>VZDJ01007755.1:8115535-8288400 GCA_008694505.1 Cyanoderma ruficeps
AAGGATTATAATTTTGGCAGCCAGGATTTGGGTGTTCCCTGTCCTGGGCTATGCCAGCATTACTCCAGTTCTCAGTTGCCTTTTTCTGCTTCAAACCAGCCCTCACAGCTTGGAGCAGGATGCTCACATCCACATGGGCCTTGCCTGCAGCTGGTGGCCCCTGCTTGCACAGTCCCATCTGGGACTGCTGTTCACTGGAGAATGAGATACTGGGAGTTTGCCAGCCAGCCTAACATCAGCCACCTCAAACTGAAACAAATTTTAAGTGAAAGAAAGTGAAATTATATTGATATGCAAAATAGAAGTGTTCAGTTGCTGCCCATAGAGACAGACAGACACAGAAATATGGAAAAGGACAGATAGCTGGCAGTGATTTTCTTAATTTTTTAAGATGCAATTGGCCCTCCAGTTCTCCCAGCCAGAAAGTGTCAGGATACTGAGCTGGGTGGGGTTCAGTCACCCATAAGGCACTGAATTAAGGCACTGGGCAAAGCACCTGTTATCTCTAGTATCCCCAGGCTGGTAGTTTAATTTGGATCACAAATACATTTTTAAAATACTTTTGTGGTTTCCCCCCTTACTGTGGCTACCAGTGCAGCACAGTCCCTGGAGCATGCAATCTGGATTCCTGCCAGGGGAAATTCAGATCACTCCAACCATCAACACACATGTGAGCCACAGGACCGAGTTACAGCTGGTCTGTGATAAAACCTCAGAGATGTGTGGCTGCATGTGTCTCTGCACTGGCTGTTTTCCTCTGCAGGATCCCTTCCCAGGGTGCTGCATGTCTTGCTTACATGGACCTAGCTGTAGTAACTTCTCCAGCATAGTTGGACTTTGATTTTGGGACTGGAATCTGTGTTGCCCTCATAGTAGGGAAATATGACAGAGAAAGGGCTGAGAATCTTCCCTTGGCTACAAGGGAGGGATTTGGGGCTCACACCATCCATGGTACCAAGTAAGCATTCAGCTAGAATAACCAGGTATCAGCTAGAAGTCATGAATTCAAAAGTTGTTACACATTTCTTACTTACTACACAATTGTTTACTTGCAGCTCTTTCGTGTTAACACCCCCATGCCCTTGGCAAATCCATTTTATAGTGCAAGCAGCAAACTGCAGCATTGCTATTTTCTCCTGTGTAAGTTCTCACACCACAGAAGGTGCGTGCCATCATATAAGGCCCAGACACATTTTGACCTGTTTTTAATGAAGATCTAACCAGAAAAGGACAGTGCAGGTGCTAGCCTGCCTAGATGGGGCTGGCCACTCCTTCCACTGCCTGCCTCCTTCCCCTGGCTTTCTTTGGGGACCCATGGGGAGCTTGAAGTGTTTCAGGTGCTGTAAAGAGGGTACCTGGTACCACCCTGATGCCTGTTCTGGTTACACTGGCCAGTTATTCTTTACCCCCAGCATGGGACAGCTGGCTCCCAGGCCTACCAGTTGAAGCATCTGTGGCATTTTCCTTTAAAATGCAATTTGCCTGGTGTGCTACAGGGATTGAGAGTCCTGCTGTTGCCAGCACGGAGCAGTTAGTGTGCTTACTTCCTCAGCAACAAACTGTGGAAATCGATAGTGCTGGTGGAGATCTTAGCATTGCCACTCAGCATGTGGTCTCAAAAACATGACTTGATAGCTGCCACCAAGGCCATCTGATTCCTTTTCTTGAGTAAATGAAAAATAAAGATCCCTTCACAGCCCAACAGGCAATGCAAAACTCTTATTACAGATGAAGAGAGGAAAGGAAGGGGCAGTGTTTCCTGAACACAACCTCGACTCCAGCAGGAATTTGATCTTAATTCTGCTTTATCTAAATTACTGCAAATTGCCATGGATTTTTGCCATTCCTCTTTGCTGACGATGGTCCTGCAGCAGTGCAGGGCAGCAGCATCTTTAGCACAAGCAAAAACGGTGCAGTAATCCAGGTCTGCTCCCAGGCAATCCCTCAAGCACCTGCAGTAGCCTGGGCACAACAATCTGCTGCTTCTTTCTCTCTTAAAACTCATGAAACTTTTTGCAAGACCAGATAAACTGTGATCTGTAAATTCTATCTCTCTATTTCTCACCCAGAAAGGTGACTGCCAAGATGGGACTCACTGCTCCTTGGAATTTCTTCTCCTGGAAGTTTTCCCAGGTCCCTAATCCCTGTCACTTATCATGTCTGTCAATATGCTCTGAGCTGGCCAGATACTCACATTCGCTTCCCTCATGGTTCATAGCTGTCAAACAGCTGCTCTTTGCTGGTTCCTTTTCTGGGCTGAGTTGAGATCAAGAAGCTTCTAAGCATTTTTTTTTTTGATTTTTTCTTCTTAGGTCTCTGGACTGTTGATTTTGCCAATTGGATTCTTCTTGGCAGACCTGGACTCTGCAGCCTCTGCATCCATTTTTGAACTGCTTTTCTACTTGCAAAGCAACTAAATGATTTCTCCATTTTGAATTTTTTAAAGAAGTGATAATAATTTTGGATTAGGTCATTCTTCTCATTAACAGAGAAAATAAACATGCAAGAAGTTGGACTGTTTCCAACTTCAACTTGTTTATGCTAAATGCTTTGATCTTTTAACAAAGCTGATAAGTTGGAGCAGTGGCAGGGACAAGCAGTGTGGTCAATGCAAAATGCTGAAAAGTCATGTCAGCTGCTATCTCAATGCCTCAGGCCAAAACATGAGGTGAACCTGCCTACAAAGCAATTTAAAATTAGTTACATTTTGGACATTCTTATCTGATTTCTGAACTATTGTAATGCATCCAGGTCTTACTTTTATGTCAGCTGTTTTATTGGAATTTCTTTGGTTTGGATTTTTTTTTTAACCACAAGGACTACAGAGTTATTTTTAGATGAAGGTTGGATTTTTTTTTTCAAACAATGCTCTTTATAAGCTGCAGAAAAAAAAAAAATCAAGACTGCCAGCAAAGTCACAAAATTTGGCAGTAAGAAGCAAAAGTGCTCACAAGCAATGTGTCTTGTAGAAGCCACAACACAGCCACAATGGCTTTCAGTTCTGTGGGGGCCCTGTGGGCCCTTTGCTCTGTCCTGCTCCCAGTACTTGGCTCACTCTCTGAGCCATCAGGAGCCCCTGCACATTGGTGTCCCCCTCTGCATCACAAGAGCTGTTCTCAAACCTGACTCTACCTGCACCTCCTCCTGGCAGGGTTAAGGAATACCCTGGTGGGTAATTTCTGTGTAAGGTGTACAACTCCCACAAGGCTCATTATTCTTGTGAAACCTGCCCTTTCCGTGTCAAAACCCCCCACTAAACACTTCCTGGAGCGTGATTTCTCCTGCAGGAGGAGCCCAGAGTTCCCCTCACAGCTGCCTCCTGGGGAACTCCAGCTTCTGTTTTGGGGTCCGCTTTCCAGAAGTACAGATGTGAGCCTGAGCTGCAGATAGCATTGCATCTGCTGGGAACATCCCATTGTTCTGACATCTGAGGGAACCCCTTGGACAAGCTCAGCTGCAGCCTGCACCCACAGAAAGCATTCCCACACCAGCACAGATGTCTGGCACAGGCAGTGCCCCACAGGTGACCCTGTGGGGCGATGGGCTCTGCCAGTCTGGAGTTCCCCTAAACAAAGCTGTCTGTGTTTAACCTTCCCAGGCAGACTTGCAGATTAAGTTCGTGCATACCGGGAAAGCAGAGCGTACAATTTGCTCCCCTGTTTGACATAATCATAGGCTGTCCTGCTGCCTGGAACAATTTAATGAATACCTTAGGACAGGTTTTGCTGTCAGATCACAATACTGCCTTTCACAAAAGCTCTTGCCACTGTTACCATCACTGTATCCAACACTGTGACAATGTGAAAGACCCCCCAGAGGTCTAGGTAGTAGTGCACTGGTGTGACAAAAGTGTTTGTTCAACCTGTGATGACTATGCAGAGGCATATCCTCTCTGATGTCCATTCTTTGGCAGTATTTTTAGGATGAAATCCTGGGGAAACGCATTTCATTAGTTGCAAAACACTGAAGGTTTTCTGTGAGCCCCTGTACTCACATTTACACAGTGCTAAAACTCTGCTGCTGCCATTGCACTCCTCTAATAAACCACAGCGGTTTCACAAGAGGTTGAAGCACAACCTTGAGAAAAAGGAAGAGAATGAGCAAAGGCAAACAGAGAGACAGGAAGAATTGTGCTGTCATCAACCCAGACTGCCTCCAACAGCACAATTTTTTCCTCAGGAGTCTGAGAACTCAGAAACCCAGAACAACGTTTTGGGTTTTCAGTAAAGCTTGTGGGGAAGCATCTTGAAACGTGCTCTGGTTTTGGAACTTAGCAAGGTGGCAGGTCAAGACCTCAGAGGTGTGTGGAAAGCAAGAGCTCAGAAAGTACATTTGCATGTGATTTGAAGTAGGGTCCACAAGAGGCTGGCAGCAAAACCACACTCCCTGACACTCCGTTGTGACACATGCTAAAAGACACTGATCCTTGGGTCTGTATATGGAGAAATCCAGGGCTGACCCCTTAGGCTGCAAGGATGTTGCAGGGAGTGTTTTGCAGAGCTGTGTGCACAGCTCAGCTGGGAATTCCTCTGGGCGAGGAAACCCTTGAGCACAGCCCAATGCTGTCAGGGCTCTCAGGTGAGCTGCTGCTCTCCCCACCTCTGCCCTAGGCAGTGGCCTTGCTCTCAGCATCAACAGGCACCATCAAAATCTTAGGCATTGCTAAGAGACACCACAGGGCCATGCTGAGTAGAGGCAGAAACCAAACCCTGCAGGGGACAAGCCCTGTTTGCAGACAGCCTTCATTCCTGCCTCCTCCCCACATGTGTGCAGCTCAGATCTTCAGAGCCTGGGTGAATCTCCAGCCTCACTAGGTTCAGTCACTTCAGCTGGCGTTAGCCATTCCTGTTGCTTCCTTTCAGCTACTGACAGCCTCTGCAGCCCCCTGCAGCCTCCCAAGTAATAAGGTTTATTCAACTTTTTATGGTTTTGGGTGAGATTTTTTGGTATCAATTAATTTTGGTGTTTGGGAGATTTCATTTAACTGAATCAACACAGCATCACACTTCGCTGGAGTGTGCATATTCCTAATACTCCATCCAGATGGACCAGGCTGAACCACTCCACAGCTTCATCATCTGACAGCTGAAACAGGACAGGGTCTGAATTGATTTCAGGCCTGGTTTTAGAACATTTACTCCTCTGCTGATGCAACACACGCTTACGAAGATATCTCTACTGCCTTCATAAAGAAATCTGAAACTTCTTCACCACTGAAAATTAACTGTTTTTAAGTATTCTGGACCTCACAAAGATATTCAAGTGGCTGGAATCCTAAGATGCCTGTGTTGGAAAGGCTACACCAGCAACAGCAAATCACTGTACACTAAGTGATAGGATTACCCCCCTTTCTTGGTATTTGGAGATGGGAAGGTTTGTGTACAAGGGAAGGACATTTAAAGCAAACAGTGACTATGAGGCATGTGAAAGCTGAGAGAGCAAACCAAGTGAAAATAACCCAATTTTCTACTGATTTGTTCAATGAGTTATTACAAGTAATTTTTTCCTTCTGCTATTTACGGGGTTTCCCTCTGCTAAATGTTACCATGGTCACTGTGGTGTAACATTAATTTGCTTATATAACCTCCGAGTTGCACATATAGACCCAGATGTTATTTCAGCAACATTACACTTGGGGAAGATTTTCTAAAACCTGTACATGAAAATTTCATGGAACAGTCAATTTTTTCTCTTAACAGTAAAGGGGCCTCATTCAGAGAAGGGCACAGTGAAGTCCTACCATGAAGAGAGAGTTGCTCAGCCCTGCTGCTGCTGCTGTAGCCCCCTGAATCTGCTTCAGCCTTGCAATGCACCTAACTTCATCTTCCATCACTTCTATTCATGCCATGCACCAGAAAAAGAAATGAATGGGCTTGATTTAATGTTGCATTTAATTAAGATAAACGTAAAGAGATTAGGGACTCAACAGTGTACTGGAAATTAGAACTCAGTATGCATTTAATCCTTAGAAAACAAAAAACTGCATTTTTCCTGTAGCTTATTTTGTGTCTTAAAATGGGTAAAAGATCAAACTTCTCTGAGTATTTACAGTAGCAATGTAAGTTCTTTGTTGCCAAATGTATCATTTACAAAATACTACCTAAATTCAGAAAGGGTATTAAAACAGCGGCCATGAGCTGTCCAGAAATTTAACAGTGTCTCAGCCCATGATAACTTTTTTCTCCAATATAAAGCAAAATAACATTTCATAGCAAGTCATAAGTAAAGCTATCCTCCATGAAGGGTTTGTTGGTTGGAATCATTAACAAAAAACTAAAAGTACTCACAGATGTATTTGAGGCTTAACAGATTGGTAGATTCAAAGCCCTGGGGAACTTCACCAGTTCTGTGCAAGTGGGAAGCAAGGGCAAACACCACAGCCCAGCAGAGTGTATTCTGACTTCAAGTTGTAATTTAAAACAAACAAACAAACAAAAAAATCCCAAAACAAAAAAAAAAAACCCCTTTTGTCCTTTTTGGTTAGAAAGAGGACAGCTACGAACAAAGATATTCTGCTTTTGATATTGCATCAAAATACACAACTGATACACATCTCCATGTGCTTGCAAAGCCCAACAGAGACCTTTGAGAAATTGTTCCTTTTCATCATTAAGTTCATTATGCTGGAAGTAAAAATTCAAATGGGTAAATGTTGTACCTTTTATATTTTAGCTTCCACACTTTGTATACTGGGCACTGAACAAAGGGTACACCCAACTTTCCAGAGGGTAAAAGTAAATTCATAGGCATTTCACCATCAGAGCTTCCTTTTATAGGAGCAGCATCAGCAAGATATCAAAATGCTTCTAAAGCATCTCCTCACGGAGGAAAAAAGGATCAAGTAATAAGACAAGGGTATTTGTACAAGCAGCAATAAGCCAAATACAGTAAAATTTTAGTTTACAGAATACTATGACAAACACAGTATAACGAATCTATTCTTCATTCAGGCTCATGGACTTGGATTTTTGTAGCTTGTAGTGAAAATCTAACAGCATTATTACATTCACATGCCACTGCCACAGTAGGTTTAGAGCTCCTGTAGTACTAGCATCTTGCCAAACTCCCCTACGACTGAATAGGAATCTTCTAAGAAATATTATTTCCTTAATAATTCCCTTTAAACACTGATGCAGAGCCAGCACAAAACTTCCTTGCTGTGGCACTGTGGCGAAGTGCAGCGATCCAAATTAGCCAAAGTATCTTCATAAAATACCTTCCATGAAGCACGAATGTAACAGTAACAGTTCAGCACTTGTCTGGTTCTGGAAAGACAGTGAAGCCAGAAAACAGCTATTTCCCAAGGGCTATTTTACTGCACTGCAAACTCACACTGAGCCATAACAATCCATGCACACACCAACACGTTGGTCTCTTGAATTGTTTTGAAGAGTTGGATTTCATTCCTTAATTGGGAAAATAGATTCTCTTATTGGATTATTCTACAGTAATTCTAGTTTTCTTGGATAGCACTAATGTGTGGTTTAGTGCTTAGTTTCTGCTGTCTTCAGCATCCTGCTGCACTCAAAGCAGAGGAGAAGCACCATTAATTTATCTTAGAAATTATTATTCCTACATTCTTACCTCAAAAACAAGCTCAACATCGAGCTTGGGGACTTAATGTAAAAGTGCATCAGTGAGAGCACCATAGCTATGCCCTAGACATTTCTCACCTGCCTCCTCTTCTGCTTGGAGAACTGCACAAAGGCCACTCTTCCCCTGCAAACTACAAGTGGGAGCAGAGAGCCCTCACCAGGAAAAGCTGGCTTATTTCTGCCCTCCCTGAAGCCTGTGTGAGGATTCTAAAGGCCTAGAAAAGAGGGGGGACAGAAACTCCTGTGCTTACTGATACAAACCTCCAGGCAGAAAGTTTCTTCAAAATATCTTTGCAACGAAGAGGAATGGCAGGGAGATAAAAAATAAAACAAAATGACAATACCGAGAAGGTAGAGACCCACCTCCAGACACAAACACACCTAGCTCTCTCTTTGAGCTGCAACAAGCCAGAGCACTCACTAGAATTAGCATGTGAACTTCCATTCTGCAAAGAAAACCTGAAAAGGTTTCTCAGTGAGCATGGAGCAAGAGAGGTGGACTAGGGTTAACCTCTCGTGGTGCACCTGACCCTCTAGTTCCACCTCATGTTCAGATGCTTTTGCTTCTCAAGCACAGTCAGCAGCTCCTGTGGCTTTCAGGCAATTTTTCTTGACCCTCTGGGTGCTCAAAACCAGAGGAAGCACACAATTAGCACATGTGAGAGTTACAAAGACATCCTGAACCCCACTTCCATGGGTTGGGCTCAAACCTTGCAAGACTGCCTTTTATAATGATCTTTCTTCATACATTCACAGCTTTTCTATATTTATAGTTTTGTCAAAATTATTATAAAACATTTATTGACAGCAGTAATAAACAGAACAAATTTCTGTATACAGAAATTAAAGCGGAAAATGGCTTTAAGTCATTTTTGACCAGCCAGCTGTACAAAAGCTTAAGCAAAGCAGCAGTCAGGGAGGCTGGGTTTGGAAAAATCCACACGGAGTTCAGGAGATGTCATGCCTTATAAGATCACCAAAATAAGCTGTTATTGTCTTCAGTTTGTTATTGAGAAAATTTTGCTCTATTTCGACTTTTCCTCCTGGCCCTGCTAAGGAAGCCACCTGAAAAACAAAGAACAAAAAGTAAACCAGTCAATGCATAGAAAAAGACATAAAACCCCAAACCTACTAATGCACAATCAATCAGAAAAAAAGTATCTCTGCTCTGTTAATACTGGTGGAAAACGTTCCTTGGCAGCTAATGCCTCTGATCCTCTTTTTATGTCTCCTTTTACTCACAGAAGCCGTTTGTGGCTTGTGACTGAAAAACCCTTGTCACCCAAATCAGGAAAACAAGAAGATTTCAGAAGCAAACAGAAATACTCATAACTTGACATGCTGTGCTGAGGCAAGAGATACTAAACTCTGCTTTGCAGGGTACTTGGCATTTGAGACACCCAGGTGTAGCCAAAAGCAAGCTGTAAGCTGTGCTTGAAAGATGTCACATCCCAAATTTTGCGGGAAGAGTAAAACCAATTTTAGTAATTAGAATTAAGAAGCATAAAGGTTGCACTGAAGAGTGGCAGGGTGGAGAGGAACAACCCAAACAAAACCAAGCCGCAAACATGCAGAGAAACTCACAAAAAAAGGTCACAGTTAATTGTTGGTGCTATTGCAACCAAAGAAAAAGCTGTTGTATGCACTGGAGTTGCAGGCAGTGCTGAAAGCAAGGCTGGGGCAGCAGTGCCTCTGCAGGCTGGGGGAGCCTGTCAGGCAGCACTGGTCCCAGCTTTGTGTTTATGATAACTGCAGTGAGAATTTCACCATTCATGCTCTGTTGGACCGAGCCCAGTGCACACCTTTAACACTTAATGGTTACAGACAACAATTCACAGTGGACTCTGCATTTTGGATTGGAGCATGCAATACTCTCCCTTGTCCTGTTCCTACTCAGGATGCCTCATAGGATGCCTCTGAGTGATAACAGCTTACAGGCCATCAATTCCTCATCAGGAGAGATCACACAGTCAGAAGGACAAACACCAAAACTGAACACTGCCTGGTTTTTTCCCCTCCACTTTGGACCCTAAGGACCTGTCCTGGGCAGGGGGGGTGTCCATGCTCCACAGACAGTTCTGCCCTGTGCTGCCATTCTCACAGGCTGCTGCAGGAAAATTGTTTCTATAGTTCCTCATGCAGGGGGACTTCCCAGGCAGACATAAAGTTCAGGGTCTACAAGCCTGCAGTAGATTTTAACTGATCTTTAAGCCGAGATGACGTTAGCAGCTGAAACTTTAGGTTCAGGCTGTGTTATTAACACTTCTAAAGCCCCTTGAGACTTGACTCTATCGTGCAGGTTTAAATATAAACATGCTGAACTTCCTCTATTTCACTGTGAGTAAAAAATCAGCCTACTATCAAGAGAAAAGGCCAGATTAATTTAAATTACACTTTGAACCTTTATTGACTTGTCCAGAAAACTGTCACACGTATCTAAATCAAGCATTTACTTTTCTGTTTTGATTTTCTCCCTTTTAATTTTTTTGTTCTTGCAGACAAAAAAGTGTGAGTAATTTCTTCATCCTTCAGCTTCTGGTGATAGGAAAAAACGCTCTGCGTTCTTGTAAGAGAGGAACCTGCCACTTAAGTAAAAAAACAGAGGCTGGCTGACTTATAAATAGCACAAGAATCTGAAATTGGCAAGTGATCAGGAATGTTAATTTTACAACTTATCTGTTCTTACTTGAAACCCACAAAGCATTGTGGGGTGATCCACAGTTTTTCTAGGAAGATGTTGACTTTTAATTTTTTACAAACAGAAGCTGGAATGTCCCTTCCGAAAAGCATTAAGAGGCTTTGCACTTTATAGCTGATGTCACTTAAGTATTTTAAAATATTAATTGGATTAATCAACTTAATATAAAAATACTGACGTTAGTGTCTTGGGGTTATGCACTCCTGCTTTCTGCACACGGTTTGTGTCCCTAGCATATCTAAGTATGACTAATGCATTGATATTAAACACTAGTGTTTACTAAACATTTCTCTTAGAATACCAAGTAAAACAAGATGCCCCATCTGACAGGTGGTGTCCACCAAGAGAGAGCAGAAAATTTACATATGCTGTGTCTGGTCTCAGTGTTAAATCCAGGATAACTATGATTTATTTCAAACAACGACTAAAGGTATTTGACAAACCCAAAGGTGAAAAAAAATTTAAATAAACACATGGGAATAAGCCCTGCTGTGACAGATCTGGTACTGTACGCTCTTTAACCCACCCGATATTCAGAGGAGAGAAATGCAAATCCTCTGTGACAATGCTTAGCTGTAAAATGCTGGAGGTTGCAAATTTAATTACATAGGAGTTGCCAAGTTTTCCTCGGCAGGGCTCAGTCAAGCCTGACAAGTGTAGTGAGGGAGGGCTGCCACACACCAAGCTTCAGAAGGGTACTGGCCTGGCAGAGGGACACCCTCTAAAAATAACAGCAGATTGAGGAACGATGCTTTGAGAAAAACAAAGGTGCTCAGCTATTTTTAGAGGTACTGACAAACACCTCCTGTTTTTGCAGTGCACTACAACGGTGAATACAGAAAGGCTTCTTCTTTTAAAAACTTGACTAGTCCAAAATTTCTTTGTTTTGCACTTTCCTGTGTACATTCAATGACTCCCTGCTGGCAACTCTCCTTACCCTGGTTTATTCTTTAGGCCAAATCCACATTACTTGGGTGGACAGATATTGCCTCCTTTGCTTTGCTGCTGTCCCTAGGCAGAGGTAAAGGTTACAGCTTCAGTTAACACCTCCCTGCATCCCTCTCACCTCTCACCTTTATCCTTCAGTTCAGTGACTACCACTAAAAGGAGGCCACAGCACATCAAAAAGGTAGCCAACGGGTTTGAAAAGGAGACATCAGAAAAGATGAAAAAATGGAAGGGGAAACAAACATAGCAGGTTATTTCAGGAACACAAGTTGCTTGAGGTGTAAACTTCCCTTACATTCTTCAGGTGTACTTTTGAACTTGAAGGTTTTCCTACTGGTCTTCAGGGGTTTTAAATTTTTTTTTTAATCATACTGAAACTCTTTTAGTAAAGTAACTTCTTATCTGTTCCAGCCACCAACTAACATAACCATGGACAAAAATTTTTATCATATTTTCTCCCCTCCTAGAAACTTTTCTGAGGTATGAGAAATACAAGTTTTTTGACTTGATATGCAATCACACTAGGACACTGTGAATCAACTAATTTTATAGAATGTTACTAAAATGAAGCATCCCTTCCCCTTGCAACCAACCTAAAAGCTAAGGGGAACAAAACTCAACCCACTTGAAGAAGAAGGCACTGGTACTCTTTACACTGAACATAATAAAATAAAATGCTCTCAGGCAGCATTTTTGAAAATGTACAGGTATGCATGTGAATTATGACACCCTCACAGGTCAGACATTTATTTTTTTTTTTCTTACTTCACACAGGCAAACTACAATTCAGTATGCAAGCACAATTAGCTTTAGGGATACTGAAGTCCAGAAGTATCACTCTGGCTTGGTGTATGCTGTGGGTAACTTTGGCCTTCTCTTTTATCAAGGACAGAGAACACACATGAGTTTAGAAGAGGGCTGCTTTAAAGCTGTTATTAACACAACAGGCACAGCTGAAGTGTATGCAATTACATTCATTTAGAAATTATCAGCCTGCAAAACACATCAACCCACGGTCTTCTACCTGCCAACTCCCCTAATACCTAAGCATCTTAAAAATACTATCAAATCAACCTCTGTTCATTTCCTGGCCTCTCACTGGTCTCTCACTGTTGGGATACTTTGCTCATTGTTCTATTTACTCCTAAATAAAGATGACTCTGCTTGGCAAGTCCTATTTGGCTAGGTCTCCATAGCTAAAAGAGAGAATTCAAACAAATAAATTGGTTTTACTCATCTTTACACTCCCTTCATTGAGCAGTCATTTTTAACAACTGGACCTTCACAAACAGAAAACACAGCATTTTTCCATCCAGGCAGCAGTATTGCAGACAGAACAAACCCTCAGTGTCTAACCCCTGATTTTCACAAAATGATTCATGGAGACGAGGTGGGAACAAAGACAAGAAAAAAAGAAAAGTACCAGTATAATGTGTATGTTTTGTAGGACTATCAATGTCCAGAACACTGCTTAATTCTAGGCTCACAGAACCACTCTACACTAGACAAGAAACAAGAAGCCATTCCTGTATTGTGGCAGTATTTGAAACAAAAGCCAGGTCTGAGACACAAACATTTAGGACAGCAAAAGCTCCAACAACAGAACCATTTAACAAAATGAGACACAGTTACCACAAACAACAATGTGCCTGTCTTCAAAGAACGGTGATGTTTTAAACAATCACTAAGGCACGATCCAGTATCTGAGACACTAACCACGCACAGGCAGGATAAGTAATAAACCCCCAATTCCTCATTACTCCATCCCCCAAACCTGGCTAGGCTGATAAAGATGCTGATGTGGTTATCTGTCTCACAACAGACCAGGTCACCAACATTTCAGGCTCACCAGCTTATTGGGGGAGCCATTATGCATCCTGACAACATTCTGACCACCAGTGAGAGACCAACAGTAACTGAGTACAACTTCTACAACGGGATGAAAAGAACAGATCCCGCCATTAGCGAGAAGGTCCTACAGCAACAAGCTGCAGGTTCCTCCTTTGCTGCAAATATTAACATGCAGAAGTATTATCTGGTACAAAAAAGAATCTGTGAAAGAGATTGGACTACCTGGGATGACTCCATTACCCAGAGGTGAGTACACACTTCTCACTCTGCCCAATGAGGCAGAGCACAGCTTGATAAACACTTCATAAATTACACTTATCAACTACATAACAGGCAGTAATATACATACCTATTTTTCAATGTACGTGCACAAACATAATGATTATTCCTGATAATTCCTAGCTACAAAGAATATTGTTAAAGATTAATTCAACCTAAAAACAGACATTGCAAATTTCCTGACATGTTTGTAAACAAGGAGATTTGATGCAATTCAGAGAAATGTTTTCACATTTCTTGTAGAGGAACCAACCATCTTGCACTGGTTCGCTGCTCCCTCTTGAGGCAGAAGTACAAAAGTTCACTTCTCTTCGACATAAATAAACTGTGGATTTTTTTAAGGGAATTCAAGGAACCCCATTTCTCTCTACAAGACCAGCTCTACACAGAAGTGACCGTGCCTGCAGAAGTTGTAAGCGCTGTTTTTGCAATAAAATCACGTGGAACAAGGCTGAATGTCTTGTCCACCAGTAAGGCAATGAACACCGAGTCCTCTGACACAGCTAGGGCAAGGTCAGCCACCACCCTGCTTTCACTCCAGCAGCAAGATCCCTTTATCTCTATTTTATGTTTGCTATCTAACAGTGATCTGATAGCTATCTTCCATAAAACGTATGTATTTTCCACTAAATTTGAACGACCTTAAGTAATGGTTTGACAGTATTTTTTATTGCAAGGTTGTTTCTAACTGCTGGGCGGCTGGTTTGGGTTTTTTAAATTTTTTTTTTATTTTTTATTTTGCTGGAGATTCACAGNTTTTTATTTTTTATTTTGCTGGAGATTCACAGCCCTGGAATTGTAGTGGCAGTAAATCCAGAAACTTCATTCTTAAATACAGCCAGAGATTTTGGTAGTCAAACCCGTAACAGTCTTCTGTGGACCAGAGTATTCACCAAGGCCAGGTTTCGAACAATCCTGTTTGAACACACCTTTGTCCACACAGGATGAAGACACTTTCTTAAACAGTGGGCTTGATTAAAATTATTACCCCCCCCCCCCCTTCAGATCATCAACCTCGTGGGTTGTTGTTTTTTTGTTCTTATACTGCTACTATTTCTAAAGAAAGGCATAAGGAGCTGATTTCTCTTCCTGAGAGTAGCCCATAGCCTGGAACACTGAACTGAACTGAACCCAGGCCCTCATCCTTGAACTCTGAACAACTGAACCATGGTTTTGAGCAACAGTTGCTACTCTGCAGCCATCTGTGTTAAGCCAAACCCACGAATGTAATCAACATCATTCAGTGCCAACTGCACCAAGATGTAGAGATTTCAGGACACCTGGCCCAATCACCCAGAAGAGTTCAGCTCTTCTGTAGGGAAAGGTGGGGAGTACTCCCGGATGCTTTTGTGGTAACACAAGTGAAATTAGATGCCTTTGGCCACTTAGAAAAGTGCTCATGAGTAGAGCAGAAAACTCTCTAAGGTCACTCTTTATCATGGGAATGAAATATTTGATAAAATGCAGTGGTAAGACGTTGTAATTAGAGAAACTCTACCTAAAATTAAGGTCCCTGTTTGAAGATTCATAAGCCACTTTGACATTTCACCAGCCTGAAATGCAAAAAGGAATTGAATCATCACCTGCCAAAGCAATGGTGCTGTGCACAGCATGCGCTTAGAGTCTGCTAATACTCAGGCCATGTGAATTTCAGCCTACTTCTCAAGCCAGCTGATTGTCACCAACAATTCCACAAGCCACCATATGGCTTGATGCCCTGCCTGCTCTAAGTCAGACACAGTTTTTGGAAAAGCAGGAAAAGGTCCCGGGAAGTCTTGTGACATCTTGCAGGTGAGAACTGCTCCCTTCTTTGCAAAAAGCTACAAGACATAATTAACATAGAAAATACACAGAGGAAACTAAACCAGACACTCAGGGGAATTGTTAGTCCTGCTTAAAAAAAACCCTTCTACCAAAGATCTCTAATACAGAAAACCTCACACCAGTGCCACAACTTCTGTGTTCGTTACAAATCACTTCAATGCAACCAGCCTCTGTGGAACCACACACCTGTGTTGTCACCAACAGTACCACCCTTGGTGGCATGACATTTGTGTCTGATCTACTCATCAGTGAGAGCAGTGATTGCAGGCTGGAATTGCCTGCCACTCCTTCACAAACTGACAGCCATGAAAGTCTGGGGCTCACCAACTTAACAGATAGTGAGAGCTGGTTAAAATATATTGGGGTTTGATATTCTTATAATGGCATACGTGTCTTGTAATTGGCTTTGAAACTTCTACAACAAACCCCATTCTGTTGCTTCTAGAATAAATAAACAGTCCAATTTCTAAATATATCAAAAGTACTGCAAACATTTAACACTTAACTGTTAGTTAACTAAACAATAACACATTAACTAAGAAATCACTTAACACAAGGGTCAACTTTAAAAACCCCAAATACCCCACATTCAGCTGAACAGACTTAAAAGTCTTATGTATGTGCTTATAATACTTATGTTTTAAGTGAGCTGAGCATTTTGTTCACTACCAAGGCCTCGTACAGTAACACACCTGGTTAATATCAGCATTCCGAGGCAGAAAATACACAATATTGTTGGTGATCTTCTTGGAGAGCCTGAAAATTTCAAATGTAGAAGCCAGTAAAGGAAAAAGCAAGAAGTGGGAAGGAAAAGTTTCTTTATATTCATTCATTTTGAAAGTATGTCTCAATTTCAGCTATAATGCAATTAAATTGTAGTTATTCTTTTGAGTGTGTGAGTAGGATTCTTCTCTGTAATGCAGGAACTCTATTTCACCATTAGTGCCCTAAAGTAGAAAAAAACCCCAAGACTCACTTTTAATGAAAATTTAACTGAACTACAGAGAAGTATTTGAGAAATTTGAATGTAGCTCAAATTTTGAATGTAGTAGTTAGTATATTTGGTTTACATTTTTTTTTTAAAATCCATTTTGGAGAATCTCTCACACATGCATACAAAGATTTTCTTACTCATACAAATATGGCTACATTTTAGTAAAAAAAGGGAACAAATTATGATTATTCTGCGACAGAAGAAACCCCATACTTCATATATGATTAAACTATTATGTTAATACCTTCCCAGATGAATGAATGCTCAGTATCACTGCTAATAAGCTAGGAGGAAAGTCTATATATTAATTAATCTCAAGTCACAGACAGGTGCTATGACTGAGAACAGTTTTAGTGAGATATTTTAAGTAAGATATTCCCATTATGAATCAATTAAAAAGTGGAATTAATGACAAGGTCATAGCTCACACAACTAGTTATTATCTATATGTATAAACAACACATGGCTATTTGATTACTTTGGGGTATTTTAATAAAACAACCTAAAGAAGTTAAAACTGTTGAACGGATGTTTCAAGTTGCAAGCTACTCAATTCACTTGATGGATTTTTTGCTTTCAGTAAAACCTCATCACTTTTTTTTTTGGTAATAAAAAATAAAAATATTTAAACTTAGGTGGGGAAGAGGACTAAACAAATAGCTCGCATCTGGAACTCCAGCTGCTGGCCACATCATCCACAGTCAGGGAGGGGAGGGGATGGGAGGGGAGCCCACCACAAGGCATAACTTGGAAAGGATATCCATCTGGGCAGATCATGGTTTGGATGTCAAAGATCTCGGCCGTGGAGTAGTCGGGCCCGCCCCAGGGGGGGCTGAGGAACACGACGTCGGCGCGCAGGCCGCCCGCCAGCGCCATGAAGTCCCCGCACAGGAAGTCGATGTGCTCGGCCACGCCGTACACCTCGGCGTTGTGCCGCGCCAGCCGCAGCTTCTCGGGGTCGATGTCGATGGCGATCACTGCCCATGAGAGATGGCAAATGCAGGGATTAATGGGAATGCCACACAAGCATGGGCAGGTCACCATGGTGCTCTGTGACAACCCCGCACCTCGGCCCAAGGACCGGACACGGCACTGTCTGCCCAAGAGAGGAAGTCCTTCTTGCCTCAGGTTTTGCAGGACAACCTCAATGATGTCCAGTAGAAACTGACTCTTCTCCTTTGTTTAAGAGAAACATTTATCTGTGGCTGGCCACACAGTTCTGAAAATTGAGTTTAAAAAGCCCCAACCAACACAGCCCAAGAGAGATGGATGATGCGAGAATAGTACATAATAACAGGAATTAAAATTTAGCCAGGAAATACAAAAAGCCAAGTGAGATGTATAAATTGGATCATACCCTACCAAATTTAGCGCTGTAGAAACTATCATTTATCTTGCTCAAACAAGAAGAGTTAGATGAACTGATATGAATATCTAGCAGGAAATGTTTTTACAGGAAGTACTCTCAATATTTCACCACCATTTCATTAGCAGGTATTAGACTAACATGAAGTTATCATCACTTTTTCTGTACTTGGTTCTGCAGAATCTGCAGGTGATTCCATTCAAGTGCTTTAAGTACTATTCACATGGAACCTATTTTTGAGCAGACAGACTTCAAGTAACAACTGGGAAAAGCAGCAACTTTGACAGAAATCCACTTTTATCAGTGATCTCCAGAGTATCTGATCTGACAGATCAGATATTAGATATTACGCCACACAAAAAATAGCATTGACTAGTACAACACAAATCTAACTCTGACTTAAATAGGAAAGCAGTTTTATTGGTCCTTTTTGAAAACAGAGAGGTCACATTGTGAGTCTGATGAAGTAAAACAGCTGCCGACGCTACAGAAGCACCGAAAAAGAAAATAAACCAACAGAGCACATACCCAAATAGTGTCAGGAAAAAGATTGAAGAAACAAAACTAATGCACTGTATACGACCTGTATAACGCCTATTTACCTCTTTTTGAGGTCAATGCAAACTGAATAGCGTTTCCTCCGACCCCGCAGAACGCATCCACTATGATGTCGCAGTTGAACGACTGACTGACGCGGACGGCAATATGCTCAGCTATTTTCTCAGGAGTAACAGAAAACCAGCCCTCTGCAGAGAAAGGGGAAGGAATGTATTTTCATCTCTTGTTTCAAGGTCGTCTCATTTAAAAACAACCAACCAAGCCCCACACAAAACCGAAGGTTTAGCATTAATCCCAAGAATTTTGGCTTAGTACATTCCACCCGGAAATACCGGCTTTGAAGATGATAAACTTTGCTCAGTTCAGATATTTACTAAGTAAACAAAGTCTCACTGAAGCAAACTGATATGCTTCGATCTCAGTACGTATTTTGTTGACCTTGGTGCTGAGCATTCTGGTTTATCAAGGAGAAGTCCACAGGCACAGCTATGAAATACTTTATACATCATGATTAAGCTCTGTAGCAAATAAAACCAGAAATATATTCTGTCTTATCCAACATTTTATTTTCTTCTCCACAATGTCTGGTCTGCCAATTAATCTGCAAGTTTATGAGGGAAAGTATTAGATATGGAAGGCTTACAAACCCAACCAAAAAAAAAGTCTGGTAATCCTAATTCCTCTTTTACCTATAAATTTATGACTTGAAGTGGTTTGCAAGTAAACATGGAAAAAGTCACTTGGCAAGTGACTGCTGCAAGTCAGAACAAAACAGAATGAAACTAGATCCATCAGCATACTTGGAAGTTTCATGAAATTATTTTATAAAGTATAGAAATAGAACAATATCATTGAGTTTCTGAACAAGTCCTGGCAAAGTATAATTCTGGTTGAGCAAGATCTTCAGCAAATATAAGGGGACTAATGCAGACAGGGATGTCCCACACTAAAAGTACTTCTGAAGTCCAAGCATTCTATTCACCTGTCTGCTGGGATGGGAAGGAATTTATCCATGGGTGCAAACACACATTCAGTAGTGCCCCTCCTTTAAGGAAATTAGTAATAAACTGCAAGAAGGACCACAGATTTGAATACATCCTTGGATATACCACCAAATCAGCACACTTAGTACTGAACACACCTCTGTCTAGTTTAATTCCTTCATCAAACCGAGAGAAGAGCCGGTAGCGTTGTGCCCAGTACTTGATGAGCTCTGGATCAGCAGCAATCTCAGCAGGTATAGTTCTCAGTGCATTTTTATTCCTCCTTCTTCTTTTCGTCTCCTTCTTCACAGTAATTTTTTCATCTACAGCTGGAAGACACTGCAAAAGTTAACAGTCACTGTTCTTGTAGGCTAGGGAATGTAATTGGTAGGTGAGTGTTAAGATTTAAAAACACTGCTAAATGTTCTTTATTGCTGTTTGCCAGATTATAAAGATTAGAGGCTTTAAGTTAAAAAAGAGCATCCTGTATTTCAAGGGATTAGTCACGGTCCCAAAAATCGTCACTGTTCACCCATTATTTAAGAGCCTTAATCTTCTTCTGGAGACAAAAAACTCTATGTAATGAGCAAACAAGTGGATCAGAGACCAATTTAATGCCCTTTTATCAGTTAATAATAAAAATCAATCTAGACAACAGTTTTACAGTAGGTATTTAACATAATGAAACTACTGTAGGAAGTACAAACTGTACAGAAACCCAAATTATCCTGCTTTCCTTTTTTTTTACGTAAAATAGAAAAGTTCGTAATACTGATCTTTTAAATCCTAGAAAATAATTTTAACATGTTCCCCAGAACTCAGCAACATGGACTTGAACCCTAGATTTGACAGCCTGTGCAGCTACCTGCTGTTTAATCACACTCATCCTTGCAGAAAAAAAAAAAGGCATGAATTGCAAACCTGTTTTAGACCATTTTGAGGATAAACAATGACTGTTCATCTCTAAAGAAATACTGTCACCATTAAAGACAAGACCTGGGATTATGATATTCCAGAAATAAACTAATTCCACTAGCCCAGCTCTCAATTGCTTTTGTTATCTCTTAGACCTGATGAGTCCCATTGAATTAACAAAACCAGTAAGTAGTGCACGACACAGTAACTTGAGAAGGCAGTAGTAAGTCCATTGCCAACTCATTTCATCAGTTTGCAGGACACTGATTTACCTTGGCTGATGTCCTCTGTCTCTGGCTGGAGATAATCAGGAATATCCAGAGGGACAAGCTGCCGCCCACCGCCATGCTCGGGCCTCCCTGGCCCCTGCTCATCACAGCCACTCACAGCAGTGTCCTGTGCCTCCCCCTCAGGCTGACTCCCTCCAGGTTCTGTGCAGGCTGCACTGGAAGGCTCCTGGATTTCAGCATCCAGCCTCGCACTCTGTGTGGCAGTAACGCTTTCCTGACCCTCTGAGTCGCTGCTGCTCACAGACAACGCCTTTGCTTTACCCTGAGGGGTGGCTGTCTGGGACGTGTCTTCTTCCTCAGGTTTGCTAATCTGCTTCAGGAACATTTCCACCTGCAATTGTCAAATATCACAGATAATCAGATGATGATCTGTTATCCAGAGAAAGCTTAAAAGCCTTACAGTTCAAAAGCACTTGTCACTGCAGGCACTCTCTACTGCATGTATTTTGAAAACAGTAAAATATCCACACTCAAAACACTGAAGAAGTCCTTAGCCATGCCCCCTTTTAAAAATATTTGGAAACAAGTTGTCTTTGGGAACTAGATGCCAGCTACCTCCAAAAGAGAAACAAAAAAACAACCAACCAACAAAAAGATCAACAGATAAATACAGTAAATAATTCTCATGTAGTATCTAAACAGTCACACTTACCACAGCCCAGGTGACCAAGTCTATTACTTCACAACTATCTTTCTCTAATCTGCATTCAGAGATGGACTCTGCCTCTCAAGGAAGAATTTTTTAGCATAAACAGGTAACATTACCTTCACACATTAGTTGCCTCACCTTCAAGATGTACCAAATGGTGCAGGTGGTAAAGGGTTCTGCTGCACAGCAAAGAGCTCGACATAAGCTCCTAACCAAGGCACAGACACCACTCCAAACTCCACAAAGGCACATGCAGATGCTCCCTTTTACATTATTGTTGCTCTGAGTGGCTCTAGACCTGGAGTAGTTCCTTACCTGAAAGTCTGAGGAAATTTATAACTTTTTTTTCCTTTACATAATTAAAGTTGCCATCAAACTATAGCGACCCCAGACACAAAATCAGAAATGAATCAGAGATTATAGCAATGTGACTGGAGTTCAATAAAACATGTATGGCCACCACCAGAAAACAGTACTTTGCACTTGGGTTTTGGGGAATGCCAAGCATCCCAGAAGAAGGTATGAGGAATGAAATAACATTAAAATCTGTTCCCTCAGATTTTCAAAAAGACTTAAAAAGTAAAGTCTTCAGTGAACAAGTGTTTCTACTTCTTAGCAATTTCTGAGTTAAAAAAAAAAGCATTAAGTTATAGATGAAAATAAATGCAGGCAGAGGTATAAGCAAAACCCTTTCAAAATTACTAAAATCATGAAGTTAAATGAAATACACTAATCTACAGAAAGATCTTCTGTTACTGTTGAAATGCCAGTGCTAACAACTGGCCTCACACGCAATTTACAATCAAAGATACTTTTAGTAACAACAGAAATCTACACACAACTCTAAAGCTATGTGCACCCAGATGTTAGGAATGACTTTCACATAACTTGGCCATTTAAGCTCACATTCCTCTTGATAGGGACCACCAATGCCTTTCCATAGCCATCCTAATCTAAATACTCTTACATTGGTGGGAGACAGGGAGGAGGGGGAGAAAAGAAGAAAAAAAATAAAAAAGGAGCAGTGGACTGACATTTAAAAATTTTTTGATTTTCCTAATACAAACAGCTAAGGCAGCAGATAAATCTATGAATTACAACTAAACATACCTTCTTCAAAGTTTTGCTTTTTTTGCATGTCATTTCAGATTCCTCTGTAAAGAAGATGTGCGTGTTTTTGCTCTTCCTTGGTTTACGCATATCCAAGAATTTGGACTTGAGTTTTGCCTTTTTCTCTAAGTACTGCACACTTCGGTGGGTGAAATCTGGAATTCCACCATACCTGAAAACAGACAGATAGAAACATACATACATTAGGACTCAGTTGGTTAATTCCCAGTTTAGAAGCTTTAACATGAATGTTGATGTCTACAAAAAAATGATTTAGACTTAAGGGTTTTTTTTATTGCTCCATTTAAAATACGTCACTGGGTGTATGCAAAACAATGTACCTTCACAAACATGTTAAAATTTTTATTTGAAAATGTTTAACCTGATTAGTTTTACATTTTTTTTCCTAAAAGTTGTATAACTTTAGATGAAAACGACTTCCCAGGCCAGCCTAAGAATAGGAAATTAAAAGAAATTCTTGATTAGCAGAATAAAAGATCTTTTTGGTGGCTGTCAAGAACCTCCAAAACAGCTACTTTTACCTTATGGCAAATGCAACTTAAAAAAATTTCACTGGACAACATGTGGCAACACTTTGCTAGTATGACAACATTTCACTAATATAAAGGAGCTTCACTCCAATATGAAACAGTTAAAAATCACGATCTCAGCTCACAGGACTCCAAATGGAGAGGACCATTCACTGTCAGAGCCTTTAAGCTCTAATTTAAGTAGCTGACCAGTAATTTAACATTTATAAAATTGAAAGTACCTTACGTGTCACACTTCTTCAAATCCCCTTTCTTTAATTATTCTCTTTAACTCTGCACCTCTCTCTGTCTAGTCCAAGACAGTTTTATTAAGAGCAGAGACTAACTCTGGGAATCAGCTTCAGAAGTTTAACAAAAAGGAAATGGAGATGAATGGTCTATTTCCATAATAACAAGAGAGCTGACTTGCTATGAAAAGCCCTACAGTTCCTCGTAAGTAATTACTTTTGTCCTGTGCCACACTTCAAACCCAACACAGAGCAGGTTTCTTCAGGATCTTCCACTGGGTTTTCATCCACATCCAGCTCATGGCTAGGGAAAAACACAGATTACAAAGTCACTTACTGTGAAGAAACCAATCATTTTACTATAGCTATATATACATATATATATTAGCTATACCACTAAAAATCTTGAGAATTGAAAACATTTAAATGTGGGCTTCAAAGTTAAGTTCCTCCACACTGCTGAAACCAAATCAAGCAAATAACACCACTTTATTGTTGTGCATGAATTTTTGGGTTGGTTTTTTTACCCATTCCTATGGAAAAATGCCCTTCTACTGGGGTTATAACATTCCAACTATTCTGAATGACCTCTTAAAATGGCAAGCCCCACATGATGATAGTGTTTGTTCACCCTATTTCTAAATTACTCTAATCATCTATCATATTATCTATATTATTATCTATTATTAATGCTGGGGCAACAGCAAAATACTAGAACAAAACCACAGCTACATGATTAGCAGGTAACACTTCTACCTACTCCTTCACATTTGAGTCTGCAAATTTATTAAAGAGGAAGAACCATCTCACCAACTTTGAGACTACATTTTTAGAGAAGAAAGGAAAAAAGCTGCAACAAGTCAATTTTATGACTGCCATAGCTCTGAGCATTTTACTGGCAGCATTCAATGCAGTTACACAAGATTATTTACTGTTGTTCTGGTATTTTCTATACTAATTAGACCTAAATAAGCAAGCTGCCCTACGCAATTTAACAATCTCGTATACTTCAGTGACAGAAGAATAGTACCATCACCTTCTACAGTCATCAAGGCCATACACTGTTTTCATAAAGTACTGGAAGAGAAGAAATATCCACTGCTCCTTGTGAGGCAAAGCAATAAGCAGTGATGGAAGACTATGTGGCTTTGTACTGACATTTTAACTCATATCCTCAATCAAAGGTATAGTTAGTATAAATCAGAAGGCTCCTGGACTTGGACTTCATGAGAAAAAAGCTCATGTAAATTTCATGACTTGCCTCCTCTTGACTTTGACATGTCTGTATTCAGGAGGCTCTTCATCCTCATCTTCATCTTGGTCATAAAGTAGCAACTTCTTTTTTTCATTTGAATTCGAGCTACATGACTCCTGCACACCTAAAAAAAGACACATCATATTTTCCTTCTGCATAAATCAACTCCTTATCTTCCTGTCTCCAAAGCACTCCTGCAGCTAGAGCTGATTAGTGTGCCAAACACACATCTTTACCTGTCTTTGTTTGGGGGAAAACATACTAATAAAGCTTCCAGTATTACACTGTAGTGATAACAATCTTATACAGGACCAATTTCAAATTACCTCATCTCTCCCAGAAAAATAAAATATATAGATAAAGATAAAAGATATAAAATTTGAAACAGTTTCCTCCTTGTCTGTAAAATTTTGTTTCCATCTCATTAGTTAGGCAAAGATATTCACACAGACTTAATAACAGGAGATTTAAACACTCCTCTCTTTTTGGAAAGGAGATTTTCTCTTCACCTCTCCCATTCCAGCTTTACTGTAGGATCAAGATGGGACCACACTTGTTTCCTCCTCTCTTAGAAAGTCACTAGCAGCAGACTCAGTCTTAGCTGCAATATCAAGATTAAGATAAATAATCAAATGTACAGTAACAGTGATCTCTCATCAATTTCTGTAGTATCTTTGAAGATTTATGAAGTACATGTTCTGTTAAAACCATTTCTGACTGAAAAACACATTCCACATACTGGTTAGAGATGAGAAATCATCCAAAGAAGCAGAGGTAAGAAAAAGGAATCAAGTACGTAATCATTCCACAAAATACCTAATTGACTTTTTAAAAATGGCACAATACAGATATGCCCTAATTTCTTACACAAAACCACCTAGACAATTCTGATAATCAACTTTATCTGATTTTGTATTACCTGACTGGTTAACACTTTTATTCTCACAAGATCCTCTCCTTTTCCTGCTTCCTCCATCACAGGGCTCCTTTTCACTTGCACTGTCAGATGAGCTCTGTTCTTCAGGATCTTTGTGGGCAACTGTTAGAGCAGCACTGCTCTGCTCCACTACCTCCAAATTCAGACTTAAATTACAAATCCCAGAGATTATTTCATTGTGGGGCTCAGCACTTGAAGGGAGTGTTTCCTCACTTCTGGTGTTGGAGGGAGACAGCTCCAAGCTCAGCACTTCAATGTGCTCAGGTCCTGGGCTAACCAAGCCCATTTCTCCTGAAAAACCAGTCTCCTGTGTAACCCCATTAATTTCCACCTTGTCACCATGTGAGCTCTCAGTAGTCCATCCTTGACTTGTCCAGTACTGAAACTGTTCCCAGTAATACCAGTACAGTTCACTATAATGCTGCTCCCATTCTTCCTTAGTGTCTGGACTATTCCAAGGCTCAGAAGCTGTGATGCCCTCAGATGATGAGACCTCTTGGTGCTTTTCCAACCAACTTTGCCAAAGAAGGCCCTCTCCGTACTCATTCCAGTACTTCTCCCATTTCTCCTTAAGTTCACTGGGTAAAGCCTCACTTGCAAGGCTTTCTGAACTTTCACAGTTCCCTTCAGTTACAGCCTGAGGTTTGCTGCTCATCTCACACTGCTCTGCAGCTAGGGCCAGCTCCCCAGAAACAGGCTGGATACAACCACCACGAGCTTCGTCCTGGCACTCCTGCTCCATTTTATCCTTGTGTTTTTGCTGTAACTCTTTTTTCTTCTTCTTTTTCTTTTTTATAATCTTCACATTATTTTTATTTCTGTAATTTTCTGTTGCCTAAAAGATAATGAAAAAGTTAGAAATATACAACATGTATACAATGCTGTCCTCACTCCAGTCACATTTCTGCTTCCACTGGAACCCTCCCTCTCAGTACAACCCTGCTGTTAGCTTTCTTCCCAAAATCCTGTAGAGTTTCTGGGTCTGATAGGGCCCTGCTTCATAATCTCATCTGACACTTTTGAGGAAGCTGTGAGGAAGAGCTGCAAGGAAGTCTGTAGAAACACACACACACAAAAAAGCAGAATGATAGACAGAAGTGGGGCTGCTGAGTTGGAAGTCATTAGTAGCTCAAAGATTCAGAAGGAGATTCATCAACAAGAAATGCTATAAAATCCTGAAGGGAAGTTCGTCAGGAACTGAATGATGACAAGGTCAAGCTCAGCAGCAAAACAGTATCTTGGTAACATCAAGGACCTGTTTTATGGGGCTGTGGCGGCTAACCCTTACTTTTACCTGGTATCTGCCTGACCAGCAAACACTGTTCAGTGTTTTATCAGGATAGCAAACATAATGCTCAGCCTCATAGATTGTTATATCCTTGCTAGCTTTGGGTGCTGTATACAAAAAAAAGCATCATTTTGTACTCAAAAACTGTATAAATCCTGCAGTTGAATCTCTGTACATCTTGAAGAGAGTGACCCAAAAGAGGGGAGCAGTATCTTTTCCATCCCATAATAATCTCCAAGATGGCTAACAGAAGTACAAGGAAACAACAACCCCCTGCCCAAACAGGTGGCTGGCCCTTTCATTTGTGCAACACAACCCATTTCACTTGCTACAACAAACTTGGCTACTACAATTATCTGGTGGCACAGAAGACAGAAACCTACCCCTGAAAGGAGCACTAAGGTGACTTGTTGGTTTCATCAATTACAACTCCACTTGTCTCAGAGGGGCATCCTGGGATGACAAAACTCACATGGACAAAGGACTGCAAATGTCCACCCCATCAGCTGCAATCTTTGGTTTTGTTACACTGACAAAAGCATAAGGTGAACTATAAAAAAGTTAAAACTGAAGAACTGGCATTGATCTTTCATCCACATCCCTTACGTCAGTACACACAGTCCAAAGCACAATGCTTAGCAGTAATCTAATAAGAAAATGTACTATTTTCCCATTAAACTTATTTGCATGTTACTACATAGCAACAAAAACTTTACATATACTTTGTGCTTGAGGTTGGATGCCTGTATAGTCTATGTGCAAGTTATCAATTAAAATCACATACAAGTTTCTCCTATTTACTTACAAATTAATCAGGTCAGAATCATGCAGTGCACTGGACAAAAGTACTGTCTCACTGTCAGGGAGGTCTGTATTCCATAAAATGGACACTGAATATCGTACCGTCTTTTTCTCATCTGTGAAAACTTCAGGCCCCTTCTAAAGCTCAAATGCTCCCTATGGGAAGCAGAGCACCAAAGCCTCACTCCTGCCTTTTGGAACAGCCTGGCTTTATCAGCTGCAAGGAGGGATTTGAAAAACTAGCTGTTTACATTACTATCAAAAGCAGACAGTGTAAAAATGCTCAGACTGGCGTGTACTAGCAGCGTCAGCTTTACCACAGCTATTTTAAATCAGGTTTCTCTAGTCACAACAGTAGTATAGATATAGAAGCCTAAAGCACAGCCTTGACCCTGTTTGCTCCAACTGGCAGGGGGGTTTTACAACCTGGACAGACCAAGGTGCTGTGTGCTGTTACCAGGATGAAATGCAGGCAGCTTAAAGACAGCTCAGATACATTTCCACAAACTGCCATCTCAGAAATAACTGAGAGGAGGCACATCCCTAGGTCTGGAAACACAACACAAACAGAACAAATAAAGCAAGTAAAGATTTACCACAAAGTCCCTGTGGGCTGACTGCCCACCAAACTGTAGAGGCAATCCCATGCTCTTCATAAGCTCAGCTTCCGAGTCCAATTCAACTTCTTCCAGGTCCAGGGCATGATTAGTATCCACCTTTAATCTCACATTGGGACAACGGTTCTCCTCCTCAGATGCTTGTTCTTCCGCTGATAACAAGTTACATTCATGAATATAATCTGGTTCTGACACCTCAATGCCACAGCATGGCATACAAAAAATAGCAGAACTGCCTCTTATGCTCTCATTTAAAAATCTTCCTCACAAACAACACAATTTCTGCATAACTATCAGTAGGAATCAAAATGTAACTTCAACAGCCAAAGCACAGGACTAAATCTGTCCGGAAAGGAGTTAACGTTCTCCATAGCAGCCTCTATGGCATTGTGTTTGGGATTTGTGGCTGAAACAGTCTGGATAGCACACTGATGTTTTGGCTGCTGCTGAGCAGTACTCACACAGCCTCCTAACTTTCTCTTTACCCAACTCTGCCCTCCTCAGCAAGCTTGCACTTCTATCAAATTGTTAAGCAAAAACATACGTATGTGAAATTACAAACACTATTGAGAAAGTAGGAGCTGTTTATGGATGGAAATTATGAAATCAAAAGCTCTTGGCTCAGTTGATAATGAGAAAAAACCTCACGTAAATTTTTCCTTGAAACAATCAAGGTTTTTGGTTTGGTTGTTCAGGATATATTTACTGCCAAATTATCACTTAACATGAGACCTTTCCATTTTTAACTGATTATCCTCACCACAAATCACTCACACATGTACAAAAACATAGTTTACAATCTCCTTCTTTCACTCCTCTCACATTAATCTAATCTGTGCTTTTAATTATCAGCTTCTATTTCTGCTCAGACTTCCTTTCAAATCAAGCTATTATGCAGCTGATCTACCAACACAGCAATGATGAAAAGAGATACTAAAGAATTACGTTCAGGTAGGCAACCATGAGGAATTCAGGAGATGGAGTAAGGGAATGGTGTTGAATTTGTTAGACTATACACCATGATAATTCCTAGATTACAAGCATGCCAAGTGAGAGACTTATTTTCTAGTCTTCCTTATATGATTCATCATATATATGTGAATCATAATTTTCCCCATCTGTGCTATTGCTTCTTCTCTGCTTCTGGCTCAGCAGATTAACTAGGAACAGCTAATGTCCTAGGTTGGGGTAGAGACAGCGGGAGACAAACATCTAGGATCCACCGACCCTCCATTATGCAATCAATTTTGAATCAAGTCAAAATTATGATTTAAGGTCAGGGATGTGTGATGTAACCTGTTCCATGCATGAGGTGAATATTATGTGAGGTGGTAAAGTTTATCTGGACAGGAATAAGCACTGCACTTAGTTTAACACAAACTTCCACATCAAGATTATGGTAAACTGAAAGCTATGTAAGTTGTAAGTCACTATTCACTTCTGTTCCCAGAGCAAAAGTACTGAAAAAACAACACAGAAATAGGAACAACTTAAATAACCCCATATAACTCACTTTAAGATTGCACATCACATTGCACAGTATGTTGTATTACCTTACCTGTACTGTCATTGTCATCTTTGACATAAAATCCTTTTAATCCCAGTTTATATAATTTTCGATCTCTGTAAAAATAAAGACAGACACAGATGCACGATTTCACCATTGAAACTTTTTTTTTTTTTACAGTAAAAGCAATCATTCAGTGGAAAAATACTCCCCAGGGATGCAATAAAATCCCCACCACTGGACGTTTCAAGATGATACTAGATGGGGTACTAGGCTTTTCTAGGCTCCGCTCCCATGAAAGGCTGGACCAAGTGACCTTTCCGGGTCCCTTCCCACGCGGGCTGCCCTGTGACTCCGAACACGCGAAAGAAATAAAAAGAAACAACATCTGAAAAAGGCAACACTTTAATTAAAGCCTCGCGGGAAAGCCCATAGGAGCGAGGTTCAGAAAACGCTGCAGCTACGCAGTACACTCCCGATTTAAATTTTCTGGTCCTTCTCTCGTTGAGGAACCGGCTGCTCCCCTGCGGACGGAGAGCACGAAGGGGGCGGGAGGGCCCGCCGAGCCCCGGCTCAGGGAGAGCGCGGGCTCCGGCAGCGCGATCGGCGTCTGGGGGCTCCTCTCGCCCTTCTCTGCTCCCTCCCACCAGTGATAAACATGATAAACATATCGGGGTGCCCTTGTGCACAGCTCCGCAAAACCCTGCTCCGCTTGCATCCCCTGGTCGCAGCAGCGCGGCCCTTCCCGCCCGTGCCCAGCGGGTCGCTCCCCCGGCCGCGGGGACGAGGACTCGCGGGGCGCGCCCGGCGCTACTCACTCAACGAAGGCGCGGGAGCAGAGGCAGAGGATGCCGCCGGCCGCCCCCGCCTGCAGCAGCAGCTCGGCCACCAGCCTCGGGCCCGGGTCCTGCACCATCCCTGCGAGAAGCTCCCCACGCCAGGCCGGGCCGGCCCCGCCGCCTTCCGCCGGAACTGCCGCCCGCGCCCGCCCCGCTGCGGCCGGGAGGGCGGCCCGCGGTGATGCGGCTGCTGGCGCTTTCAGGGACGCCCCAGGAGTAGTACAAGCGTGTTGGTGGGGTTCAGAGTGGGTAAAAAAGAAGCGGGGGAAAGAGCATCGCAACAAAAGTCTGCGATAAAAGACGCAGCAGCCGAAATCTGGTAAAATCGGGAGTGAGGAACAGAAGTGAGCGAGGCGTTTTTGGAGTAGTGACTGGAGCAGAATCATAGAATCACAGAATGGTTGGGTTGGAGGGGACCTTAAAATCACTTTGTACCAACCCTTCTGCCATGGGCAGGGACACCTTCCACTAATCCAGGTTGTTCAAAACTCCATCCAGCCTGGCCTGGAACACTTCCAGGGGTGGGGCTTCCACAGCTCTGGGAAACCCCAGTGCCTCACCACTCTCACAGTAAAGAATTAACAGGGGACCTTAAAACGGAGAGAGAGTGGGGACAGGTTGGGCAGAGGAAGTCAGAATGAAAACAAAGCCTGGTGAGAAAAGGGGGCTTGGGAGGAGGCATGGTGAGGCAGGAAGGTCGGAGTGAGGCTCCAGAAGCAGAGGTTGGGTAGGGAGGGAGGAAACCATTGGGAAGCAGCCATGTGTGATAGGGTACAGTGATACAGATAACCATGTTTTGCTCACAGATTTCTTTACTCTGGGGTCTTGTTTCAGGCAATAGCTCAGGATATAATCTGGGAAAATGCCATTGAGAGACCTGACGACTTGAGAGAGTTGGAGAGTGTTTAGAATAAGAGATTGGTTGGAGACAAGGGAAGCTGCTGTGATGGAGCACATCACAGGAATCCTGCCCAGTAGAATCAGATCCTATCCTTTTATCTCCTATGGAGAATTTGTATGATGGTGCACTAGGTTTGAGAGATTTCCTGTGTGAAACACTGGGTGATGGACTGTGAAAAAGAAATGTAGCCTTCATATCTGTCCTACTTTTAGGCCCTGTCCTGGTTGAAACAGGGTAGTGCAGTAGTGCTAAAATGGGGAATACCATTTCTAAGCCACAATAGCCCCTCTGGAATGTGTGTGTTTTTTACAAACTGGGATACCGGGCTTTATGTTACCTGCATTCAATGCCTGATAAGCTGTGCAGTTTGTCTGCTGTGCTGTCTCAGTCTGTTTGCATCAGTGTATTTTAGGTAACAAGGCTGTACAGCCTCACGAGGGTGCAAGATGTCCTCAGGATTTATAAGACATTTCATATAGAAAATATGCAAAGAGGAGTTTGGAGGCAGAAGGATGTCCAGGTGACAGTAGCACAACTAAAACAACAAATTCCATCCATTTACAGAAAAAAAAAATCTTAATTGTATCCTGAATCATCCACCATTTTACATCTGTTATAAACAAAAAATATTAAATGCCAACATTAGTCAGGGCTTGAAAAAAAAATATGTCTATCACTACAGTAATTAAATACTTCAGAAACACAGGGAAAGATTGCACCAGTTCTAGCATCCATGTGGGTATCACTGCGTCTACAATTAGGATGATATATCACCTTCATATTTCAAAAGTGAAGATGCTGTAAAATGAAAACCTTTCAACACGAGCTGTTTAGAAACAGCCAAATGCTGTGCATAAAAGTTGAATTGTGAATTGCAAAATATTTTGAGAATTATGATACTCCTTAAGGAAAGAATGCTACATTTTTAGTGAAATGCAGAGAATTGCACTATAATATAAGAACAAGGTGCCTCTTATTTTATAATATTGCAGCCCAGTGTCCTGCAGGCTGCAGGAGCAGCCACCATCAGGTAAGGTTAAACCTATGTGGGAATACTTCCTAATGCTCTCCCATTCCCTGGCCACCTGCAGCTGATAGCATGTTTTCTGCCTGTTTAGTAAGACGGTGGATTTCTTCGCATGATATTTGTCCAGTTTACCCCGCAGCTGTTGCATAAGAAGGAACCTTTTCCATTTTGGACATGGCTTTTCTCAGCTTCAAATGATGCTTCCCTTATAAGAAGAATAAGTGGGCAGTTGATCCATACTCAGCTACTCTGCTGGTGGATTTTATAGATATCAGTCATATTCCTTAAAATCTCTTCCAAGATGACAAACCCTGGTGTATTCAATGTTCTTTCTCTGGGAGCTGGTCTATACCTCTAGTTTTCTTACTCCCTTTTCTTGTTGTACTACACCCTACTAGAGATACCCCCTGCTCTGATAGGTCTGACCTAGGCAGGGCAATGTACTTGGGCTGTGATTTCTAGCCCAAATGACTTTAAAATATGACACTTAAACTAGCAGAAAGATGCTTGTGACAACACTTCACTTTAGGTTGCACTGGCAAATAGCATGTTTAAATTAAAGTAAAATAAGCAATCCTTAAAAAATTTCCGCTGATGAGATTCTACTGATTTAAAAAGTCCTATGTAGTGAAATTAGTAAAAGTTTACTATTGACAAGGAGCCTGTTTTATAGGAAGATAATGGACTGCTTCACACTGAGTTGGTACAGGGTTGGTATGTCCTTCCACTAGAACCAGACCCGGTTTACCAGATCGTGTGGATGACGCCAAATCAATCTGCATTGCTGTAACCTGTTCCTCAGGCCACCTGCTCTTCCCTGCCCGCCCTTGCTTTCCTCTGGTGCATCCTGTTCTGAAATGCTTCTTCTCTGCTCCCCCACCTCTTTCAGTTTCTTGCTCTTTGCTCTCACACGCAGTCATGGGGCTCAGCTTCAAAGCCATTCTTGTACCTGTCAGTTGGTTTTTTGGTTGTTTATTTTTTTTTTTGTATCTTAGGTGATGGTGAAGATCTCCCCTTTGCAGTGATCCTGGCTTTGCTGCTTTTATCTGTGCTTCTCAGAAGGTGACCTTGCCTCCCAGCTGGCTTTAAAGCTTTTCATTATTTCCTTTTTAAATTGCTTTTCAAAGCTAACTTCCATGACAAATACTGACCAAATAATGATAATATGAAGGATTCTGGGAATAACATCCTTAGCTTAGAAAATAAAACAAGAGCAAACACATGCAATGTTTATAAAATGGAACATACTCTTGCAGTAACTCTTTCCTGTTCAAGTAATTCTGAGCTCCCCCCTTACATTGACATCTCCCTTACCATGTAAGAATAGTGCTGGACAAATAAGGCAAGTATTTCTAAGACAAGATGAAGCTTTTTATATGTTTATGTCTGAACTCTCAGAAAAGAGTGTTTGCTGTTTCCTCGGAGGAAATTATTGGATTATATACATATCTGAATCTAATAAAAAAATCATATAGTTTATCAGCAAATGATATGATTAAGAAATTAAGAACAGTATTTAAACAGAGTAAATTTTTCTAATTTACATGTTTCCAAAGACAAGTAATTCTATCACCTTTATGTGGTAGATAAGCTGAGAGAAATATCTGAGAATGTTTAAGTCAATGCATTGCATTCTCTCTTAGCAGGGAGGAATGGGTAAACCTGACTTCCCTACATGAGAATCTCTAATCTCTGTAATTCATGTATTGAAAGGATTGATTCAGCTGAAGTATCTGGACAACTTTCTGCAACTTGTGCCCTGGTTCTGGCTGGTGAAAATGCCACTTATAATGGTCTTTGTACTTGAATTTTTTGTTCCTGGTGCTCTGTACCTTTTCAGTCTTCAGCTTCACACTTAGAAGAGAAAGGATGGCTTGAAGGGGCATTATTCCAATGAACTGGCGACTAGAAGGTGGCAAATAGTGACACCTCTGAAACTTGTGTGGAAAATTATGGCAAGCTAAGTGAGGTTTTTTTCTTTTGGCTTAAAAGTAGTCTCTAATAAAGAGGAGAAGATGGAGGACCTGTCACTTCACCAGTTGCACATGTACACAGAAAGACGTACATTTGGATTAAGCTTCAGACACACTCCAATCCTATCAAAAGGTATTGGCCAATGTACACATAACCAAATGCTCAAATGCTATTCATCACTTGCAGAATTAGAGGTCTCACAGTAACATGTCCTTTACACTTTTCTTGGTAAAGATGAGAATCCACTAAGCAAATGCAAATCACAAGGTGAGGGTTGTTTGACAGTTGATTTTGTGACCATGTGTGAGAGACCTCTGATGCTTAGATATGACTGAGAAAGTAATTTTATGTGGGAATATTATCTCAGTGGGAATTAAACTATGATCCTCCTGAAAACTTTGTGCCTCTAATTTTTGTTCAGATTTTGCTTTTATTTCAAAATACATAGAATAATTTAGGTTGGAAAAGATCACTGAGCCCAGCTATTAACCCAGCACTGCCAAGCCCACCACTAAACCATGTCCTATGTGCCACATCTGCAAGTCTTTGAAATAGCTCTAGGCAAGGTGACTCAGCCACTTCTTGGAAAGTCTGTTCCAATGTTTGGCAACTCTTTCCATGAAGAAATTTTTCCTAATATGCAACCTAGACCTCCCCTGGTGCAACAGGAGGCGATTTCCTCATGAAGGAAATCCCAGCTGTGAACATGAAGTCATCCCAGATAGACTGGGTATTATTTTTAAATGGTAGATGAGCCAAACAAATGTTTAAAAAAGATGCAGACAAAACATGGTATCCAGACAGGTTATTTAAGTCTGTTTCTTACTATACAGTGCATTTTTGATCTCCTAATTGCCTTGTTAAAGATACCTTAAGTCTCAGACTTCTAGTAATGGGCAGAATCCTCTAACTATGTTGTAGCTGTACTCAGATTGTGTCATTAGCCAAATCTGTGGGAGCTGAAGGTTCTTGTAATCATTGTAGTTGCCTTAGCTGTGATGGGTTGTTCAGTATTTGCAATTACAGTGAAACAATAATACTGTTAAACAGTAATTATTTCACTTTCACAGAGCAAAGCAGAAGTGTTTAAGAGAAAATCTATTGGAAATAAATAATAAAGGGTACTTCAGCCACAGCTGCACATTCTGTGCTTCTAGGACAGAATATGAATTTTAATTGCTCTTATATAGTGAAGGGCTCTGGGTTTCTTGGTTGTTGGCTTGTTTGCTTTTGTTTTGGTTTTTTTTTTTTTTAATGTGTATGTATTTTTTGTGGGTTTGGGTTTGGTTTTGGGGTTTTTTTTGCTTGTTTGTTTTAGTGATGTCTTTTCTGTTTCTTTTTCTGCACAAACCAGGTCAAATAAGCATGTGTGATATTTTATCAGAGTGGAGAAATTGCCACAGAATAGATTCCTAGTTTGATGCAGCACTGGGGATTCCCACGGGTTGTTGCTGGCATCTTTAAAACTTACATAAAGAATCTTCTAGCTCACACTTGGAGGCAAAAGCCAGAAAGACTACAAAGCTAACAGATAGCATTTTTAATATTTGTACTGTGGATTTGATTGTCCCTGGTTCCATATGGCTTCACAGCCCAAATGAACAGTTGATGGTGCCTGCTGCTGTCAAAGCACCTTTGAATTGTGTGGGAACTAATTAATTGGAAAGTACCTATTTGGTCTTGCTGGTTATCAGACACTGTTAACCTAATACTTCTGTTTCCGTCCAGTGTAGTCTTGGGTTTAACTTTTTTTATTCCCCCTTTTTTTTTTCAACTACTAATGGTAGTTAGTACAGTCAAATCATATCCAGTTCCATGGCTCTAGCTAGATAATGGACCAGATCATTTATTTTACAAATGGCCACTATTCATTTGCACCTTTGGAAGTGCTGGTGATGTAGTTTAAGCCAAAGAAGGTCACATAATAGGATTGTGTATCCATCAGGGGACATCTTAAAAATTAGTTTGAAGGTGTGTAGCTTTTATTCTTTTTCATCATAAAGCATATTGATCATGTAATTGGGTTTTTATATATATTCCTATAAGTAAGTTTTATAGTGCTTTATTGGAGCTCTGATCTCCAATATAGCTCTGAAAATGATAACTTCATGTTTCTCTTGTTGGTTGTTAACTTTTACTAGTGGATTTGTGGATTTTTTGGCATTGTAGACAGCCCTAATCATAAACCCTTTATACTTAATAACATCTACATCTAGCATCTACTGAGAAGATTGTTTCTAATCTAAAGAGTGAGCAGCAACTTTGAAGAATGCAAGACTTTTTATGCTTTCAGGTTGAAAAGTGGTGTCAAAGAAAGGCAATTCAAAGGATATGGCCATAGGCAAGTGTTTTGAGAAACCATTCATTTTCACCTCAACAGCCACCACTAACCACAAAACAAGATCCTGCTGGTTTAAGTAACTGCAGGGTAACAAAACAAATGTCATGGATCTAACCTCCCAAGAAACAGGGTGGCAAATTAGGGACGTGCCCTTGCCTACCTGCAGTAAAGCAGTTTAATGTTTGTCCTTCCGTGATAGGAAGGAGGTCTTCCATACAGGGAAACTGAGTTTGTTCCTGCTGAAGTCATGTTCTGCAGATGCAAGGATGTCCTTAGTGGCCTGGGCCCTTGCTAGAGCTTCTTTTTAGGTTGAAAACTGTAGGTGAGCAGTAACTTTATTATTTTCTTTCTGTAACATTCATAACAATTATATGTGTATTTCTTTTATGGGACATTTGAATTATATGTTTTAAATTTATTTGCCATGTTTCATGATTAATATTTTCACTAAATTCTAGGGGATGTGTTGTTTCTCTGGAAGTAATTGTTGAAGCCTCTTGCTTTTCAGCTCATACTTGAGGATCCAGAAGCTTTAGCTACATTTTACTTTTCTGTGTTTTTGTTGAACAGGAAACTTTTATTTAATTCTGCTCTTTCTGCACTCTCTCAGCTCATCAGTTATTTTTAATTTCTTTAGTTATAGCATGACAACTATGAGAAATTAGAGACTGTTCATCTAGGAGGTATTTTCCCAGGTTCAACATCTGGGCTGCAAATTACACCAATGCATGTGAAAAGAGACTACCTGCTGAAACACAATTTGAAAATAAGAAATTTCCTTTCTGTAATACAAGCTCGTATTAGGGTGACAACATAAAGAGAGGAATGGCGCAGGAATGCACAGGACTGTAGCCAGCAACTGTCTTTGAGATAATTAGATCATCAAGAAGAAACATGTTAACTTCTAACTACATTTCTGGTAGGAAATAAAATAGTCAATCAGTCGAGTTAAAGACCTATTGTAACTTGAGTGCAATTCAGGGGTACTTAAGCTAATTGCTCATTGTGTTTTTAATAGCATATGACTTTTTTAACACCAGGGACTGTGGCAGGCAAGACTTGTTTCATTTAAGTGGTTTAACTCAGATCAGGATCTAAGTGGTTTACTGATTTATTAATGACACGTAATTAGCTGACACTCTGTGAACTTCACCTTTTGGATCAATATCAACAGGCTGACAGATAAACCAGAGTGCAAAACACTGGCAGGATGTTAAAACACACCTATACATTGCTAAACTCCCGAATCTCCACCATTTCTAGTCTCACAGGAGTGTACTTAGGTGTGCACACCCCTCTCATACAGGACAGGGTGTCACAAGTGCACCTGTGTCTTGTAGCCATGCATATTCTCCTGCTGGAGAGGGGGTTCCTGTGTCTTTATGTGTACCAGTGCAGGTCTCTGCTGCCTGCTAGTCTGCGTGCTGGTGAGAAGGAGCTCTGTGGGCTCCAAGCTGTGGGTTCTGCTCTTGCACCCCATCCTGGGAGGATACAGGACATGATGGCAGCGGGGTGACTCCTGGCAACCTCTGAGCCAGGGATCAAACTGCTGTGCTGAGTGCCTTCCACTCCCACATGTCACCCCACAGTCACAAGTTTCCTTCCATTTTTTATGCTTCTCAAGCTGATTCTTTTCTCAAAAGCCTGTTGGTAATCCCATTTGCTGCTTAATCCAATGGATCCCTATTGTAAGCAAACGTTGTCATTATTCATTTCCTGTTTTGGAGTAACCTTCTCTCAGGCAGTTTTGGGTGTCCAGTCTTTACATGCTGTTTCCACTCTCCTTTCATACAGTGGGTTACTCTTCAAGACGGGTCCATCAGGAGGTTTTGTTACCTTGAAACTCAACTGGTATAAAATAACTATTCTAACATTTTATGGTTTTGACAGGTGAGGAGCTTCATGGGGCTGGAAGAAACACCAGATGGTCTGTCACTCACCACGGAGACATCCTTGGTGACTCCTACTTCATTGCTGTTTTGCCCAGCATGAGGCACAGGCTCTGTCACTCCACTGCTGGTCATCTCACAGTTAAAATGCCTGGGAAGTATTCTCATTGTATGAGATTATGCTAAGTAATAAGTATTTTTGATTAAAATAGTTTTATGAAAAATCACAGATAAATATGTACCTACAGTAATTCTGGTAAGAAAAAAGTGACAAAGGAAGAAACCAAAGGGAGTGTTGTCTCAGTCTCTTTAGCCATGACCAACTGTAGCTAACCAAGACTGAGGAAAGAAAAAAATAAGCCATTTATGCTAATGTATGTGTCCTGATAAACTTGAATTATATATATTCTGAAACCAGGCCACCACCAGGGAGACCATCTGGGCAGGGAGGTCTCATCAGGATCCCCAGTGCTGCTCCCCGAACTTTGCAGCAGATGGTGGAAGAGGCCAGAGTGGAGGATGGAAGGATCTGAGCAGAAACACCCTCAACACAGCGTGTTGCCAGCCTGGAAGGGGGAACATCATCTTCCTGGTTTCTTGGCCTCTCCCTCCCTTCTGAGGCTCAGCTTCAGGTATGAGAGGGCTCTGATAACGTGATGGGAATGGGAGAATTTCTGGGAAAAGCGAGGGGCCATGGCACTTAGGCACACAACAGACTGCTTCAAATACATAAATAAGGGGCTATAAAGTACAGGAAAGGTCTGAGACAAAAAGCAGGATCTTTGACACTGTGCAAGTACTATGGGATGCTCTGGGTGAGGTATCATTTGAATCTATGGTATCAGGTAAAGTGAGTGACACCTTTATGAATCAGGGCAGTGCAATAGCTGATAGAAAAGCCTGCAACATCCTGCTTATCTTCAGGGATTCCTATGTAAGTGATGAGAGATTAGACACCAAACTGATTTTTAAAACAAAAATAAATCAGAGATGAGCAGACTATTCTGGAAACACCACCCTTGCAGCATTTCAATACATTTTGCAACAAGTTCTGTAGTGCTAAGACCAGAATAAGAAGAGATACAAAGCTGACATCAGATAAATAGCATAACAGTTAATGATTTTTTTTTCATTTCAAAGCAGTTCTGTGCATAAAGGTGCTTCATTTTCTGCTAGAAAATGAATTTTCACTCTGCAGTTCACTCAGGTCCCTTGCAGTTGTCAATGGGATTAGAGCTGTCTGTACTAGGGCACTGGTAACTTGTGAGTTTTATTATTGTGAGTCACTTATTTTAAATGACAGCAGGTCAGAAAATAGACTTTCATTTTTGAAGGAATAGCCGTGAAAATGTTCTTCCAAATCACTGCTATTTAAACTGTTAAGCAAAATGTAGTGAGTGATTACAAGTTGTTTTAAAATAGCTTTGCTATTTCAGAATAAAAACACTTCCTGATCTTTATGGTTGCTTTTTATTGGGAATTAAATATGAAGAGGTGTTATCTGGTAACAGATTATTTTATACAAAAGGAAAGGGAGGGTCTGGTATCATCTAGTTATTACTCTTCTTCCAAGGGTGTTGTATGTTAGGTATTTTTCTGGAAAAAGTATTTCTTTGAGCTGGCCAAAGCCTCTGCACCTGTGACATGTTGCTAAAATATTGCCAAATACAAGAGAATGTAACAATCCAAGGCAGTCTGTAACTGTTCAGACTTCTTTGTAAGCTTCAGAAGATGCTGTAGAAGTCTCTGAGAATTCTTGAGTTTTGGAGCTGAAAATGGAAATGCAATCTTGCCTGAGGCATTAGGTCACAGTGCTACCTAGAAAACAAACAAAAGGACTGTCCATAAGTAAATTGCCTTTTTTTGCCATTTTTCTTAATAAAGAATTTTCAAATTGTGTGTGTGTGTTTTGCTTTTAAAATTGCTCCTTTATTAGGAGTCTTCCTTTACCATTTCTGAATTAAATGTAATTTTTTTGGCCACCTTCCTCTGTGGATATGAATGTGCAATACATCATTCTTTTTAATAATGATGACCAGAGGAAAGAAACCCATGAATTTTAATACCTCTAATAGGAAGTAGCTTCCTGTACTTGATTGTATTTTATGCAGAAATACTATGTTGTGCATAGAACAAGAAAGAAAGTCCCAGGTGCAGAATTCTTAAGCAGCTTCTTTGCAAAGTATAATGAAATTTTTGATCACAAGAATGGGTAACACTGTCACTAGGACAATCTCTTGTGCTCAGCCTGTGACAATTTCATATTCATCTTCTCAGTTTTCTGACTTCAGAATTATTCTTACTTGCTTCATGTGCTTGTTTATGTTGGTGTTATTTTTAAGTGTGAATTTAAATTCCAGATAGCATGGTGCATGTATTCATTTATTCGTAAGTTACACAAACTGGTGCTAAAAAAGCTGTTATTGAATTGGCTTGTAATAACTACACAAGTGTTACAAGAGCACTATAATCAACAAATTTTAGGCCTTTGTAGTAAAATGAACACTACACAAGCAAAGCGTGCCATATGCTGTGCTCTTGGTTTTTCTTCACAGAATTTTGACCATGTTGGCATTCTAAAATATTTGAGTGCCAAGGCTCAGTGATAATTGTGAAAATATTTAATTCTTGACTGCCCACTGAATCTTGACTAATGTGTATTTTCAGTTACTGTGCCCTCAGCATGTTGTGAGGAGTTACACTGTAGGGTGCCTTGCCTGAAGCTATGATTTGAAGTTTTGCATTCTGAGCCCCTGACCATTTATGAACAGCACCGTGCAGAAACCACACTGGAAGGACCTTTGCTTATTGCTTATTACCATGATGCTGTTCTAAGAGATTATGGTTGATTTCTGTATTAACACAGCCTGCCTCTGCCACTCAGCAACTGATCACTTTATCCACAGGATACTAGGTAAATACTTCTGTGGTAAATAAGATATTTAGAGCCTAAATTTGTAATCTGACTTCTGACACCTGCCTTCCTACCACAATATGCAGGATGGATTTCCAGTTTTTCTGTTTGGTATTTCATTTATGTTTAATTTAGACACAGACTTGTCACCTGGGAGAATTAATTCCTTAATTATTTTTACAATTCATTTGATGTCAGATTTGCATGCAAAGGTGTGTACCATTTAAAATAACCTTTCACATCAGCATGACAAATGGATTTCATATACAGTAATTAAATCATGCTACAGTGCTGTTCACAAGCAGAAAAGGCAAATACAGGTTTTAAAAACTGTGCAAAAGAACAGGGGACAGCATAGCCTTGACAGAAGAGGAGTTCAGAGACAAATAATGACACAGACAGGAGATGTAACACAGCTCAAGAATTGAAATTCAGGCTGTCTGTGACCTCAAGTCCAGTTTGATACATTACATTGGTGACATATAACTTTGAGAAGATTATTTTTGAGCTGCAAGACCTTAGCAATAGCCACGTAAGATGAGAAAAGTAGTAAGACAGGCTAAGTGTAATTATTGAGGTGGTAATTGCTAGTAACTGAACGACAGGAAATGGCAAGAAAAAATTAGGGAATTGGAAGAAAATGGTGAGCAACAGTGTTGTATGGTAGTCCCAGCTATTCATGCTTTTTGCTAACCAAAAAATAATTGCTGGGTAATTTTTGAGCTGTATATATACTGTTCCTAAAATCTCTCTGTAAATGATGAAGTATGACCAAACCTAAAGAGTGAGAGGTAGTGAGGGTCTCACTATAATCTGCTGTATGCACATGAAACAGTCTCTCATCCATCTGAGTGGCTGGATTGGTTGGAAAGCTGTGTGAATTCTGCCTTCTGCCTTGTGATTCCTCAAGGGAACAAAACAGACTTTTACAGCATGATCATATGTCTGCTTGACATCTGTATTTGCCCTTTGCAAACAGATGTCGTCTTAGAACCATGCCATGCCTCTACATGAAATAAACTGTTGGTTTAAGATCCTGTGAGCCCATTTTTCTGTAGAATTACAGGGGATTTTTTTTTTTTTTTGCAAACAAACCAGGTTCACAATGCACATTTTTGGCATTGTGCCACTAATCTGCGTCGATTTTGTATGTTTGATTCTTTATCAGCCTACTCATCAGATATGTGATAGGACTTCTATTTCAGGATGAGGCACAGATAATCTAGTAATAATTTTATATGTATCTACATCTCAGATCGTTACAACTGACATGTCCATCATTTCTACAGTTCTGCCCGAGGACCAAAACGGTTTTGTTTGGGCTTTTATCCTTTCTTTATCCATTCTTCTATGAATATATCTCAAGTAATCTAGTATCTAATGCTTATAGTATACAGCTCATTTACAAGTATAATATAATATAATATAATATAATATAATATAATATAATATAATATAATATAATATAATATAATATAATATAATATAATATAATATAACATANGCCAGGAAGGGAAATTGTGCTTGTTAACATCTAGCAAGGGCATCCAGAAGAGGGCACAAACAATGTTTTTTCTTAAGAGCATTAGACTACAATTAGGTACTACAGTAGACCAGGAATTGCAGTTAGCCCAATATGCTCTGACAGAGGCAATAACAGATGCTATTCAGGAAGACCATGTGAGTCTGGCCATTTTCTTTTACCTGTGTGTTTCTGCAGCATGCAGAAATATTAGGGGTGTTACAGGGTTCATTTCTGCTTGTCCTGTTTAAAGACCATTTATTCATGACTTTGTCTAAACGCTTTTTGAACCCATTGATAACCTCTGCCTTTATGAGCTTCTTTGGTAGGGAATTCCAGAAGTCCAGTGTCTGCTTTGTAATCAAGTATTTCCTTTTATCTTTATTTAAACCAATTTCCTGCTAGTTTCATTGAGCTTGCCTTAGTTCCAGTAATGGGGGGTTGATGAAGAGTTCTCTGTTCACCTTTCCTGCTGCCTTTATGACACAACAAACCCCAAACATGTTCCTCTATGCCTTCTTTTCTGAAGCAGTAGTCTCAGAGGTTTTATGTCTTCTCAAAAGGCAGATGTTTCCTTCTCTTCATCATTTTAGTTGCCTTTCCCTATGCCCTTTCTAACTTGACTGTGCCCATGTGAAATATGACTACCCAAACTACAAAAATTACTCGAGAGTGGGGTGAATGATACTTTTGCACTGGCACAAAATGGCAGTATCTACCTTGTTGTCTAAATGTCAGTAAACATTCAGCTAACGATTTCAAACAACCATCCATGATAATGCCAGGATCTCTTTTATGAATTGTGGGTCAGATGTAACTTCCTTCAAAAGCACTTTGCAACTGATCACAAACAATTTTCAGTTGTTCTAATTTATCAGTAAAATTACCTATGTGGTTACTTAATCTCTGTGAATTATTCAAAGAATTGGCTCTAGAACTGATTTAGAGCTTCTTTTTTTCAAAATTTTGAGAAATTGATATAGAGAATAAAGTAAAACGGGACAAAAGTTACCAGAAAAAAAAGTACCTCCCTAATGACATTTCAAAATTTCATTGTCAGATAGGAGTCTTGGTACTGGAAATGTATGCATTCCATGTTGTTAAGAAACATATGCAGGAGGCTGGTCTCTTAGGGATAAACATTGCCTAAACTTCAAAATAATATGGTGCAGGTCTCATTGCACCTGCAGGTGGGAGTACCAGGATAAACACAGGGCCAGGGAGCTGTGTCTCAAAGACAAGCCTTTCCCATATAATCTTATTATTAAAATGAAACTCCATTAAAACCAGAGGAGGTAGATATGCATAGCTGGTCACATCCTGTCTTGGCAATCAGATCTAATTTTAATTTTGTTGTGCTGTGATTACCTAAACCAGCCTAATGTTGCATCCTGTAGCCACTTCTACAGAGCTAAGAGGTCCAGCATTTCTACACTCCTTGGTTACAGCCATTTCATTTGGTTTTCTCTACTTTAAACTTGTGATTTAACTTAGGTAGAAACAATACATAATGCAATTTGCCCTGCTAAAATGTCAATTTCTGTTATTACTTGCCCTGCTGCTTTTTCTGAGAATGCCTTCCACTTGCTCTCTGGATCAGGTGCAGATCTTTTTGTGATTATCTGGTACTTATCATAACTGGTTCACACAGTTCTGTGTGACACCAGCTTTTAGACACTTACTAGGTCTTACACCTTAGACCCTGAAGAAGAGAGGTAACAAGGAGAGAGCACAGAACACACCAGTGGTGAGTAGCATCAGGCAAGAGTGGAAAAGTTGCTGGGAAAGAATCAGGTGAGATTTTATCTTGCTTTCAAGAAAAATGTTCTGACCAAATGTAGACCAAGTTGCCCCAAAACCTGCCCTGAGATAAACAGGCATATTGATAATAAAAATCAACTACCAACATGCAGGTCAAAGTGAATGTTGCAGGCAGATTGGTTATCACCAGAGATGCTGAGATAAAACAGAAAGAAGGGTGAGGAATTGAATTTTATCTGCTTAAAGTATATGACCCTTTGACTTAGATAAAAGAAAAAACCCCACTCCATGACATAGAAAGCATAAAGGAGATTTGTTTCACTTAAAGGGCAGTGTTGTCACAAGATAAAATTCATATATTGGTAATAAATACATGTAATTTGGAAACAGTATCAGAAAACATGGTTCGGGAATAATGACCTGAATGTGAAAAACCTGAAGGGTTTTAAAACTGAGTTTGAAACATTTGGAAAGGTTTTACAGAAAACCCTCAGGGAGAAAATGAAGTTCTTATATATTGCGTGTGTTACTGCCTCTGAAGGAGTAAGAAAAAGGGACTTTTATTTACATTTCTGTATGGGAATTCAAGCATTATATTGATCTATGTGTAGTTTCTGCTTCTTGTCTTTGGAGTAGAACAAAAGACTCTTCCTGCCTCTCTCCTAATCTTTTCTCTCTTTCTCTTTCCTAACCCTGAGCTTGCAGGACAAAATGTCTTTGTTTTTCTATTGACATTAAAACTACCAAGTGCATTTCTAGTGTATACTCCTTATATGTTCAGCATTAACACCTTTGGCCAGAATTAAAGTCAACAGAGAATCTTTCCTTAAGTCAGTCTGGCAGGATCAACAGGTTTTCCCCACCATCTCTGAGTTTTCTTCAACAAATTCCTTCTTGTTGCAGATAACTCTGTCATTGACAACTCCCTTATCCTGTCCTTCTAATCCTGTGACATTTAATTACTGTGGCTCTTGACCTCTTATTAAAATTCCTAAGTTAGCTGATGTGGAAGCATCATGTGCCATTGCAAGTAGAGTAGATGCTTTATGGGTTTCTTCAGTAGCTGTCTGCCTGTTCCAGAGTTTTCTGGAGACTGGATTCATACAGATCTTTTCAGTTCTGTGTTTTTATATTGCAAATGGGAGTTGAGTAGCTTCTTCCTATTAGAGTTATTCTGCACGCTAATGGCTCTTTTTTTCCCTCTGGAAAGTACAAATTTTGTCTCTGCTGAACACCATGGAAATGAAACAAAAAGGCAGCAATATTTTCCCCACCTAATTTTATGTGCTTAGATTTGTTTGATCCAGCTCTTCCTGACAAAACAGACTGAGAAAACTTAATCACTGGGAAGGCTTGGGGGAAAGATGTTGCAACAAATCAAGTTTGATTTGGACATACAGCCTACCTTTTGGACACCTTGCATTTCTCAAGGAGGATGTCACCTAGTGAACCAACCATGCTTGAGTACTGACTCACCTCCTGCTTCAATTAGCTACCAGTATCCACAAAGTTGTGAACAACTATTCTGAATCGCTCAAAATACTTGGACAATCAAATGGGAGATATTTGAAAACAGAATTCGGAGAAAAGTTGTTAATTGAGTGGTTAGCCAGGAAAAGATAATATATTTTTAAAGGAGTTGATATTTTGAGTAAGAGAAGCAGAGATGAAATTACAATGTATATCCATTTTATCCCTCTAGCTTTTCAACTCTTCCATAGAGATAAAATTCTGATTTTTTTTCAATAAAGCACACAATTTGGCTAAAATTTGAATAAAATTGAGTTTGAATTGAGAATGTTACAGTGCTAAGGGGCTGTCAAAGAGATGCATATTCTGGAGTAGCTGTAAAATATTTTTCTCATCTGAGTAAGTTTGGATGAGAGAAAAGTATTCTATCAGAGACATTTCTCCCCATTCCTGGGTCAGGAAAATCACTAGCTGTGGTTCTGGATCTCTGTTCTCTGGCAAGGGTGACCACAGGTCCCCTGTGGACAGGAGGCATTGGACTTTGAAGCAGTTCTGAGGAATCAGGCAGCCTCATGTCTCTTGCAGTTTCTCTATAGACCAAGGAATAGTATAAAAAGAAAGCCACTGAGGAAGAACCACCCAGCTTACATATATTCTTTGAGAAGAAAAAAATCAGCCACATCATTTTTTTTTGCCAAAAGTTAAAAATCTGACTTTTTAAAAAAGGAAAATGTTTGCTCATGAGTTTTGATTTCTGTTTGCATTTATTTGTTCAAAACTCTGGTGTGATTTTTTCATATGACAGATGAAATGAGTCTTTTTTGTACTCCTGAGTTGTCTGTGTTTGCTTTTACTAAGCAATTAATCTTCAATGCTATTTAATGAGAAGAAAAATGACAAAAAGTACTTAGCATTAAATTCATTATTTTTAAGTTACAAGAAAGAGAGAAACAGAATTGAAACAGTGTTCTTCAAGCAGGAAACCAAAAGAAGGGGGACCAGCATATGAAGACCTCACATTATACCAGTATAAGAAATTATGATTACAGAACTTAAAAGATATTTTCAGAAGAAATTAATCTTATTCCTGCACCTAACTGATAAAGAAAAATAATAGTGTGAGAAGTGAAGATGTGAATTTATAGAAGATCCAGAAAAAAAAATTGTTCTAGAATTCATCTCATTAAAACCAGTTAACCATGCATTCCAGACTTAGTTTGTGAAAACTTAGGGGACTGTGTTCACACTTCTGATAAGAAATTACATGTTGGAGAAAAAATATCCACACAAAGTGTAATCATTCACTTGGTTTCTCTTCTACTGGCATATCAAAAGGAGCGTAAGGTCAGTCCATCAGTTGTTTTTCATCACAACCCTCACTTGAGAAATTGCCATGATTTCAGGATAATCTCAAAAATCTCATAGTCTCAAAAATATTTTAAGGATTGGTGGATTAAAAGTAATATTGTAGCCTTCCACAAAATATATTTGGAGACAGATTCTCTTAGAGAGCATATGTTGTCCCTTCTGCAAAGTCTGATGGCAGTTACCTTTGGAGTAATTTTTACTTTCTAGGAGCACAAGGTCTGAGATCAGTGTCTTGACACTTAGTGGAGCTTCATGAAGGTGCACGAAGGCATCCATGGAGGCTTCATGAACGTGTACCTCCAGAAGTCAATACTGTCTATCCAAAATGTCTTAGACAAAACAGTTAAAGTCACAAAGAAGACTGGGAAAAAGGTTCCCCAAATTAGACATCAGTAATGCTCATTTTGGGGAAGAGAAAGAAAGAAGGCAACTTTGTGTTATGGTTAGGCAATTAATCAGGAAATTACTAATCTTCCCAGAGAAATCTGTGAACTTATCACAGAACTGATGGTCAAAGATCAACTTTAAAATATGCTTTTACTAATTCAAGCCAGATATATTTAGGTAAGATTTTTCCAGCCAAGGTACTGATACTGAAGAACTACAAAAGCTTTCTTGCAAGCAAGGTAATGTAGGGAAGTACTTTCAGTTAATGGGTTCTAGTGGCAGACCCTAGGTCTTACAGGGGAAGTCATGGGATTGAATCCCGATCCCTCTGGACTGCATGTGAAATGACTGTCTTTCAGAGAAATGGGAGATGGCTGAACTTCCTTTAGAGCAGGGTTAGACAAGATGACCTCTCGGGTCTTTGTACTGTATTTTTATAATTTTATATATCTCGGGTTTGGTTTTTTTGTTTGTTTTTGTGTGTGTGTTTTGTTGTTTTTTGGGGTTTTTTTAGTTTGTTTTTTTACAAGAATTCCACTGGATTTTATGTCAACCTGTTCATAATTTGGATATAAGGTGATAATTTGAGAGGACAGTAATAAGGTGGATATTCTGATATCAGGATGCTATGAGTCTCAGCAGGGCTTTTCCAAAATTTCAGACCACCTGGCTATTTTTTTTCAAAATCTTGATGATTCTTTTGTGGCCACGAGGTATGCATTTTCAGTGATGAAAAATACATTTTACCCTCCAAAATCAAGATTTGTTTTCATAACTGATTGGGAATTGTGGCAGTTTTATCATATGCATAACTTTTGGAAATGCCTGAGACACTCCTATGAACTTTACACAGTAATAGTAGCATGTCAATAGAACACAATTTTCTAACCAAGCAGATGTCCAGTATGATAATAAATTTTATTCAAACCACCTCTGACTTCCCTCGAAATCTCCATTTATGCTGAGAGCAACCCCCTTACTAGATTTTTCCAGCTCTAGATGTAAGTCAGACTACTTTTGCTGCATCTGGTGCCAAGCACAAGTAATTTATACAAACAAGGGCTAAAGAGAAAGGATGCTAAGATTTGCTAATGTAATATCACAAGTTGCCAATCTCAGGCTCAATACTACAACATTAGTTGATCATTTTTGCAGATGAAAAAGGCATAATTTTCCTTTCATAGGGTTCACATATTAGTTGGTGCAAGTGGGTGCAGATGTATCAAGACACTAAAGGAACTAAAAGTCTCTTTCATATCATTGTTATTCCAAAAACTTATTTTTAAACAGGATTTTTATGAAACTCTTCTTAGAAAAGGAACAACTCCCAAACCCTCAGTCTGTATCTAGACATACAAAATATATAAAGAAAAATTTCGATGTAGAAAGGCTCTATACAATGTCAACTGTTATGCAAGATTATTTACAAGCACTTGTTTACCCAGGATGATTAATAATATTATTTCCACATCTGGGCGGTGTTAATGCAAGAGTTAATTATTTGTTATAACTTTGATGAAGCTGTTTATGAAGTTGGACTTTAATATCTGCTCTATGACTTATAGTGTCTAGGTAAATGACACTTTTATTGGTTTTAAAAATGGTCTTGACTCACAGATGTGAAATCAATTGGTGGTTTGTTCTCTCACTTTTACTCTTATGAGCGTGGTCAGTTCTGAGCAGGATAAAAAGGGATCTTGAGTCTCAAAGAACTCCCTGACTTAAGGAGTTTCTCATACTGATCATATTTGTGAAAATCAGGAGATGCTTTTTCTCTGAGGCATCATTGCATGGAGGCACACCACTGAGGCAAGAAAACCAAGAAAAGAAAAATACACAAATACTGTTTTTTCTTCTTATTGACTACTTTCAGCTGCACATATAGCAGACCTGCCTTGTTGGGTGAATGAATCAGGCACTGCACTGAAAGCTCTACAGGATGTAGGAGACAAGTGCTTTGTTAGGGGTCTTTGGACTTTATTACTAGAAGACAGAACTTCTGAAAGTCCTGTTAACTGAGTAGGCTATCTAACAATTTACCTGTAGCTCATGATGTTATAGAAAACATCAGCGTAATGACAGGTGCACTTAACTGCACACACTGCTTAGTAAATATTCTATATTTTAAAGAGGACCTTTAAAAGAACATATTTTTTAAGGTATTGTTTAGCTCACTAATTCAAGCACATATTTGCAAATAAAAATGGTAAAAAATTCAGTGGCTTCCTACCTGAGGACAACAGGACATCTTACCAGGAGCAATGGTATTTTGTTTGCAATTTCAGTTCTTAGGTTTGGAGTTATGTGGGCAACCAGTACTCCTGATGGCTGGAAACAAGAATGATCTCAGCTGGGGGAATGAGTCATGCAGCACACAGGCAGTCACAAAGCCTGGGGTAGCAGATGAAAGAGGACATTAATTCAAGATTAAATCTGTAATACTGTGACCAAATCACGAGGGAGTGCACTTGCCTTTTACCTGACAATCAGAGATAATAACAGAGTGTTTAAAAACATCTAGATATTTTTATAATCTCCCTCCAGAAGTAATTATTTATCTCCTTAGGGATTAACAAACTTCCTTGGGTGTGAAAGGTCAGTAGGCTAAGATGGTTTCTGACGTGAGACAGTCCTGAGTCTGTCCCGTGTCAAAGCTGCTGCTGCATTAAGAACTAGCCAGACTGTGCCAACTGTTGGGTATTCTGAGCAGCAAGGCAACTGGAGTGTTGAAGGTGTGTGATCCAGGTTTGCATATTGGCATGCCCAATCTGCAGAGCCTGGAGAATTTTCACTCTTTAAGTGTATCGATTGTGATCTACCCTGCTCCCTCCATGCCTGCTGCACGAGTCTGTGGGATGGAAAATGCCTGGCATCAACCAGGCTCTCTCCTGATGCCAAAATCCCAAAATCCATATTCTTAGCAGATTCTGAAAGAGAAAGGAGAAATGGCAAAAAGCAAATATCCGTAAAGGCAATGCACTTTAAAGGGCTGCAGATGGGAGTATTCACTCTCTCTTTTAATTTCATGTGGCTGTTTATGTTCATATTAAAACTTCATGGGAGACTTTCAGGAGTTATTCACAGTTACTGAGTTATGTGCTTCATAATCCTAGAGGCAAATAAGGAATGTGGAAGGCTTTATCCCTAGAGTAAGTCCTTTTGGAGGGCTCAGTGGCAGGATAGTGAGAAGCAGTATGGATGCAGTTACAGAAAGTTACAGATGAGGCATGGGCCATGTGAGAATGGCAGTATATCCTCCGAACACTGAGGCCACAGATACAGCTTGAGCACTGCTGGTGCGGGCTGTGATGGCAGAGTGCATTTCCATCCACCTTTGCAGTGTCATAACAAGCCTTGATGCAAGCTGCTCCGTAGTTACACAGTCTGCCTGGAAAAAAATAGTGTTGCAGAGGGAAAGAAGAGGTGGCCTTCTTGGTATCTGCAGCATAAACCTCAGTCTCAGAGTTCCAAGGCATAGGAAGGAACACAGGTCATTTCTCTGATTGAATTTTAACATCAGGGAAAAAGTTGTCTCAGAGGTACCCAACCAAAAAAAGAATACTGCATTTGAAGAAGCAGCCACACTGGTCTTGATCTCTTCCAGCCTCATGAAAACTGTTATCATTGGAAAAACACCTTCCTGAGTACATGTAATGATGAATAAGTTTCCAGGGGCTCAGTAGGTGAATACAGGAAGGCTGCAAATACCAACACCAGGCCTTTACTAAAAGACTTGTCTTTTGCAGATGGGAAAAAGTTGGCCAATTCCTTTAAACAGTTCTGTGTAATTTGATATGGAAATATTGAAATATAGAAATTCCAAGCAGTGGTCTAAAGTAATTACCAGATTAGCTACCAAATGATACAGTTCTTGACTGACCCCAGAGTATTGTAGACTCCTTCAATTATGACTGAGAGTTCACAATAATTAAAAATCAGCAGGTAGAAAGGGGCAAGAACACACTGATAATGTGATGTATTTTGTCAAATGATCTATTTTTATAGTTAGCAAGAACAAGGAAAACTTAGTTTCACAAGGTCAGAAAAAGCATTTACAAATGCAGATAAATCCTTATTTCAGGCATCCCTGGGTTGGAATAGAGGAGCATCACAGAGTTCTGTGCTAAGCTGGATAGGAAAAGGCAAAGTCTTGGGATTTCTCACGGAAAAAGACAGAGAACTTTGTACAAACACCACTTTCTTCCTTCTTTTTCATTCAGATGAATGTTAAATTATCAAGTACAATTTTAATCACAACATGCAAGAACACAATGGATTGACCAAGATTCCATAATTTTCTCATAGGCACAGCCAGCAATCAGTGATGATGATGTCTTTGGCTAGTACTTTTTAGCTCCTATCAATATTGCTGTAACAAGGGGCAAAAGAAACAGCTATGTCAAAGTGATTTGCCCAGATCAAGGCCAGCATCCTTAACTGGAAACATCATTTTATCTCTTGCTGGTTAATGACTTGAATAGACTGTTCTGTGGCTTCAAATCTATATCCTGAAATATCTTCTGGGAAAGCACTTCATGAACTCTGGAAAAAATCGTCTAGTTATCCAGACAGAAAAAGGAAACTGTTGTTTGTAGTTCAAAAAACAAAAAGCAGTACTTATTATGAAATACCCTCAGAAGAAATTAGGAGAAGGATTTTTGTGATTCAGATTGTTTGAGCTGTGGTGGCCAAGCATAGGCTCATTCACATGTTGGGCATGGGAATTAATAGATATGAAAATAGAATACATATTTTCAGAATGAACTGCATCTAATATTAATTACATTTTCATTATGTGAAGGGCACTTTAAATCTAAACTACATATTTTTAGAGAAACCTTATTTTAGATTCTAAGTCTTTAAAGAAGCCCTAGAGATATATGAATAATAAGAAGATTTTTCAGGTGTCCTCACTCTGCTAGAGCAGTATAAAAAGAGTTCAAATGCGGATGAGAACCAAGGATCCTGGCTCTGTTGAATTGGCAGCATTCCTAAATAAGTCTGTGGTACAGTGAGTGAACTAAAGTGAACGTGGTTTAACACATTGCAGTGGGTCTAGTAAATTCAGATTTTATTCTGAAACATGTAAAAGATGGTATTTTTTCCTTGATGACTCTATTTCGGAATCATGTTGAATAAATATTTTAACAAAGTTCAAAACTTGGGGTTTTAACAAGTTTTTATTAGTGGCCACTGCAGTTACAAGTGTGTCCTGGTTTTGGCTGGGATAAAGTTCATTTTCTTCCTAGTAGCTGGTACAGTTTCGTGTTTTGGGGTTATAATGTTGATAACACATTGATAGTTTAGTTGTTGTTAAGCAGGGCTTACCCCAAGTCAAGAACTTTCCAGTCTCCCATGCTCTGTTAGTGAACAGGTGCACAAGAAGCCAGGAGGGAGAATGGCCAGGACAGCTGACCTGAACTGGCCAAAGAGATGTTCCATATGACAGAGTGTCATGCTCAGGGTATGAACTGGGGGAAGTTGAGGCTGGGAGGGGCCAGCCCCAGTTTAGGGATGGGCTGGGCATCAGTCAGCAGCTGGTGAGCTACTGTAGTGAGCATCACTTGTCTGTCTTGGGTTTTATCCTTCTATATCTTCTTGTTAACTCCAATTTCATGCATGTTATTGCTGTTATTATCATTATTTACTTCATTTAAATTATGAAACTATTCTTATCTCAACAGATTCTAACTTTTTCTGATTCTCTTCTGCATCCTAGCTTTAGACTGGGGAGTGAACAGCAGCAGCGTGGTGCTTATTTGCCATCTGGGTTTAAAACATGACACAATACCACTTACTTAGATACCAGTAAATCTAAGATAGAAGAAAGTCACTGTGTTGTAGATCAGCTATTTAATTCATTACTAGTCATAGAGGTATTGAAAAATCCTTGTTTGATTTGGTGTGAAGTGTGCTGATCACTGAAAATCTAGAAATTGAAAATCCAGAAAAAAAAAAAGAAGTTCAAGAAGCATGTTGATACTTTTTCTAAAAGGAAAAGAAGACTGAAAAACATGCAGAGGAGATAAAAGGTTTAAGTCAGTCTAATTAAGAAAGTATGATGCTTTTGATTCACTTTCTTATTACTAAAATATAAACTTAAGTTTTTTCCCCATTTTTTAGATTCCTTTCAGCTATTAGCATTGCCTTTGCAAAATTACTTGAAATCATGATTTGTTATTAATTGTGAAGATTACTGTTCTTCACATGCTCCTGAAGAGCTCCTAAATTTTTTGTTGTGTCATGCAATGAGGAATAAAAATTACAACCGAAAAAATGTGTATCTCTGATTACGACTAATTTTAATGGAATATTAAAGTGCTATAATTTATTGTCTTTTAGTCCCTTCCAACAGACAATCCTCTATCTCCTGAAATGCCTGTTTGCTTTACAGAAGACTCATAACAAAATAATAATAATATTGATTAGCATGTTGGAGGGTTGTGGGGTAATATCTATCATAGGGGTTTTTTTTAGACTGATACAGACAAGCATCTGTGGAGACAGGGACACAGGCAGCCCTGCCATAAGCGAGGGGATGGATCTGATCCCCTCTTGAGGTGACCTAGTCCTTTCCAGTTCAGTGAACAGATGGTTCAAATGTCTTAGTGACACTGGACCAAGCATGTTATTGAGGCATTAATCTGTTGTACCTTCTATACCATAAGGAAAACTGCCTCAGAAGGAAACTTGACTACAGCTTCTGACTCCTTGTCAAACTAGAGGCGACGTTTGTCACATTTCAGGCTGAGTTTTCTGGTCTTATTTAAGAATGAAACATACCCACAATCTGAAATGATGTTGCAATATTTTCTCATGTCTTTAACTATATTCCCCTATGAGAAGAACTGTGGTTTCTCTCAGAAACAAACAAACAAAACAAACCCCAAAATCCCCCCAAAAAACTCCAAAATAAAAAACTGAAATAGATTTTAGCATTTTTTGTCTGCTGTGGCTTAGTCAAGATTATAATTCACATAACCTTTTCTTAATTATGCAGAAGAAAACATTCTTAAAATTTTCATTTTAGGCAGAATATTTGAAGTGACAGTTTCATAAACATCCAAAGCAAGTACTTTTCTCTTAAATTCCTGAAGCATAAAGCATCCTAGACAGATCCATTCAGCAAAACCCATGCTCCAGTAAGGTTTTATGACCTTCCAGCCCTTCAGAAGGTCACCCTGTTTGGTGTGTACGTCCTGCGTGGGCACGGTGAAGGGGTGTATAAAGGGAGGCATGTCACCCACACTTGATATTACATCTCATCTACTTCATTTTCATCTGTGCACATTCTACCCCCTCAGATAATTGCTGCATATACACCCACTCAACTGCTTGCAATAGGAAGAATGCTATTATTACAGTATTTAACTGAAGTAATAACTAGAGCAAAGTCATCCTATCTCTTGACAATGCAGACCTAAATTATATTACAGTGTTTATTTTGTGATTTGATGGAGAATGTTTATAATGCTTGAAGTGGTGCACAATCAGTCAGGAGAAATGGGACCATCAGACTATTGTGAAGGGAAGACCTGAGTCCAGCCATGGCATGAGCCTTACAACCCTACGTAATGGAAAATGAGACCTCTAATGAGATAAGGCCATACTTTACTGTATCTATATGCACATGAGTTTAGAAAATAACCATGTATTCAGATGAATGCAATAGTTAATAGCCATATTATTTGCATTTGTGTCTCTCGGTAACAACACAGGGCAAGTACATTAAATACACTTCGGTCCTGCTAAAAGATGTACACTTATGGCCATCACTAGTGTTTTGACTGCTCACGCCACACTGATCTTGGCTCATTCTGCTCAGAGTGGTGCTGATTTATCAGAGAAACTCTGTGTGCGTGGTTTTGCTGGGGTGCTGTGGGTGATGCAACCCCGGAAACGGTGTGCAACTACTGCAAACATTTCTGAACCTCTGTTTGTATTTGAGATAAATTGTTTCTTCCTCCCTCTTCTCCGGTCTCAGTGATAGCAGGTTGTGTGTGACACAATTGTTTTGGTCTAGAGGCAAATTTTAAGTATTTCTATCTTTTGATCATATGTTGCTCTTGGTTACATTACCAACTCCTTATTTAGCCTTTGAGCTATTGACTAAAGAGTCCACTGTGACACTGGACTGAATGGAGGGAAACCATCACATATATTTCTGACCTGAATCTAGGCTGACTTACTATGAACCATAAAAAATGCAGGGTGTTTATGTTCAGAAAAGTGTCACCTTTTATGCCTAAATATCTAAATGGCAGGGGTGTTGTAACAAGATGATCTTTAGGGTCCCTTCCAACACACAAGATTCTATGACTCTATGATCTAAGATTCTGTTCCCTCTATGCTATATTTTTCTCAATATATAGTGTTAATCAGACTAAATCAGACTAAAATGATAATTAAAGAGGAAAACTCATCCTATTTTTCTTGCCTCTAGGCACATAAACAGCACAAGACTATCAGTCCAGGGAATGAAATTTTATGGCAACTGCTGAATTCCAGCAGACTGGAGGGAAAGAGAAATCCAAGGGAGTGGTGAAGGTTGTGTGAAGGAAGGGTGGGAATTGTGAAACATCAGTGGGGTTTTACAGATACCAGAGTGGGAAAGAATCTGGGGAGCAGCCTTTCTTTCAAATAAACCATAGTGTGTAAAAGAGCTGGGAATGACAATGGCATTTCCAGATAATGTGGAGGCTGTGGAGATTCAATAGTTTGGGGTCAATGAAAGGACACTGGGAAAGGTGCACCTAAACCATAGGTGACACTGTGATTAACTGGGCGAAGAAACTAGGAACCAAGGTGATGGAGACAAGGCAGGGCTCATCCAACTGGGATGGATTAATGTTGAAAATAGAAAAAGAGACACAGAAGGAGAGAAAATCTCAGCCTAAGAGCTGGTGCTGGGAAAGAAATAGGGAGTAAGGATAATGCAGGCTGAAATTAGGTAAGAAAGAAAGGGAAGGCAGGAAAATTACATGAACGTCACTAGAGCGCACATATATTGGAAAAGAATGCAGAGGACACTTTCAAAATACTAAGGTATATAGAAAAGAGAGAAAACAATAACTGCTAGAGACCACTTTTTCCTATAAATTGGATGAGACCCAGAAATTCCTGATGATTTGTCACATCTCTGCTATCAGCAAAGGATGTGTTGCTAACCACGGATGACAAGAAGGCAGGATGCAAATGTGTGGTATAGTGAAGGGATGCCCTTCTGCCAAGCGGCAACCTCCAGCTGCAGTGGTTAGGAGGTCTCCAGCCCTGCAGGCTGACACCACTATCCCTGCCAGCAGTTAGATGCTGAATCTAAAGCCAGCTGACACAGCTGTAGAAGAGAAGAATGAAATTGAGGATGTGAAAAAGAAATGGGGAGGCTTGTGCAGCAAAGTAGCCTTGGCTCTCATGATCTTGCATATGTAAGAGGGATGCCTTACACTGATACTGGACGAAGGAGCTCTTCCCGGAGCTAGGAGTAAGCACTCTGTGTTGTTCATCAGATTATCATCTTCTGCTTCAAGGCAAATGAACTGAGTTAGTTTTTAGACCACTAAATTTTAATGTCAAGTGACTTTGTGTTTTCCTCCAGGACAACAGCAATATTTGCAAGTACAGGATAAGGTTAAGCCTTGGCAGAATTTGGTTTGATTCTGCTGATTTTACATAGGAAAAACCAGAAGAAGTTTTCGCACTTAATGTCTGAATACCCCTGCCTGAGCAATACAGTTTCTTACACCATCTACAGTCAGCAAATTTCATCTATATAACAGCTTTCCAAGAATGTTATTGGGGGATGTTTCCTTCAATATCTAAAGGGAAAGCTCATTTTCTTCATCATCAGTGAAACATCTCTCCATGAAGATAAAAACTATTCTTTGTCTTGGCAGCCACCTTCCAAGATTGCCTGCAAATAATCCCACATCTATGGTACTATCCTGATTCCCACATTTTAGCATCAGTTTAGTGATGTGTTTAGAATGTCAATGTTAAAAAAAAAAAAAAAAAGCATTCAAATTCAGTTTATTGAGACCCCCAAGACAGTCATCTCTTCCCATCACTCTGAAACATTACTGCCTGAAATAGGATCCAATCCTAAGAAGCCACAGCGACCGTCTTTGCTCCAGAATGGGGCTAGTAGCAATTGCTAATACTCTCTAGGTTCTGGCATAGATGCTCAAGCGAGTATTAAGAGACAGGAGGCAAGACCGAGGCAAATTTTTAGAACCAACAATCAGTTTCTTTTAGTAAGAAACTTTATAGCCTCCAAACACAAGTTGTCATTTTATGTTAAGCATAGAATCACAATAATTTAGGGCAGAACAGACCTTTATGATCTAGTCCAAGCATTAGCCTAAGACCGTCAAGTCCACCACTGAACCATGTCCCTGTGCACCACATTTACTTGCCTTTTGAATATCTCCAGCATTGCTCCAGGGATGGTGACTCAACCACTGCCCTGGGCAAACCTTCTTAGTGAAGATATTTTTCCTAATATCCAATCTAAACCTCCCCTGGTGCAACTTGTCACACTCTCATCTTGCTTTTTTCTTTGGAGAAGAGGGATCACAGCACTGAAGGCATGGCCTCACCAGTGCTGAGTACAGGGGGAAATCCCTGCCCTGCTCCTGCTGGCCACACTATTGCTGACACAGGCCAGGATGCCATTGGCCTGCTTGGCCACCTGGGCACACTCCTGGCTCATGTTGAGCTGCTGCTGACCAGCACCCCCAGGTCCTTTAGCACAGGGCATCTTTCCAGCCACTCTCCCCAGCCTGTAGAGCTGCAGTGGGGTTGTTGTGACCCAAAGGCGGGACCCAGCACTTGGCTTTCTCAAACCTCATAAAATTGGCCTAGGCCCATCGATCCAGCCACTCTAGATATCTCTATAGAGCCTTCCAACTATTCAGGAGATCAACACTCCTGCCCAGCTTAGTGTTGTCTGTGAACTGGCTGGAGGTGCACTCAATCCCCTCATCCAGGTCATCCGTGAAGATATTAAAAAGGACAGGCCCCAATACTGAACCCTGGGGAACAAACACCACTTGTGATCAGCTACTAGCAGGATTAATTATTTCATGTTCTACTGGAATCATCCTTGATGAAGGAGACCCAGCTCCCAGCACAGCTCACCTGCAGTGTCATGCAAGCAACACTGGTCTGGGACTACCAAATTCTGTAACCTATTTATTTTCAACTTTCAAATAGCAGTAGAAACTCTCCTTCTCTTGTAAACAGATTCATAACTTCAGTTTTTCTTGCTGGAAAATTTACCGGAGTATAAAAGTACCAAAGTTATACTGCCAATAATTCTCATTTATTCTTTGCTTTGATTAACTTTAAACTGAGTTACTTTTTGCCTTCTTACTTCCAAAATTATTTAACAGCAACAGGTATATCCTATTTTAAATTTAATTTTGATAGGTTGAAAAAAGCCACATGCCTCTGTCTCATTCTTCGGACTGTTTTCTGTCCTTGTTTCAATCTAAATTGATCTATGTAAACAAGGAATAGAATTAAATAAAATATTTCAGAGAAGATCTCAGCCATGCCATCAATGTTAGCTGTAACACTTCAGTAATCCTACCCGGAACTTTGTGAGATAAGCCCTAAGGTTATATTTACCCTTCCCATAGCTTCATGCCATTGGCAGCACTGCCTGGCAACATTAACAATTAGAAAAGAGTTTACCATTTCTCCACATCTTGAACTCCTGTTTTCTTAACACTTATTGGTCTGGAACACACTGGGTAATGCAGAAGACAGGAGACTCCTAATTATTCTTAATTTCTCAAATATAAGTGTTAAATTTGCTATCCTTGGTCACATGGTATTCTAAACTCCACAAAGCTACTAGAAACTCCTTACTACTGGGACTGGAATTAAATCTGGTAGACACTGTTCTTGCATAGATTGAGAAAACAAACTGGTTCTATTCTTACCATGTCTGAACCTTGATTTTTCATTCCAGTTTTATTACTTCTTCTCCTTCATCTTTATGATCAATCTGCCAATTCTCCATCTCATTATCTTAATTCAAAATGAGAACAAAGTACTTTTTCAGCCCTACTAATTTTTTATATTTCTCTCGCCTTGGTTGGTACTTTTATTTTTAGCTAAAGTTTAATATATGCTTCTGATTCACATGGCACAGTTTGTTATACCAATCAGTTCATTTTGCTCTATTTCTTGTGGAATCTTTATGGTCATAATAATACACATGGTACCTGTAGGAATTTTGTACACTAGGTACCTGTAGGAATTTTGGAAAGTTTCTAAGATGTTTGACCATAATTTCACCTAAAAATTCCAAGCTATGGAAATTTTGTGTGTCTTTATTATATTTTCCCACTCCCTGAGACCCAAACACTTCAATTTTGATTTCATGTAATGATATGGATTCCTCAGAGTAGTTTTGTCTATCATTAGAAGTCTCCCTTCATATGCAAATCTGCTGATTGAAGCCCATATCAGATTCGTAAAAATACTCTGAAAAAAAGCCTCATACCACTTTTTCTTCAAGATGACTCTCAAGGAAAAAAAAAATGAGACGGAAAAACAAAGATAGCAATGCAATTATTTATTTTCTTCACACAATGTTATTCACTACTTTTTATTCCAATGTATTTTTCAATATCCGTATTATCATGTTGCTGTTCCATTCTAGCTGTTCTTCAATAGTAGTTTTAGTCCTTGCATTTCCATCCAGACTCTTTGGATCATAGTGCACATCATGCAAACACAAGGAAACAAAACACATGCAAACAAAATGAAATAATTTCAGCTACATTTGGTGTTGGCAGCTAAGTGTTATGTAAATTTTTTCTCTCTGCACTGATCATCTAAATGTACTTTTGCCTCTTAAATACTTTCTATCTGCATTCTATCAAACTCTCTGCTAGAAAATCCACTTTTCCAATGATTTGCTGCTTCATGCTAGGCAAGGAATATTAGTTTTTTTATTCTCTCACAAAAATTGTAGTGAACAAATCTGTCTCGTGCCATGAAAACCAGAAGCCAACAGAAAAGCATCAATGGTGGATGCTTTATTTTGGAGATTTGTGTGCCCTTCCCCTGGACCACAGCTGCAGCACTGCATCTGTGTGGGAAGCAGCATACTGCAGTCATGCATTTTACTTCACGGGAGCCAATTTCTTGTTCTGCATCAAATCAAATCAATGAAATTCAATCACCTGCCTTAAACAGGTTGGATTAACCATTTCCTGAACTTCAAAATTGATACCTATTGTTTGTATCAGTCTAAATAAGACCTCCATCATATAAGGAAGGGGGTGAACAACAGTACAAGATAAGGGTATTTACTACATAAGATAAGGGTATTTACTACATTTCGGGTTTCCTGTGCTGAATTTAGCCCTATTAGCATGTTCTATCTGAGTTCAGCTTTAATTATATCTCAAGTTTGTGTGACACCCAAGTCTCTTCACCTTTTTAAAGAGGTTATTTCCTTTGCAAAACCAGTGCATTTTCTCAACTTAGCAGTCATTGACACTGCCGAAAAGTTTACTTGTCCAGCGTAGACATGAGTTAACTGGAAGCCCGTGCCAGGGAGCCTTCTTTCTTCCAAGAAGGGAAGGGCGCACAAGGCTCTGCGCGTCCCCTGCGATGGGAAGGGGCTCCTCCATCCCAGCGCCCCCAGGCGGGGCTCCCGGCGTCCGTCCCAGGATTTTTATCATTGAAGAATTCCGTGGAGACCTGGGCGCGGAGCCCGGTGCGTCTGCCAGGCGCAGCTCCTCCTCCTCGGCCCGGGTGCGGGGGTGGCGGTGCGCTTATCCCGGGACGGGCGATCCGCGGGCTCCGCGACCGCGCCGCCGCCGCGGGCAGGTGAGCGGGGCGGGGGCCCGGGACGGGACGGGACGGGACGGGGGACAGAGGGCGGCGGGGGGAGGCTGTGCCGCACCAAGCGGAGCCGGCGCCGGGGGAAGGTCCGGCCGCCTTCCAGCACTCCCGTGTTTCAGCAAGGATCTGCTCTTAGGGGCGCTTAGCGCCCGACATTGAGGAATCTCCCGACCCTTCGCGGTGTTGGCGTTTGGAGATGTTACATGACATTTCCAGATAAAGAAAAGGGACAAAGGTAGGTGTTGGGCGCTTGCTGTATTTTACTTGTGCCTGAGCAGGACAGGTGCCAGATCTGAACCCAGATGCTGCTCCTTGTACACCCTCTTCATACACTTTGACCACATGTGCACAGGTCAGGAAAGCCAACCATAAGGTGAGCTAAATCCCAAGAAGTGTGGCCAGCAGGGTGAGGGAAGTGATTCTGCTCCTCTGCTCTGCTTCAGGGGTGAGCCATCATCTGGAGTGCTGATCCAGCTCTGGAGTTCTCAGCATAGTAGAGATATGGACCTGTTGGAACAGGTATAAGGAAGCATCACAAAGATGATCAGAGGACTCTCTTGCGAAGACAGGTTGAGATTGTTCAGCCTGATGAAGAAAAAGCCCCAGGGAGATCTCAATTCAGCCTTTTAGGGTGTGAAAAGAACCTACAAGAGGGCTGGAGAGGGACTTTTTACATAGCCATGTAACCAGCAGGACAAGAGGGAATGGTTTGAACTGAAAGCAGGCAGTTTAGATTAAATATCAAGAAGAAATTTACCATAAGAATGATGAGACACTGGACCAGGTTGCTCAGAGAAGCTGTGGAAGCCTCATCATTGGCAATGTTGAAGGTCAGGTTGGAGTGGGCTTCGAGCAACCTGGGCTAGTAGAAGATGTCACTGCCCATGGAAAAGGAGGTTGGAACCGGATGCTTTTTAAGGTCTCTTCCCAACCCAACCGATTCAATGATTCTATGATTTTATTACTCTTCCATCTCTTACCTGCCATGTTTCTGGCAACCAAGCTGAGCAAGAATGCTCAGCTAGGGGTAGTGCCTAATATCCATATGCTCAACAAAACCAAGTGGGAATTCAGTTATTCATATTTGCTGAGGCTGTAAATGGGAAGCAGTGTTTTGGGTTTAGTATCCTCAGTGTGTGAAAAAGGTAGAATGGCTGCAAAAACCTGGGGGACTGAGCACTGTAATTGCTGATAGTTTCCATCTGGAGGGGATAGACTGTACATTTTTGGGATGGATGTGCTGAAGGTGGGGGAAGAGGAGAGTACAAAATGGGTGGATTTATGGAGATAAATAAAGTGGGTGGTGACAGGGTAGCAAGAGAGTTGTTTTCCATGGAACTGCCACAAAACATCCAGGAAATATAAAACTGAAATTGCATTGACATTGAAAAGCAAGAGGTAGAATTGTAACTTTCAGATGACTCCTCTCATGAAACAGAGCAATTGAGTTTGAGCAAAGAGTAGGAGCCTGCCACAAGAAAGCAAGTGTCCAAAATTTCTCTCTTCAAGAGTCTGCAGTTACTTTACACTTGCTTCTGTGTAAAGCATCTTCTCACTATGCTCTGCTAAACTTAGTGCCAAGAGCCAACTAGGGAGCAGCAGGACCAAGATTATGGCTCTTCAGTCATGACTGAAAGCCAGCTACAGGGTTTTAATGTAATGTCTCTTGTGACAGCTTTGTTCTTCCCTGGGATTATAGTGTTGGTAAGATTATCCTTATCAGCAAATGATGCTTCAGCAAGACCTTAGGATCTTAATGACTTGTACTACAGATTTTGTTGAAAGAGAAGCTCCTCTCTAAGTAGGGAGACAGTAGTTCTGTCTTTCTCTGACACCACCTGTAATTTTACACTGTAGATAAAGTGATTACTCTGGAATTCGATATGCTTTATAGGTGGAGCCCAAACAAATACCTCACATGTCAACACACATGTTGTTCTCTATAAGAACAATGAAATCACTCACAACAATAGCTTCAAGTCCATCACTAGATAAGATGAGAAAAATGTAGACAATTGAAAAAAAAATGTTTGTTTGGATTTTTTTGTTAAATAATACGACACTATACCCACTTCTTAACCTTTTAGAGGATATTCAGTATTGAGCTTCTGGCTCAGGTTTGATAAAAGCAGAAGAGAAATTTCTCTCTTAAATTTGACATTTGGGGCAAACCAAAGGCATTACAAGTAAATGTGTTTACTTTGTGGTAGCGTTCCTGTATTGTCTCCTAGTGCATAATCAAGGTCGTTAGTAACAGACTTGCAATAGGCACTCATATAGTTGTAATAATTTCATATATGGTATTTGATAGAAAGAATGCTTCAAAATTGTATTTGTGGTTTCGGCAGGGGCTGGTGAGACATAGCCAGTAGAACATGGAAAAATAGGAGTCATGTTCTGTTGTAGTCCTCTGGTGTTACACTGGCAGTAGAGGGATGCATTTACCATGTTGGACTTGAATCATATAGTCCAAATACCAGGGTCTGGGTTTCAGCGATAGGAATTCATTCTTCTCTTATGAAATATTTGAGATAGTGTGCAATTGAACTGTGAGAGCAGAAACTGAAACAAGATTGACTACCCAATTTCCAGAAAAAGCCACGCTGTTTCTAGCTTTTCCTCGATCAGTCAATAATTTTTTTTTCTACCCTTGGATTCAGCTGGAATGATTTTGAATAAGTTTGTATGTCACTCATCCAGCTGACTGGTGGAAGGTAAACTCACTCTGTGTCTACACAACTGCTTTCAGATGTCTTTGGTCAAATCTGTACTGTTAAATCTGTTTTGTACAGTTTAAAAAAAATATGATTTTGCACATTGGTGCATTTTACTTTCTTTCTAAAGCTTTTTTTCCAGTGTCTATATTGAACTTAAATCAGAAATTAATAAGTCAAGATGCTAATTTATACTGTAGTCTGTGAGCTAACAAAATTAAGGGTAGTGGTTTTCTAGGCAGCAAGTAATTTTCTGCTACATAAAAATTCGGTTGGAGGAAGAGGAATCAGTGGAATGTTACATTGTTAAAACTGATCCTATAGTAAACATCCTATTAATATTAGAAGAAAATTCTGAAAATGCTGAATAATGTAGCACATGGATTCAGTTCTCATTTGGTAGAGATTCCACCACTGATGGATATTTTGTCATCATGCTAGTCAATGACACCATTCATTGCATATGTGCTTCATTTAAAAGAGATTTATTTTTTAATAAAAATATCAAGTGGCATTGGTAGTGTACTTGCATAACACACACATGCCAAATTTGGGCTGTTCCTAAGAGCGATTTTGCTTGTGCCAGCATTTTCACTGGCATCCCTTTAGCAGGGAGCCAGGAGGTCCTGTGGGAGATCAGGCTAGGGGTAAGAACATAGAGTGAAGGACTGGTGGAAGGATGACTTTCAAGTAGCAGCTCATGTGTGGCTTAAAGTGACTCTTCAAGAAGCTCCTGTTAAAAATAGATGTACATGATACCAGTACAAGCTATTAAACCTCTAATTTCTTCAAAGAATGGAGGTCAATTTGTTTACAAGATCTGTTTGATTTTGTATCACAAAATCAGAATGAGTGGTGTAAGTTACCAGTTTTCAGTTATCTTGCCAGAAGTTTATCTGGCTGTGGAGTCTGCAATCACTCGTGCTTGGGGACTTTGGAATCATCTTCAATCTTGTTGGTAGATTATACAATCTCTTGTTCATCAGTGATCTGTATATACAAGTTAATCCCCATATCATATAGGGGTTATTATTGATGTGCTTGCTATGGATATGGACATTTTATCTGTGATTTTAAGACACTTTTGCTACCGGATGAAGTATTCTGTGTTCCAGATCTGAACCCCCAATAACAATACAAAATCCACTCACTTCCTTCACCCTATGTTGCAGGCTGAGCAAGTTATTCCAAGTACTGCTCAGCATTTCTGATTTAGTACCCTGAGGCAAGCCCCCTTATTGCAGCCTTCTCCTGGGCTCTGTCAGCACAGCATGCCTTGCACACATTGGGGATTTATAGTCCTTGCTCTTATCAGAACTTTATAAACAATAACTTACTACATAGTAGCACTGCACCATTAGTTTTGTCCTTCTTAAACACTATTTAAACAGATATTTTAATATCTGAATCATGCAGACTATTCCTTTTTTTCTTTCATATTATTGGTAAAATCTTTTTTGAGTGAAAATGTCCAGATCTTCCTATATCTTAGTGAGGCACCAGTCATCAGGATATAAACAATTGTATATAAATTCTTAGTTTTGTCATACTGATTTCATTTGTTTGTACCATGTTGAGCATCTTTTAACACAGTGCTTGCTTCCTTTTTGTTTACTATCATTCCAGCTTGTGCTCTACCTATGAAACTGCCTTTGTCTCAAACCAAGAGCTTTTGCACATTTAATCTTCTGATTCTCTCACCCATCTCACTGCAGTGGGGAGTGAGTGAGTGAGTGGCTGTGTGGTGCTCAGCTGCCTACTGGGGTTAAACCAAGTGGTCCTTTTTTGGTGGCCAATGTGGAATTCAAAGGGTTTGAGATAAGGACAGATTTCATTGGCGTGTGTGAGACCAAATTTATAGCTACTGCAGTTACTCATTCTGCAGGGCTTGCCATGGGGCTTGCTGGTCTTGATGCATGTTGGGGTCTAGTGCTTGTTCATTGCTGCTTTGCACTCTTGCTGTTTGCTGTACTCCTTGTCATCCATAATTCTGAAGAGAGCTGTGCTTTACACCAGTCCACCCCTATCCTCTACCCAAAGCTTCAAATAAGGAAAACAGAAGTGTACAGCAGCTTTGCACATATAGTACACAGCTGAAGACGTCAAGTCAGAGAAGTCTGAGCTTGCTGTGTTTTATGATCCTGGCACTGACTTTGGCACTTAGATTTGTTTCTTGTAGGTACTTGTTCTGGTGCTGGAGCGGAAAAATCCACTCATGAAACAAGTTGCAACCTGACTGAGGCAAAGAAAATCTGTATTCAGTTACGGATTACTGAGCTGGATTGCAATGTTTAAATCTCTGGCTAGTGCTCAAAAATCTTAAAAGCAGCCAGCAATGCTGGAGTGCTCTTGCATTCCAGTGTAACCACTGCCTGCTGTCAGGCAGGCAGGATCAATCAGCTGTAGGAATGGACTAACTAGGGAATTGCATGTGGAAAACACATCAGTAGGGCCATGGAGCTCTCCTGGCCTTTGCTAGGGCTGAAAGATCTGAAGGAAAGGTGTGTTGTGTGGATGAGGGGTAGAAAGCTGCTTTTCCCAGTGCTAACAGCAGTACCAACTGCTGTCCCAGACAGCCCCAGGTCTTGTGAAAAAGCCATGGCTGCCTTGCTTTTGCTCACTGGCCCTTCAGCTGCTCACTCCACTGTCTCATCCCTTTGCTGCCAAAGTGAGAGGGAGAAGAAACCCTGGGCTCTCTGCCAAGGACAGGGAGAGCCCACACCTCTGGCAGCAGTCTTGGCTAATGCTGCTAAAAATACTATCCACTTACCCTCTTTTGAGAGAAATCATCTGATCAGCCACATTGTAGGGATCTTGAGGCTTTGTTGAACTCCAGTCCTTCTTGTTTCACCCCCTATTCCATAAATACATGGATAATCTCCTAGCCAGCAGCTATCTTAGCATAACAGAGAGACACAAAATGTTTGAACTTGTGCTCTACCAAAATAAGCATCAGGTGTATTTACAGAAACCTTTTTTCCTAAATTGAGAAACTACAGCTGGTTTATTTGTTTTTTCCTTCTTTCTTCTCCATGCAGGACATGATTGGTAGAAAAGAATCCTGTGCTTCAGGACAAATACCGATGACCAACCTCAGCTGCCTTTTCTATGCACTGGAAGAATGGACTGTTGTGGAGTTCCTGAAGAAATACCTTTTTCATGTGATCATTGGCTCACTGACAATTAGTGGAATATTAGTTTTTTTTATAGTTCCTTTAACCATTGTCTTTTTCATTTACCTTACTAATATTTTGCTTTTAATATATCAGAGGAACAATGAGTTAAAAGCAGAACCCTTGAGTGATGTTTGGAATAGTGTAAGAAAAACGATAGCAAGCTTTTGGGATACATATGCAAGAATATGGCATGGTAAGTATGACATGACTTGTCTGAAGCTTTGAATTACAGTAAGTGGTAAATACTTAAGTTTATTATTTTCTTCCAAATGGATGAAAAGAAGTTACATTTATTATACTTCGCATGGCTTCTTTGAACATCTTGTAGTATAAAACTTTCTCCACATCTTCCTAGGACTCTGCCTATTCTATTCCCATCCAAATGGCTCATGGCAAGAGCTGTAGCAGGGATGGAAGTGAAGGCAGAAAAGGTGGAACAGAGCTATTAGTTTCTGGCCAAAGCTGGGTCTTTCTGAAGGCATTGTATACATTAGTCTTCTAGTCTGGCTCCACTTGAAACAAATCAAATGTAGAAAGGGTTGACAAGGATTCATAGAACTGCATATCTTTAAGGAAATTCCCTCCCAGCGTGAAGTGCATACACTTAACTCTTGTGAGGAGAACCTCTCTTTGGAATTCTTACAGATTATGGCTCCCATTTAAGCATCTCACCTTCTCTAAAAGAGGAACACTTTATTATGGAAAATCCCAAACTCTTCATTCTCATTGTCACAGAATGGAGATTCATACTTCCGGATTTCAGGAAAGTATCCAGACTGTTTGCCTCTATTTCTGAAAATGAATTAGTAACACTAGTTACTAATTTTTAAAGAAAATATTATTATTGTATTATTTACAAAAAGTTCCTAATGGGAAAGAAATACTTTACTTCCCTCCCTGGGGAAAATGTGATGTTCAGATCTGATCTCATGATTAAACTGACCAACAAATCAGTCTAGCGATATGCTGTGGTGTTTGAGGGACTTTCTCTGTGCTGTTGAACAAAAGTTCCAGCCAGAACTTAATTATTTTGAAAGCTACTGCAGAGGCTTTCGTAAATCTCTGAGGGTCATTTAACAAAAGACAGTAAAAAGTTTTCTTTAAACTGCCAGATGATTTACAGGTATCATTGCTTTCCATCCCAAACAGGTTATGAACTTCATGGTGTGGAAAACCTCCCAGAAGGACCAGGCATTCTTGTGTATTACCATGGAGCTATTCCTATAGACTACCTTTACTTTTTGTCTAGGCTGTTTCTGTGGAAGAAAAGAATTTGCCTGTCAGTAGCTGATCATTTTGTATTTCGTTTACCAGGTAAGAAGATGTTCTCTTGTATTTAAGCTTCCTGGGTTCATCTAACCTGTCCTGGTTTTGGTGAACTTTACATTTACTATACTTGAAAGAGAGTTTTTAAACTAAAAGACTGCTTTTTGATTTTTTAAACTAAAAGTTGGTAGATGTAACAGGACAAACAGGGTAGCATATCCTGTCTTTTCAGTGAAAACGTTTGTAAACCCTCCAAAGTCAACAAATAGACATGTAATCCTTTTGGGATGAAATATTCCCCCTCAGTATAAAATGCTGGATAGGACTCTACTATTGACCCCGTTCTGACTGGTCAGGAGAAGATAGAGAAGCAAAGATAATTCAATTTTAGAAAAACAAGGCATAAAGGAGAGTGTTCAGGTGGAATAGTGGGGAATTATTTAAAGACACCTTTATGCTGCTAATACTGAAAGCTGTTTTAATACAGAGAATAGAGGAAGCTAGAAGCAGAAGGACACTTTTTGGAAAACAAAGTTTTCCTGAAAACAAGTATTATAAACTCAAGTAAATTTGATGCTAAAACAATATTCAGGCACTCCTAGAAAGATGACAATAATTTTATTAAGGCATACTTAGTAAATACTGTGTAGTACTGAGCACATCAGAAATAAGAAGTCATCAAAAGATGATTGGCTTTTAAGAGAATCCTCAAAAAAGGAGAAAGTTTAGCAAAATGTTGCAAAGTAGACTCCTTTTTTAAGGGATAAATAAAAGGGTACTGTTCAAATTGAAGTGTCCCTGGCACAGATTTTTATTACAAATATAAAATACACATTTGTTAGGTCTAAGCAACACTCAGCTGTGCAGTTCCTGGACTATTGGTGTGTACATAACATATTGATTGCATTACCTCCATGCTAGAACAACAAAAGGTGGCAAATGCTGTGTCAGCCTTCAAAAAGGCAATAAAAAGGCACCTGGTAAGAAAGACTACGAATATTTGAAGTTAGACCTCCCCATTGCATTAGTAGAAGATGTGGCTAAAAGTGAAATTCCTCCCTAATCTTCTTTTGCTCTACTTTGCTTACTTTTTGCAAAGAAATGTTACACTTCACAGATTGGTTTTTTAAAGAATGCCCATGAGCATATGCTGGACCTCAGTTCTGTTTATTTACAGGATTAATTACAGTTACAGGAAAATTCTTCTTGTGTATTAATAATTCTCTCCATCTCAGAATAGCTGCTAAGTAATAAAGCTACAAAAAAAGACAAGGATGATTCAGAGGTGTGGCATGGCTTCCTTTGAAGAGCTAGAATATCAGATAGAAGCCTTGCATGGCTAAGGGGTAAAAAAATTCTGTGAGACCCGAAAAAGGATAATAAGAAGTGATACTATTTTCATGTGATACATACATACTTTTTCTCAAAAGTTTTAAAGCCAAGCAAATGAAGAACCTCTTTGCTTAATAATGATGTGGCACTCCTGACTTTAGGATAAAACAGAAATGCGTCTTGAGTTCAAAAAGGGATTAAACAAAGTCAACACCTGTCTTTAACAGAAAGATCTATCAAGCATGATACCTTAAATAAGATTAAATACAATTAAATTACAGGATTCAGCACTGTGTTATCTACTGTCTTCCGAAGTTTTTGTTGCAGATCTGTCAGTCCAGAGTTGGTGCTTCCATTTATTAATATAAAAAAATTCTTTTCAAACTATGCTGTTTGAACAGGGAATTTGAAGATTGTGGAAATGCTTTCTATTAGAGTTCCAAAGTGATATATTTAAAATATGAAGATAATATTAGAAAGCATAGAGTACTTCTATGGCTCTCAATCTGTCTTTTTAAAGAAATCCCAGTCATGGAAACAGAGGAAGGAGGTTCGCTGTGGTGAATTCATTCATGATTCATTCACGTGGTGCTAAAATTGCCCTGCTAGCTTCTGTCATTCATGCATCTTGAGAGTCTTAGAGCAGTTCAATTTGATCCACATAGTTTGCAATTTAACCACAAATTACTCAATTAAACAACTCAAAACCTCAATGTTTAAAATGTTAAACATCACATTTTAAAAAAAGACCAAAAATAGCTGCTTGTCAGGTATTTATTTTTGTAGTACAATCTTCATTGTACTGATTTTTTTTTTGTATTAAAATATGTAAAAAGAAGGAGAGAGGAATAGATGCTTATTTTCAGATTGCTAGCTATGACCTACAAGTTTTGTAGACATAGTTTGGTTGATAATTATGGAAAATAGCATTTGGAAGAATATTTTGATTGAAATGTTCCTGACAAGATGGTTCACATTCATAATATTTGGGCAAAAAATATTGTCATGTATTTGTCATTTTGCCAGCATTTACTCTGTAGGTGTCTTACTTCCTTTGTAAAAATTTGTCTTAGCCTAAATATATAGCTACTAGATTTTAATGTAGCTGTAATATGGCTCCTACATGCAAACAGTATTTGGGGGATTTTATATTAAATGTACATTTGCTACTTATATATTTCAGGACTTAAATTATTGTTGGCAGTGACGGGTGTTATACCAGGTACGAGGGAGGAGTGTCTTGTTGCACTGAAGAATGGATACTTGGTGTCCATCTCACCAGGTGGAGTTCGGGAAGCGCTGTTCAGTGACGAAAGTTATCGGCTCATGTGGGGAAATCGAAAAGGCTTTGCTCAGGTTGCTCTGGAAGCAAAAGTGGTGAGTGCCATATGTTACCAATCCCAGTTCATCATGCTTTCTGCATATCTGCTTCATTATAAAATGCAGCTTAGGAGCACTTGTTGGGAAATCTTCCAGGAGAAATGGTTGGGAAATAAGGATTTTGTTTCCTTTTCCCATCGCTTTCCTCGAGCACATTCATTCACAAGGAGCAAGGGTTTCATGGAACTGTCAAACTTGACTGTTTCAAAGTACCCATCTCTGTGGTTCCATGTCTACAGTTCCATCATGCAGGCATCCAGTGTTTCATCTTGACTATATTTCAGGAATCTGCACTGTGGTCCTTTTCCATACTGCCCTAAGGTTTCACTCTTTTTTCCTTATCCTTATAGACATACATCTTTATCTTACTTCCACATAGCCAGATATTTTCTTATGTTTCTTCATTGTATTATCCTTATCTTTCTTCTCATTTATTCTGGGAGAGTCTAGGATTTTGTCCTTACCTTTACTTTTCTTCATGTTTGTGAAAGATTGCATCAACTCAAGATGTGTCTACATCAGTGTCTGAGTCATGTGGGCACTTCTGAAGCAGTTTTTGCATTTCCCTCACCATGCTTTCATTCACATCAAGGAACATATTAGAACACTGGAGCTGCATTCCTTCTGGCTGAAATGAAACCCAAATTGGAACCTAATACTCTCCAGTGTCAAATGTGATTCAGTCAATGGTACCAAACAAGAACTAGTTCTACATAAAAACAGAGCCCTGAAATGTGTTCAGTGTGGATGTCAGATTGTCAGCATCCTCTGGACATATGCTTCTCTTGATTTGCACTCCACCAATGTACTCAGGGCCAAGGTTTCTGTTAGTTTCCATATGGATGATGATCCACAAATACAACCTTCTACCACTAGCTCTGACTTCTTGTATCTAAATCTACATAGGAGACTGCTTCTGATACAGTCTCTGGGAAGTTATTTTATTTGGGATGGCATACAGCTGAAAGAGCACAACCCCATTGTTTTCCTGACACTTCTCATCATCACCACCCCAAAACACAAGTTTTCTGCCTTATTTTAGACTTAGCATACCTAGTGTATTTTGTGTCTGACAATATAGGTGCAAATCCAGGCTTTCTCTGTTCTGCCATGCACTTTCTGTTGCTTTCTCATGAACTGCACAACCATCACTTTTTCCTCACATTCTTATGAATATCTCACCAATTGCAGTGCTCTTTGACCTTCCACATAAAGTTTTCTGTCTATATAGGAGAAGCTGCACAGGGAATTGAGTTCTTTCCATGAAACTTTAATTTCTTAACATCCCTTTCAGATTTTTGTGCAGTTATCTCTCTTTTGCACTTCATCCAATTTGTTGCTTCTCCAACTTTGTTTTGGTCGCTTGTGCTATGGCTCTCTAGTACAAAGGATCTGAAGGTGCAAAATATGTGCTTCAGGTTAATAGTTCTTCATAACTCTATCTCTAAATTATTGTGGGGAGATAATTAAACACTAGAATAACCACTAGAATAACTTTACCCAATGGATAAAGTAATTTTAGGCCTGGAATCCTGTTTCCACATCTTGTCTTATGTGGCCTTTTAAAAATCAGGTTTTATGTACTTCTGTTCCTTTTCCTGTCCTTTATCACAAAAGGGTAAATGGTAGTCATAATCCTTCATTGTGTGGGCCTGTACACCACCACTGGGAAAGTATCAGAATGTGAATGGGATAAACTCAGTCAAATTCATATGGGCATTTTGAGTTCTCTAATAGTCTTCTTATGTATTAAATGAATAATATGCTGAAAAAAAAGAGTTGTCACTTTAAAAGCTTGAGAGAGTTCTATTGATTTTGTTTTCATCTCCGTCTTTCGAGCTACTTCAAACATCTGAACAAACTTTTGCTAAATGTTCTCCCTTCATCTGGAACCTTACAGTAATAAAACGCAACAGGTTGTGGGTTTTTAAATAAAAATTAAATTTAAAACTCCGAGTGCCCTTACATAGATTGTCACCCTGATCAAAACACATCACAGGAATCCTTGCCAGATTGTCACCCTGATCAAAACACATCACAAGAATCCTTGCCAGTAATTCTCCTATTTCTACCAGTCTTCCATAATATAGAAGCACATGGAGATAACTGAACAGTAGCACCTAAAATTGTTGCCTCCTTTTCTTGACAGAATTTGTATTTGGTTTTTGATGGGGGTTTTTAAAATATTGTTTAGTGAATTGGGTGTTCTTTGAGGGTAAGGTTCTTGCAGTGTGAAAGGGTCTTGTGGTCCTTTAAAGTTTGGTAAACAGGCACTATGTAGGACTGTTACCAGGAGGTGAGAGAGAGTGTATTATCCTTTGACAGCTACTAGCCTGAGCTTACCTTTACACTTCTGTTGGTTCTTATATCTCTTATAATTACCCTCATTCAGCTTTGTGAGGTTTTTTTTATGATCAGGAAGTCTGACTGGATCCCGGTATGGTGGGCATTGCTGTAATTAGTTTGCAAGCTTCACTGAATTCTGGGCATCATTGATATTTTTCTGGAAATCTGGAATCAGACAAACCTAAGATTAGTAACTAAACACTAAAAAAAAAAAAAGGGACTGCTGTGCATTTAACAGTAGAGGGGGCAATATTAACTTTATATATCCCTTCTTATATAAAGTTAGGCCCATAGTAGCCACTGGATCCCATCTTTTGACACATCTCAAATTTGATTGTTTGTTCTTGCTGCATCCTTTTCAATACTGGCCAGACTAGTCTTCCAGGTTGACCAAAGACTGGGATGTAGTGGATGCCAGACACACATCAAAGCCTCTCTATCCTTGCCCTCCACAAGTGGACAGGGGAGAGAAAATAAAGCAAAAGATTCATGAGCTGAGATAAAGACTGGGAGAAATTACTCACCGAATACCATTATGGGCAAACCACACTCAACTTAGGATAATAGGGGTAATTAATGCAATTTTAATTGCATTTATTAGTAACAAAATCAGAGCAAGACAATGAGAATTAAAGTAAAAGTCTTTAAAAAAATACCTCTTGCCCCACCTGTCCCTTTTTCCTTGACTCTACTTCCTTCCCTGCAATGCCGCAGGGAGATGGGGAATGGGGGCCATGGGCAATTTATCACATGTTCTTTCTGCCACTGCTCAGAGAGGAATCCTTCTCCTGTTCCAATATGACACAGGAGACAAACTTCAAAATTGAGTCCATCCCCTGGGCAACATGTGAGTCACTCCTCCACAGAGTGCAGTCCTTCAGGCACAGCCAGTTCCAGTGAGGGTCCTCCTTAGGGACACAAGTCCTTCCAGGAAATGTGCTCCAGCATGGCGTTCTCTCTCCATGGGTGTGCAGACCCCTGCCAGGAGCCTGCTCCAGCACTGGTTTCCTACAGCTACACAGCCCTCTTTCAGGTATCCATACTCTGGTGTGGGGCTCCTCCATGGGCTGCAGGTGGATCTCTGCACCGCTGTGGTCCTCCATGGGCTGCAGGGGCACAGCTGCCTCACCGTGGGCTGCAGGGGAATCTCAGCTCTGGAGCATCTCCTCCACCTCCTTCTGCACTGACCTTGGTGTTTGCAGGGCTGTTCCTCTCACGTTTTCTCACTCTGTTCTTCTCTGTCTGCAATTACATATGCATAATTTATTTTTTTCCTTCTTAAATATGTTATCAGAGCGGTGTTATGATCATTCCTGATGGGCTTGGCCTTGGCATGCAGCTCGTCTGTCCTGGAGCTGGCTGGCACTGGCTCTCCCAGACATGGGGAAAGCTTCTGTCAGCTTCTCACAGAAGCCACCCCTGTAGCTCCACCTCTACCAAAATCTGGCAACAAGAACCAAATAGACTGGGAATAGACTCATCCAAATATCAGAACTTGTTCTATCATGTAGCAATTAATATAAATTCACTAATAGTTACTCAGATATCATGAATAAAAGCAAGATAGAATTATAAGGGTATTTTAGAAGTTTCTCTACGTACCGTGTAGCCATCAACCAAAGAACTACACACACTTTATCAAAATGACTACATGGCAGTTAATAACCTGTCACAGATTACTTGAATGGGGATTTCAAGACAAAACCTACTTTATATATGAATAGACATTCCCATCCATCATATAATATTACAGAAATTCAATAGTTCTTCCACTGAAAAAGTTGAAGAAAAGCAAACAAGGAAGGTAGTTTCAGCCTCAGCCTTTACCTGTAAAGTTTCCACATTTAATTTTGTGTAGCTACTCTGCTTAACAGGAGTCAGAGAGTGTTATTATTTAATGTTATGACACAGTGTACCTCTGGGACATATATTTGTCTCAGTCAAGTTCTTCCATGACCTTCAGAAATACTGTCTGTCTATGGCTTGGTTTTGTCAGACTAACGGGGAGGGATCGTCATTTCTGAAGATCCCTGAAATTAATCTGTGGCAAAAAATTCCTTCAAGCTGAGTTAGGTGAAAAATAAACAGGAACTATGATTTATAAAATTCTCTTGTATGGGCAAGGGGTTTGAACTACATGATCTCCAGATGTCTCTTCCAACCTCAACTATCCTGTAATTCTGTGACTTTCAAGCTGGCTGGGTGTGATCCAGCTCAGTTCCAGCACTGCAAATATAAATGTGGGGGTTACTGCAGATCTGGTTGTGCTGCTTTACAATTGCAAGATTTTATGTGTATACATACCTGTGTTCTCCATCTTAGGGACTGAAGGTTGCTGCCTACCCTGCACCTCAATGGCTGATCATTGTATGAGAGTAACTTTTGTAGGTTCCAGATTTCTTTATAGCCTACCATATGCTTCCCTGGTACTATTCCTAATATTTAAGGTGTTTTGTCTGTGTGACAGATAGGTTTCAAACATTTTACATCTTAGATGTACAGTATTCAATTAATAGCTGAAACAAAGTGTGGTATTTTTAGTGTCCAGTACTTAAATATTTTTAAAAGACATTACTGATTACTTTTTAAGGGTTTATTTCTAACAATTTCCCTTAATTTCGCATTCTGCAAAGTTTACTATTACACCTTTATGCATGTTTGATCCTTTTGTTCACTCTCAGGTCTTCTTTCCTTTTAACACTTTCTATCACTATTAGTTATTTGGTAGGCTCTAGCTAGGTCTTTTTCTTGCTTCTTTTTTTCTCATCCTGCAGTTTTGGTTCAATGGTAGTGATTCTTAACAGTACAAAAGTCTTCTTTCACTACCTTCTGGACAAGTTGTTCCAACAACTTGTTCAAATTAGAGTTTCAGAAAAAGGAAAAGGGACACTAGAAGAGAAAAAAAGTCTTTGCATATATGGATACAACTACTGTCAGTTTGTCTACAAATTATGAAATCTTACCTCAGGCTGTGAACCATGACTGTTTCAAGTGCAGGTATCTCAAGTGTGGTTCTTTTTAGTGACAATGATGAAGTGAACTTGTTCTGTAAGTGCCTAAGGATCCACCCTCCAGAAGGTGCGTAGTCCAGGTCAGTGGAGACACACAATTGCCTTTTTTTTTGTCTCATGGATCTGCAGAAGTCTTTTCCAGTGAAGTTTTATCCAAACATTACTGCTTCAGTAAGACCCTATTTGAGAAGCAGATGAGATGAGCCAACCGTGAATGTCTGCTTGCTTTCTGCAAGACTTCATGAACTGAATACTTTCCTATTCACCTCTCATGATGAAAGCCTTAGACAGAGAAACTATGGAAATTTGTTTTCTGTTCCAGTCAGTGATATTACAGCAAATACGTATCACAGAAGTTATATAAAACCTAGTACAATGTCAGTCATTTTATTTACAGATAGTGACTTTAAAACAGGTGTTTGTGGGAGCTGAAAAATAGGATTTTTTTTCTATTCTGGTGGTTTTTATATCAAGATTCCTTGTTTACTTTACTTACTGACTGATAATTACCCTCTGTATTTGAGTGATTTTCTTAGCTGCATTAACAGGCACTAAAAACAGAAATTCAAACCTGGTATAACATTTCCACCTTTTTAATTTGTTTTTTTTTTCGTACTTAGCCCATCATTCCAATGTATACTCAAAATGTCCGTGAAGGCTATAGGATGTTTAAAGAAAGAAGTAAGAACTTTTATGTATTTGGAATGTTTTATCTCTTTTTTTCTCATACTTCTCTTACTTTTATCTTAGACTTTGCCTTTCAGACTTTTGCTTACTTTGGATTGTCTCACACTTGCTGTGGGTCAGAGGTAGCTCAAATTTGGAAATAGCTTCGGGGTAGCTGGTTTGTGTGTGTGATTTGGTTCTTTAATGAAGTCTTATTTCTCTGGCCTGTTAAGTCTATCAAACCTTGTTTTGGTGGACCGTTGCTTCAATCCTGCAACAACTTCCCAACTGTGAAATAAAGCATGCATTTTTAAGAATTCTTCTACATTATTCAGATTTCGTGTTTGGATTGTGTTTTTTGTGACTATAATCTCACTTTTCTTCCCATAAACCATTTCAGGATTTTTCAGACAGCTATATGAAAGCACTCGATTGCCTTTTACTCCTCCATATGGAGGACTTCCAGTTAAATTTCGCACATACATTGGGAAGCCGATCCCTTACGATCCGAACATAACTACAGAGGAATTAGTTGAAAAAGTAAGTTCTCCCTCCTTGCAATATTGAACTACATACTTTCCCATCTACTATAGGTGCACTTGAAACCAGTTTTTTGCATGCTTGAATAAAGACAAATGCACTTTTACTAGCTTGTTAAAGCTATGGGCAGTTAACATTTGGGATTACTTAATGTACAAATGCCTACCAGTAAATATTGACATAGTAACAGTTGATTGGGATGCCCTCATCCTTTCAAAATGTATGAGCTCTGGCTTCTTGTTATGTTAACTTTGTTTCTCCAATGCCTTTTGATAACTTTGATAATAATTACGATAACTGAAATGACAAAAATTATGTTTTAAATGCGGTTTTCAGTAATTATGAAAATAAATTTCATAAATAACAAATAACTTTGAGAATCTTCAGTGAATAGCATAGGGCTCTAGAAACTCTAGAAGCAAAGCTCTTCAAGAGCTGCAGTTTCATTGTCAAAATGAAAATGTTAAAAGTTGCATCCAAAATATAAAAATATTTAGAGTACCTACAGTTTGGTGAAATTAGTGATGCCCGGGAGCATAAAAATGTTTATAGATCTGGAGTTTAAGCATTTTGCAAAATATTAAGCTAAACTGAAAATACAGCTTTAAATTTTTTTATGGATGATGAAAGGAGGATTTTATGAAAAAAAAAATCTGCTACAACCTAGAAATACACAAACAAAGTAACTGTCAGAAATCACTTATTAAAAAACACCTTGCTACCCCCAAAAAGATGCAACAAGGCTAGCTTTTCTTTTTGTTTTCTTTTTTCCTTTTTAAAGGGTCTGCTGCAGGTTGTTCTGAGTTTCACAAAAGTGAAACCAGAAGGACAGGTTTGGTCTGTTACAAGGGAACAGCCCCAGCAAGCTGTAGAATTTGGTCTTAGCACCTTCAGGAGGCTGGAAGCAATATGACTGCCTTTATGGTTATTCATATTCTTGTGTTTTAGAGGAGCAGTATTTCGTGTACTTGCAAAGGTGAAACTGAAATTTCCCATATTAATTTACCTTACTAAGGCAAGCCTTTGGCTGCCCCCTTTGACCTCCACCCACTTTGTTGGGAGTACAGTTAGGTCTTCTGTGGCTGATACTACTTAAAAAAAAAGGCAACTTAAATGAGGTTTGATGTGAACAGTGGCCTGACTGACCTCTGCCTGATCTTGCCCTGCAAAAGAGTTAGGACATGAATCTCTCAAGAAAGTTTTGGCTACTCTTTTCTTATATTCACAGTCATATTCTACTGTAACTCTGGGGTAGATCAGTGGAGCATGTAGCTACCCTTATTTCAAATTTAAATAAAAAAGGGAAACCAAAAAGAAATGATTTCTTATTTATTTTATAAATATAGACTATTGTATTCATTCTCTTCCAAAACTTGCATTTGAACCCCATGTAAAGAGTATTACAAATCTTATTATTATGTCCATGCTGTATATGATAAAATTATGGGAGAATTCATGTTGGGAAGGACAGACAGAGGTTCCTACTCCAAAGTCCTATTCCAAGATAGGTCAGTTATAAGATCAGACGAGGTAAGTCAGGCTTTAGCCATCATTTTTTGATGAAAATTTTCTGGGATGGGAGATTGCAGAAACTTAATGTTTGCATGTGTTAAAGGATACTTTGACTAAGTCATGACCCCATCTGATAAATCTCAATAATTTGAGCCTACCTAAACTGCAGTCTTTGTTTTTGTTCCTTTCTTTTCCAAGAAATGTGTCGTTAGGATAGCTAGTTAATATAAAACACGTTTGGTTTTTTTTGTAATAGAGCTATGTGTGAATTTTCCCTCTTGAGCCTCTGAGAAGTTAGTGATTATACTGTTCTTCCATGAATAAAACAGGTCTGCAAAGACAAATTTCTCTTCTTTTTTCAGGCAAAGACTGCTGTCCAGGCTCTCATAAGCAAGCACCAAACAATCCCAGGCAACATATGGAAGGCTTTACTGGAGAGATTTGATAAACGTCGTAAAAGTGATTAGAATGCTCATGTTTATTTCATTGGCTTTACAACATACAGCAAAAAACAATGTCATACAGCACTGGTGACTGGTAGTTGGTGTTAACCAGTTTAATTTACAAATTTCTACAGATTTGGTGGAAGAAAACAACATCTAGAAAGTTCCCCCATGTCTTTGAGAATATCCTGAACTAAGAAAGATTGATGAAGATGACTTATGTATAATAGCAATGCAACAGTTAAATTCCCCCAAAGGAAATAATGCAGCCAAGGTTTCCCTGGTTCCTAAAACAAGTATGTACTTACTTCTGAGAGCCTTAGTGGTGCTGTCTAGGTCTGTGTGTTTGTGTTTTGAGCACAGTCTGGTCTCAGAGCAGAGCCTCAGGGTTGTTGTTGTCCCACCAGAGACCACCCCATGGGGGGCACCTTCCCTGATGGGCCCCAAGCAAGGCATGTCAGAAAAAAATGTCTTGCTTTGGGTAATCAGCTGCTGCTCACACCATTCTCCTAGCGACTGCAAAAAGAGACTTGACCCCATTAAAACCGATGTTAGACTCCTTCAAACACATCAGATTAGTAGTGCATACCCTGGAAAGCAGGACTGTTTGCATCCAAGACTTTTCACCCACAAAAAAGGTTTCTCAAAACCTTTTTGAGAGGAAAAAAAAAAAGCTCTAGTTCAGTGTAGCAAATATTGCAATACATGTAGAAGTAGTTTCAAGTCTGAGCTGGTTCATGCATGCTCTATTGCACCACAGCATAGTTAGTGAATGAGGCTGCCCCAGCCTGAAAATCCCTGGATATGGTGTGTGCAATATGGCTGTGCTGTATTTACTCAAATCTCCCAGTGAACAGGCTCAGGGGGAGCTTTCTTAGGCAATGCATCTTTGAGGCTTATCATCACTGGTGGTTTGCCTAAAAATGCAGTACTGCAACACTGCCAGTACAGACTGACTGTTTGGAAAGGCAGTCTTGTCTTCCTAATGCAACTTGTAGAAAACTGAAAGTTAGTAAAAAGTAGAATGTGTTTTTACAAGCTGTGGGATGTTGTTACTGGTGGGAGTGGGACAACTTTGTGTGATATATCCAATATGCCATTAAATGCAACCAAGTCTTAACTTCAAAGACCAAGATAGGTAATTTTTGTGCCTCATTTTTCTTTCATTTACTTTTAATATGTAAATAATCTTTCCTCTCAACATCCTAAAAGCATCTAAGGAAATATATGTGATGTTTGCCCGTTTTTCGGTAGAAAACTGAATCTGCTCTTTGGATTATAATAAATTCTTCCCTGACCCTGCTTCTTCACAACTATTTCTTGCACATCTGGTGAAGGGAGAAGGATGGAGAGGTGAGTTATTTCCCTGGACCAAAAAGACAGGAATCCTGTATTGGAAAAAAAGCCTCAAATCTGTCTTAAGATTCAGTACTCTTTACTTGAACACCTTATAACTGCTGTATACAGGCAGAAAGATTTTTCTCCCAGCAGAGACTCAGCATGCATAGGAGATGATAAACTAAAGATCAAGATGCAGACTGATATGCCTGGCCATAAGCAGGAATTTAAACCATGCTGCACTGCAGCGATACAAGCTACAATTCAAAGCCTGAGCTTAAGTCAAGGGAGAAAAGGAACCGAAGGAAAAGGTTATAGAATACTAAAATGGACACAGATGAAGAAGCAAGAGGAATTATAAGTAACCAGAATCTGAAGGCTTTCTTTGTATTGCAGAAACTGTAGAAGGACTAGACATTGTCTGACTAACCTGTTTTTCAAGTGCATTCATACCATCATGGAATGTGTCCAGAGAAGGGCAACGGAGCTGGTAAAGGTCTGGAGCACAAGTCTTATGAGGAAAATCTGAGGGAGGGGGGGCTGTTTAGCCTGGAGAAAAGGAGCCTATGTGGGGACCAGCACCTACAACTACCTGAAAGCGTGGTTGCAGCCAGGTGGGAGTCAGTCTCTACTCCCGGGTACTAAGGGACAGAACAAGAGGAAAAAGAAGTTGTGCTGGGAGAGGTTTTGATTGAATATCAGTAAAAATTTCTTCACTGAGAGGGTTGTCAAGCATTAGAACAGGCTGCCCAGGACAGTGGTGGAGTCACCATCCCAGGAGGTAATTAGATGTGGCACTTGTGGATATGGTTTAGTGGTGGGCATGGCAGAGTTAAGTTATTAATTGGACTCAGTGGTCTTAAACTTCCTTTCCAACTTAACGATTCTGATTCTGTGACCATTTTACCACTTCAGTAATCAGAATTTGTACAACCTTTCAAATGCCATGCTGTCTGAAGCTGGGAGCTGTGCTGCAGCTCACAATGGAGCACAGACCTTGGTAGGAAATATGTAATCAGAGCGCTGATTATCTTTCAAAGCAGAGATTTCTGTCTCTATCTCCTCTATTTCAGACAGCTGTTAATATTTTCTAACAAAGTTTAAGTTTCTCCTGGGCTATTAGATCTTTAGAACCACCACTGTGTTATGTGCAGCTTGTCTGAGTAAAAAATAATTTCTATTTGTTGTCTTCTGTCACAGTTGTCTAAGAGTATTTTCTGGGGTCTCAAGATGATAGACAAAGTTATTACTGAGAAACAGGAGGAATTTTGAATGATGTATGTTATTTTTCTAATAAAAAGTTGTAAACAATTTTTTTCCAGAAATATTATAGTACTGCTCTAATAATAAGCAGTTATTATATTATTTTAGTGGCTGGCTCACTCTGAATTTTTACTCTTTTAAAGCAATATTATAGAAACTAGAACTAAAAACTGGTGTTATAGAAACTAGATTTCTGTCATACAAATAGAAATGTAATTTCAGATCAAATCACTCCCTTGCTACACTTATTTTGTAGCCTCTCCATCATACAACAAAAAAAAAGAAATGAAAACCAGCAAGTGACCTGTGCCTGCCTCAAGATGAAAACAGCATTTATGACTCTTGTTAGGTACAGTTCTCCCAGTAAATAATGCAGGCAAATTCTGGGTTTGTGTATAAAGGTTTTTGGGTATAAATTTTAACCAGCTCTAACGACAAGTTTTTGCACTGGGGAAAAATATCATACTGATAACACAGTAAATTAATAAAATCATAGAGTTATAGAATATCCAGAGTTGGAAGGGACCCAGAAGGATCATTGAGCCCCAGCTCCTGGCCCTGCATAGGACAGCCCCAAGAGTCACACCATGTGCCTGTCCAAATTCCTCTTGAACTCTGGCAGGCTTGGGGCTGTGGCCAATTCATTAATTGGATGACACTGGAAGTCTTTACACAGTAAAGAGTGTGTACAACTGCACATTTATTAATTGGAGGACAATGGAAACAGTTACACTGTAAACTGTGGTGCAAATGCTCAGCTGAGCAGCTGCACATGTCAAGAGGCAGATGATGTAGATGTGGAAGCAAGCTGGTCAGAAAAGCACAGCAGGAGAGGATCTGGAAGAGCTGTCCAAGTTCATCCCACCAAAGGCTGAGGGCGCAGCCATGGCAGTGTTCCATGTCATCCTAGCAGGTAGAGTACTGCATCAATACCTGTGTGTTTGGAGCTGCACCTAGTGTCACTGGAACACTACTTCTTTGACTGATGTTCATTTCTAATTTTTTTTTTTAATTTTTTATGTGTAAATCCAGGGATTACATCCACAGCTGTTGGGCAGTCAGGAATGCCTTAACAGCACCGTGAACGCCGTGTCTGAACCACAAAGTGTCTGGAACTTTGAGGTGCTGCAGTGGGTACCGCTGGGTACCAGGTATGGCTGCTGCTGCTGCTGCTGTGGCAACTCCAGCGGGTTTGGAGGAGGAGGAGGATTGCACCCACTTGGCAGGCCCCGGGGAAGGAGCGGATGGGAGGTATGTGGTGCTCAAAGCAGGAGGGTGAACAGTGGGTGCTTGGTGCTGGGCGTTGTTTGATTTGCAGAAATGGAGACTCAGGGATGGCTTTATCACTCTCTGCAACTCCCTGAGAGGAGGTTGCAGCTGCTTGGAGCTCGGCTTCTTCCCCCAGGCAACCAGCGACAGTATTAGAGGACACAGTCTCAAGCTGCACCAGAGGAGGTTTGACTGGACATGAGGAGGGATTTCTTCACAGATTAGCCATTGGAATGGGCTGCCCAGGGGGTGCTGGAGTCCCTGGAGGAGTTTAAGGAAAGGCTGGACATGGCACTCAGTGCTGTGGTCCAGTTGTCACGGTGGTGTTCGACCACAGGCTGGTCTCGATGATCTCGGAGGTCTTTCCCAGCCCAATCTCCTCTGGAATTCTGCGGTTCAGGGCTCCCGCTCTGCCCGCCCGCGCCGCCAGGAGGCACCCTCCGCCCCTGCCACCCCGCCCCTCCCGCTCGCGGCGAACGCGCGTCCCCTGGCGGCGCTCAGCCCCCTGCAGCTGCGGCGGAAGCGGCGGGCGGTGCGTGCCGGACGCGGGTCCGGGCGGCTGCCGCGCCCCGGCGGCGCGGAGTTCCCCGCTCGCTTGCGCGCCCCCGCCGCCGCCCCCGCTCCGCAGGCCGCCCGCCCGCCCCCGCCCCGCCGCCGGGAGCCGCCCCGGCCCGGCCGCCCTGCGGGCACCCGGCCTCCGCGGGGGCGGCGGGCGGAGAGTAAAACCGGGCCCCGGCAGGGACGTGGGGCTGGAGCCGGACCCGCCGCCGCCAGGGCAAGGTGAGCGGGCGCCGCTGGGCGGGTGGAGGGGCCCGGCCCCGCCGCCGCCCCGCAGGTGCCTGGACGGGAGGTGGCTTGCCGTGGTGGCCTTGTCACCGCCGAGCTTGGGGCCTTGCTTTGATCACGCGCGATGGGAGTCGGGGGCGCTTCGTGGGTAGCTGGGCCGGGGCTGTGTCCTTCTTGTCAGGAAAGCGAGCCTCGACCCCCTCCATCCGCCTGGAGAAGGGACTGACCAGCCGGCGCAGAAGGCAGCCCACTGCCTGTGCCATAACAAGAGCTAAAACACACTCTAAATTCTAGAGTCTCTCCTGTCGCAGCTGACATTAGCAGGATTAACAGGGTCTTCTGGTGTTTTTCGTTTATTTGAGGGGTTTTTTTGTGTGCTTGTGGTGGCAGTGTTAATTCTGGTAGAAACGCCCTCCGTAGCCGTGTGTTTCCCTTGGCAGGGACGGTGTAGCTGCTGCTTTGCAGCGTCTTTCTAGTTTGGAAACAGTAGGATGTTCTCCAGAGGTTTCATTTAGACATTGCATATGCATGTGAGATCGTGCTGTGTGTCGTTTACAGCGGAGTGCGTTGCTGTCCGCAATCGCTCCTTCTATCGTGATCACTAGGGTATCAGTTATCCCAACATCTGCTGACTGCAGCTGAAGGCCTCTGTTGCAGTTTAGTTAAGGACTTTTCTGGGTCATGTGCTAGAAGTCAGTGAAGGGAATTGTGTGTTAGCCCTGTTTCCACATCATAGAGCCTGAAGTGTAAGCACAAGTCGGTGTACACTGTCATTAGTCAAATGAGAAATTGCGTGTGTGTGAACTTAGTGAAAAATGTAAGCTGCTGTATGAGCAAGTTAGAACTTTAAGAATGTGTATTTTGAACTGCTCATCCGCAAGCTGGAACAGAGCACTGCCGTTATCTGTTAGTAGCACTTAAGAACTATGTTGAACCTGTGTTCAGTGTGGAACTCTTGGGCTTTTTTGGATTATAATCTGCCTTCCCTTCCTCACTACCATGGTACCCACATTGTGATGACCTTACTGCTGCTCTTAATGAGTGATTATAGAGGGAGAAACAGAACCATGGCAAAGGGACGGGAGGCAACAGACACAAGGTGTAGTAAGGGGAACTCTGGAATAGAATAAAGAAAAACATTTGCACCATGAAGGTATTCAAGCACTGGATTAGGGGCCTGAAGAAGCTGTGGGATCTCCATCCATGGAGATACTACAACCTGGGCTGGACATGTGATTGAACAACCTGATTTAAAGTGGTTAGTTAGGAAGAGGTTGGACAGTATAAATTCTGATATAAATTATCCTGTGATGCTCTTCAAGATGAGGAAGCAGCATTTTTCAGGGTAGAGTTGGCTGTTCCTAAGGGAAGGCAGTGTTGTAACTCTTACCTCTGTGGCTGGCAGTACAGAAGATGTTAGATCTTAATTTCTGTTGCAGGTTACTGCACAGATATGCAAGTAAACTTTAAAAACTGTGGTGATTGCATTTGAGGTATTGCATTGAACGTTACGGGCAAAAGGACACGTGGTATTTTGCAAGACTGCCATGTGTGAATGCGCATAAATTTACTGGATGGAGGATTTGGGGTTTGAGGAAAGCCATAAACAATTAAAAATATATAATAAGTGGGAGAGAATAGCTGTAAGTGTTCTTTTAAGCTACATAATTACCTCTCAGTTTTGATAAAATGCTTCTGTGCCATAACTCAAGCTCCATATTGTTCTCTAGGTAGTAGGTGGAGTCTTTGGAGAAGTCCAGGCATAACAATCTGGTAAACATTGTGGTGTTGAATGCTAATCCTAAATCTTGCTTGGTCTCACAAGATGTGTTTCTTATACTTGCTGTGGGTGTTTGCTGCCTGACAGGTTCTGGAGCTCTGGCAACTGGAATGAAAAAGAGCTTTCTCTTGCTCTCCCACACACTCTCTCTCCCATTCTTTCCCCCTAATTCACACCCCAAAGACAGGTGCATGAAATCAGTGAAGGGCACTTTATAAACACAGCTGCTGATGTGCTTATATGTGGCAGGAGAGAAATCAGCTGCCTGTCATGCTGTCCTCAAGAATATGCTGAGGAGCAAAATGTTGTAAGCCTGAATTAGTTTGGAACAGGCATGGACTGACTGTAGGAGCAAAGATCAGTTTTCTTCTCATTAATAGGAGTTATCTTGAGTAATACGGGTAGAGGCCAATTTGCAAAACCAAAGGATAAGGGACATCCTTGTTCTGTCAGAATGTGAGGGAAAATTGAGATAGGAAAATAAGTGAAATGAGTTCTGCTCTTGTATGTGTTTCAATGTTCCTTAGTGAATGTGGAGTAAAATTGATCTGCTTTGTAATTCTTATTGTCGCTGGTGTTCTGAAAGTGATACTATCTTCTGTATTTCAGTTTCTTGTTTCTTGCAAAAACAGGGCAAGGGTAAAAATAATGATAGACATACATGTCTGTCTAGGCATAGGAGCTTTGCAGTCATACCTGCTGTAAGTCACGTTCTAATAAACAAAACACAGCAACTTCAAGTTTGGATTCTTTTCATTCTTAGCAATACAGTTCTTAATCCGTTCTTAATCTTAATTTCTCTCTACAAGGCTGTTTTACAGTTGCAACATTTTTTTCTTCTTGGTCCTGAACTAGCAGAACTTGTTATATTGACTGACCAGTTTTTTCTAACCTAGAATAATTTTTGTACCCAGAGGTATTAGGTTTGTTGTTCAAGCACTGTAGCTAAAATAGCCAAGCATTCAGGCTGTCCTGTGTTTGTCAGGTAAAGTGAATAGCAAGTTGTCCCCTAAGTTGTACAAAGCTAAGGAAAAAAGGTGTTGCTCCACAGTTATAGTAAGCCTGAAATTGCAGACTTCTGTGGGTTGGTAACTTTTTAGAAGGTGGCATTGGAATGGAGAGATTGTTATACATAGACACAGTAAAGCCAGAGCTGTTAAAACTCCACAGTTTTACTCTACGCTACTTTAAAACTCTACTTTTGTGATTTTTTTTTTCCTTGTCCTTTCTGCTGCCTCTTAGTGTTGTGCTCTGGGTTTTGACATTTTGCTATCAGTAAATTTCTGGGTACAAATGAAGGACTTTCCAGGGCTTTTCTTATTTGAGAGTCTTCTTCTGGAGTTATCCTGTGGTTGTAGTGAGTGGAATTGTTCAGTAGGTTTTCCTTAAAGCACTGCATTTGAGATTGTGCTGTTTCCTGTTGTAGTTAGTGCTTGAGAGAAGGTTTTATTTTACTGTAACAATAAATTAGACGAATCAATACAGCTGTCTGAAATTCAAAAATGCAGTATTAGTTGGTATTGGTAACAGTATAGATGTTCTGGGTCTGTGCAAGTTGAGCAGTTTTCAGTGAGATAAAATCCTAGCTTGAAATTAAGCAAGTGCACTATCTTTGTCCATTAGAATTGTCAGCATTTCCAGTACACAAAAGAAAAGGGCTGTAAAGGTCAAGTAAAAGTTTTGCTGTGTGAACTGTTATGTTTCTAATAGGTGCTGCTGGTATGTGGGGTAGGTGGTATATGAATAAAAAGCATCAGAAAGGTTTATTATATGATTAAACAGTATAGGCAGATCTATCTTTTTGGAAGATTTATTAACGTATTTTTCTAAAATTTTATTTTAAACAGGAGATGACAGCTGGAAATGAATCCTGTACTGCAGGACTGACATCTATGTCCTACTTAACTTGCCTGACTTACATTCTGGAAGAATGGACTGGTGTGGAGGATATTGGAGATTATCTGAGTTATGCATTCTACATTTTATGGTTGCTTTTTCCACTTGTCGTAGTCTTTGTACTTCCAGGAGTTCTCATCATTCTCTTCTATGTTTCCATTCTCTGGCTTCATATTTATAAAAGGAAGAATGAAATAAAGGAAGCTTATTCCCATGATGCTTGGATAGGTGCTACAGAAGTGTTGGCGACCTTATGGGATGGGCATGGAAGATTATGGCATGGTGAGTGAGATCTGACCTCTCATCAAAAACTTCTGAAACTCTTACTCCTGATTTAGCTTTCAAGCTTATCAATATATGCCTGATCATTGCTGCTGGTGCATGCCGATTCAGGCCAGGGTTTTTTTCTGTCTTATGAGTGACTGTCAATGGTGCTTGAGACAAAAAAAAAAGGCATTGAGACTTTTTTGAATGTAAGTCTTTTGTCTCATGCATTTATTCCTTTGCTGCTATAAAAAGAGATCTCTCTTCTGGTTAAATATGTGCGCAATTTTTTAAATTGCCTTTTCTTCCATTTTTTGCTTTTTATAACAATTTCTGGATTTCCTCATTTGAAGAAGACCTGAAATGTGTTTTGTGTTAAAAAACTAGATCAATTAACTGTATTGTTTCAGGGTCAATATATGAAGACTGGAAGTTAAATGCCCATTCCCTGACAGCTAGTATGTCAGCCAGCACGTTAGTGTAATTTAATTGCACTGAACCAGTCTTCCATAAAATGCCAAATGATGGCTAAAAGGAGCAGTTAGTTGCTTCTTGAAATTAACTTCAGAGCCTGACACTGTTACAGAACTCTACTTTTTTATTTGTCTTTGTATTTTGGACAACTATTTTCTCTACTAGAATGTCAAAACTAAGGGCCCTGTTTTTTGTCCTTCTGGTATTATTTCTTTATAAAGACAGACTTAATAAATGATTTGGCTTTTCTCTCTAAGGAAATCATAAGTCTTTTTCAGAGCCATTCAGTCTAGATGCAGCTAAAGGAGAAAGAGATACTTAAGAGCAATTTACATATAGAATAAATCCTTCTTGAAAATCATCTCTATTTGTTCTCTAGTCAAAGGGAAGTGGGTTCTGAAGGCATTGATAACCAGATGGTGCAGCAGCTGTATCAGATAGGCTTTGTAAGAGTAAGATGTAACTTTCAAATCTAGGAAAGTACACTACATCAAAATCAACAGCTACCTCAAAGACCTTAAAATGCTCACTTCACAATAAAAAGCTATTTACTTTTTTTCACAAGAAAATTATTTTTTAAGGCCTTGACTCTTTTAATCCTTAGTAAGTTTTTCTTTTTATAAGGTCTGACATTTTATTCATGCAAGAAAATTCTTACCCAGTCCCTCATTGGCAGCTGTGACTTTTTTCTGCCCTGCCAGCTGCTTCCCTCTTATCTGCATGCTTGTCTTGCTAAAGAATGAAATGTTTTCTAATTATTTTTCCACCACTTGCCTCATCAGGGTATCCTAAGAAGAACTTTCAATCCTGAGATCTGACTGAATTTTTAAAAAAGGAAAAAAGAAAGAGAAAAAAGAAAAAAGCAACCCCACAACCAAAACGCCACATTGGTACCTGTAACTTTGCATGTATTATGCCAGTGCCATGTGTGTTAGTTGGCTGGCATGGAGCACAGTTAGTGGTCCCTTGGGGTGGGACAGATAATACACTTGCAATGTGTTGCAGGTCCATAGGTGTACAAAGTAAAATAGAGGGAGAAGAGCCCAGAGTATCTTCAGAATTCAATTAGTGGAATAGGAATTGCAGACCTGATTAACTTTGGAAGAAGTGACAGCATTTGGTTGAGGGGTTTTTTTTGGATGTTTTCTTTTTTGCTTATTTTATTTTAAAAAAGATACTGTAACAGGACTACTGGGTGTTTAATGAATATGTTCAATACTGATTCATTTTGGCATTTTGTGTTAATTAAATATATTCTGCACTGTAATGAATAGAAATTTGAGATCAGGAAGAAGCTTATGTGTGTTTATGTATTTTTCAGCTAGGCATATGTAGTCCCAACTAGCTTTTAGTGATGGAAAGCTGGAACAGGTATAACTTGGAGAGAAGTAGCAAAGACAAGCTTCATATCCTGGAGTAAAAGGAGACATAAAAATGGGTGCTGTCATGTCAAATCTTCTAAAACAGTCACTGGTGGCAATAATAGCTTGAAATAGTTGTTTCACCACTCCAGTCTGTATTTTGATTTCTCTTGAATGATTGATTCAGAGGCCTTTCCAGCCTTGAAAACAGTGAACTGAAAAAAGAAGGATAAATTATACAGTTTGAGATAGTGAGACTGGGTGTTTTGTTTTAATATTGGGGTTTTTTTTGCTGTTTCTCAAAGTGTGGTGTCTTAAATGAAGCTTGTATTCTCTGTGAAGCAACTTATACTTCCTGTAGATGCTGCAAGTTACCTCTTGACTTATTATTGGTCACTTTGTTCTTACCGCTTCTCAATCCATGTTAGTTTCAGTTTGCCAGCTTGCTGCCAGCTAGTTTCTTTGGGGTAGAATTGTATAAAAATTTAATATCTGTTACATTTTTAACTCCTAACAGGTTATGAGCTTCATGGTGTCGAAAATATTCCTGAAGGACCAGGACTGGTTGTGTTTTATCATGGAGCCACTCCCATTGATTATATTTATTTCTCAGCTAGACTTCATATAATGAAGAAGAGGCGCTGCAGAGTAGTAGCTGATCATTTTGTCTTTAGATTACCAGGTAATGTACTTCATTATAAAAAAAGCAGTTTTGGAATTTTTATTTTAATTTTTAATTGTGTAATTAATAAAAATTGTGTTGCAGGAACACAGCTTTCAGAACAGACATTCCAGCAAAGTTAGTGAAGGTTTTGAAACAGAGCGTGTTCTTTACAAACAAGAATGAGACTGGCCTATGCAAGGATGGGACATAGTCCTGTTTGGGCAACACCTTCCAATGATTCTAGAGAGTTTAGAAACAAAGAGAAGGAGGTTGTAGGAGAAGCAGTGTTCTCTGTATTAATCATTAGCAAAGATTTCAATAAGATGTTTCTTTTTCATTAATATAGGCAGAATGAGTGGTGCGGACTGACTAAGAATTAAACTGTTTGGAACAAATGCCCTATGAGTTAAGAATACTAGTCTGGAGAGACAATGTATTTTCTTATCCCACCCAGCTCTTACCCAGTTGAGGATGGTGGGCAGTGGAACTTGTCCCCAGGAGGAGTGTTTCGAGTGGAATCTGTTTTGGAGGAAAGCTAGAGAGGTGTTCAGCATGTTTGTGTGAAACATGAGGTGAAGAAGGTAGAAAATGAAAAATATGTTTAGGGCAAGATTTTGGCTGGACAGCCTAGTGAAATGAACTGCCAATTGGTGAAATTAATTATGTGAGGGTTTTTTGGATTTTTTTTTTGTCTGTATGAAGTACAGTAGTACCTACTTTCTTTCCCAAGTTTGGTTTGTGATTAAAGGCCTGTCAATTCACAAAATGAATTACAAGGAGCATTCTGTAGCATACTGGTGCTGTTAGTGGAACCAACTCATATTAGAAAACTGTCTTTTTGTCAGTATAGATTTATTCAGCCTTGGTCCCTGAAAAGAAGGTTTTCATACTGATCACAGTATGACTTTGCCTCTACAACTGCTTTTGCAAACAGATTCATTTGTCAATGGTTATCAAATTTTTGCATACAGATTACAAATTTAACCTACTTCATGGTGCAGATTTGGTGCCATATTGTATCTATATAGCCACAGTTGTTTATCAAATTATGTTTTACTCCTTTTCCTGCTTTAAAATAAGGCTCTAAGTGTGAGTATACTTATGAATCCCACAAATATTGTTCAGTAGCATTGCAGAAACATCTTGCTGAATGGCTGATCTTGAAGAACTGGTTTCAGCAGAACAACATCTAGCTAACAGCTACAGGCATTCCTCAGGGATTGATACTGAGGCCACTGCTGCTTAGTCTTTTTGTAGTACCCCTGGATGAGGGGCTGCAGCATGCACAGGAAATTCATTGATGATACCAAGCTGGGAGAACTATTGATATACTGGGCATTAAAGCTTGTTCTCAGTGACTTCATAGAATTCAACTGGCAGAAATATGAAGAACAGCAAAAGCAAATGTGGAGCTGTGTGTCTGAGATGAAGCAATTCTGTGCACCAGTACTCTGGATAAAAGGAGGCTTTGCAGGAAAGGTCTTAGGATTCTAGTGGACAACAAGTTGAATGTGAGTTGGCAGTGTGCCCTTACAGCAAAGAAGATGAACTGCATGATGAACTTTTCTTAGCATGAATGTAGCCACTGGGTTGAGTGAAGAGGTTTTTTTCCCTTGCCAGGGCATCTGTACAAGCACATCCTGTGATATGGTGTCCAGTTTTTGTCAGGAGCACACAAAGAGAGGTTGAGAGAACTGTATTTATACGGTCTTTACCAGATAAGGGTGGGGGAAGGGACTATTCCTGTCTTCAGCAACCTAGTGGGAGGGTGGGGGGAAGATGGAGTCAGACTCTTCTTGCAGGTGCACAGTAATAGATTGAGAAGTAACTGAGACAAGTTGCAACACAGGTAATTTTGATTAGACATGTGGAAAGGTATTTTACCATGAGAGGGATCAGACATCTGAACAGGTTGTTTAGGCAAGTTGGGAATCTCTATCCCTGCAGACTTTCAAAACTCTGCAGAGTGAGGCTCTGAATAGCCTGATGTGATTTGAGTGGGAGGCTGGACTAGACAACCTCCAGAACTTCCAGAATCTACATAATTCTCTTTCTGTGAAGGAATTAAGGCTCTTCAGGGAGACAAGTCCAAAGAGCCCAGAAAATGTGGATTGTTTCAAAAGGAGCACAGTAATCTATGACTGGCAGCTCAGGTAGATGCTGCTTCTCTTGTGAATCAAACCAGAAAGGCTGCATAATTTTATCCTAATACTAAGGCTGTCTGATCTTGATTAAGTATTCAGATTAAATTGATTAAATTGGATGCCTTTTCAGAAGACGTTTTAACCAAAAGTTATGCTCAGTGCAGGGGAAATGGGAAGGGGAGTGCATTTGGGGAGTGTGTTAGACACACATGGATGTGTCAGAATTGTGTCAGTATTAAGCATGCTTTTCTTGCATTTTGGAGGAGAAAGATATGAAATACAGTCATGTGAATTCTTTTTTTCCTTCTTTTATAACTGGAGGTTTGCCACAGGGGAAAACAAACCAAATATTCCAGCTTCCTGGTTCCTTTAGACTCTTAGCTGTGTACTGCTCAGAAATACATTGACTTCTCTAAGTTTAGGAGAAAGCCTTTTCCCAAAGCATTCAGAGAGGACTGAGATTTCACTTGCGTTCTTCTCCATCATCCACTGCTATAATATGGGTCATTTTTGCTTCCTAAAGTCATCTGGGAGCCCTCTTTAAAAGGTTGCCTGCTATTTTTTGTAACTAAGACAGTCCCTTTCCTGTTTCTGAGGAAAGGAGCTTTGGCTTCTTGTCTGTTACATGCACAAGGTATTGCAAAGTATCTCGTGGACTAGATGCTCTGCAGATGTATATATGTGATTATCTACAGCTGTGGAAGGGTGGTTTCAGTGGTTCCTCTCTGTCTGGGGTCCTAAATGTCAAGCATGGGAAAATGATGACAACCTTGCTATCCTGCTACGTGGTAGCTGACAGCCCTGATGTTACAGTCACTGGGGCCAAGATAAAAAAATGCACATAGTGCACAAGTTGAGAGCTGTGTTTTGTGCATTGCTGGGTAGTCTCCAAAGGGTTTTCATACACTTCTCCCACCACAATCTTGTGGAAAACAGGAGAAGAGTATATTGGGGCAAAAGGCAGAGTTCAAGTTGAACAGGGCATAAAATTAAGTTTGAATTTCTTGGTATCTGGAAGAACATGTTCTGAATGGCTGAAAAATTATGTTTAGATACTTTTGAGAGTCATTTTGTTATTTAAAATGGAAAACCAGATTCTTGGTCCCTTTCATGCAGTGCTACCTGGTACTTAGCCCAGTGTTTCTTCTAACTTTGTGGTGACCTTTGCCTTGGCCACAGGTACCCTGGCTGTCCTTTCAGGGCTGTTGTGTCAGATTCAGTCTCTCAGCTGCTTTAAGGGAACCAAGTTCTCGTTTGGTACTGAAGTAGAGGTACCAATAATACTGCTAGCAAGGCTGTGAAGTACGCTCAGAATGTAAAGCTGATACTAAAAGTCAAGGGAGGAGGTACAGCTGAGAACTTTTGTGAAGACTTGAAACCTCCCTGGACTATTCTGTAGTGCATTTTTTTGTCTGTATTCTGTCAATGTTCTGTTCTTTTTTTACTGATATATGAACTGGACAGACTCATGGTGTTGTTTTGTCACACACACCCTCCCCCTCACCCCTTCCCCGTTGTATGCAATGCAGAAATGGTGTTGTCACAGTCTTTGCTTCCTTGGAGTCTCTTCCTGCTCATTTCAACCCTTTTCATGACTTTTTTTGTCTGTCTTCTGAGCTTGCTGACAGAAAGGACTGAGAGACAGGCAGCTTTTTACCACCAGTACATTCCGGAGAGCTTTAATTAGTTTGGGAATGTCAAGCATTGTAAAAATCAGCTATTGAAAATTCCACAAAAAAAGCAGCTGAAAGAAATGAATTTCAATTAGGTAAACTCTATTTCAAGTGTTCCTCCATGCAAATGCTACTAGATGAAGACGGTGTTATCAGCAGTGTGTGAGGCAGGCACAGCAAAATATGAGACAGGTGTAATGCAGCTTGTCTTCCGTGGCTGTGTGTACGGACAGATCCTGATTGGATATAGAGATGAGCTGGGAGTAAGTATACTCACACCAGATACCAAGACTAGTTAGAGATCAGAGCTTAGTAAGAATAAACTAATAATGTGTTGCCTTATGCTTTTCTTCCCAAGCCCTTTGTTTATGTAAGTAAGCTGTAAGAGGAGACAGACCTCTTCTTAACTTTGTTCAGGCTCTCCTTTAGCATGTGTGTGTATGTAACAAATGTGTGTTTATAGTCACAGCCCTCATTTGTTATTAGGAGGCAAACTTGACTAGATCAGTTTTGTCCTTGTCTATGGCTGATAAGGTTGTTTGCTTCAGTGGGAAACTTCAAGAAAGAGAAGTAATTTTTGCCTTACTGCCTGGTCATCCGAAGTTACCATTTTGGTTTGCACAACTCATAAATACTGTACAAATTTAAAATCTACTGAACCAACTGAACAGGACTTAATTTCCTGCAAACAGATGTCTGTGCTAGTTGTGTCCTTTAACAAATAGGCTAGTTGTCTAAATGGATAAATTTATCAGATATGTTCCTTTTGATGCTTATAGCAAATTTTTGATGTTCTGCTGTTTCTTGAAGAATACAGTCCAAATGACATGTCAAATTCAAGTGATATGAGGTGTTTATGTAACCTTAGGTCAAAAATTTCAGTTACAGTAGTAACAGAAGGTGTGGGTACCCAATTGAGGCTTACCAGATGCCTCTCTGTATGAAATACCATCCAGGTACTCACAGACTGAACCAGAGTCAATTGCTGCAGTGATCCACAATGCAGAGAATGATGCATTTTCTCTGTCATTCTCCTTCTTGTGCACTACTGTTCTTTGCTGAAGTGCACAAAACAGAACCACAGTGATTTCCTGGTGTTGTTTCTTACTGCTCTCTATTTGGACTATGCTATGTTTGAACAGTAGAGCTTGAGCAAGGAGCCAGTGCCCTTGAGTCAAACGACTCCTTCGAAGATACATGTGAAAGATACCTGAGTGCTTGACAGTTCTTTTTCAGTTTAATCCTGACTGTGGGATAACATCTGACTTTAATATGACAAAAAGCCACTGAAATCCCTAAATCTTCAACTTTGTAGACCAGAATCTCTAATCTTCAGTCCCTCTTGGGGACTTGGGGCCACAGCTTATTAGACAATTAAATTTTAGACATAGTGTTCTGTGCTGGGAATTTGTACTCAATGGCAGTATGAATGAACATTTTCTGAATTAATACTATCTTACCCTACAGGTTTTAGAATACTGATTGACGTACTTGGAATTTTACATGGACCAAAAGAAGCTTGTGTCAGGACTCTGCAGAATGGCCATCTGTTAGCCATTGCCCCAGGGGGAGTTCGGGAAGCACTCTTCAGTGATGAAATGTATACTATTTTGTGGAGTGATCGGAAGGGCTTTGCTCAGGTGGCCATTGATGCAAAAGTGGTAAGTATGGCACGTCAGGGAAGAGAAGCAAAGAAAGCTAAGTTATTAGTACTTTCTTTCAGAGAAAGCTGTTTTGATTATCATGTATTTGATGTTAGATTTCTGATTGTCATGAGCATGGTCTACTTGCTCTAACAACTACATTTCAAGACTTTTTGTTGCTTTTGATAGATAAGAAGGCTTTAGAGTCATCTAAGAATAGTGTGGTTAGGAAATACAGAGCTTAAAAGAACAAGGGATGAAATACAGGATGGTTTCTCCTTATAAGCATGTACTGTTTTACACATACCTGGTTAGTATTGTAAATGGCTTAGCCCTCCATGACCAGCATGGTTGGGAAACAGCCCTACTTATCAGAGTCATGGAATATGCTGAGTTGGGAGGGACCATCAGGATCATGCAATCCAACAATGTTTGTTTCTTCTGTCAAGTGTGGTGTACCCACCAGGGTATAGACTCACTGCCACTTCATCCTATATTGGCATTTTATGGTAGTGAGGGTTGTCCAGGGCTGGTCACTGGTGTGAACACTGTCCCAGCATTTGTTTTGGTCAGCAGGCAGGTAGTTATTCCTGGAGGACCAACTGTTAAGGCACAACAGTGTGTGCTGTGTGATATTCAAATTGTAGCTATTTTAGTAATCATTTCAGAGTCCCCCTCATTCTAGAGTTGTACTTGGAAGATGTGTGCATATGTCCATAGGTCTGCATATACCTAATTTAAAAGCAAGTCTCACACCAGGAGTTTTATATTTAGTTACTGTCAGAGACAGACTAGTTAAATCTGTGGATTTTATAGAGAAATAGAACACTTATAAGACCCAAGTGTGCATCACTTTTCTCACAAGGAAAATAACACTGTTTAAACAGATATTTTCAACAGGTTTAGATTTTAGTAATATATTGTAATAGCATGTGAAAGGCCATACTTGAGATTCAAGTATGATTGTACTAGTTGCTTTTATTTTATTGGATGTGTTTTTGGTTCCCTTTATGCACTCAAAAGGGTCTTGTAGCTTCACCCCCCTAAAAAAAAACCCTGAGAGACACAGCAAAATAGAAAGAGTGTCAGAGGCAGGCTGAAAGTGGGAAAAACATCTTTATTTAGATTAAAGATGAACTTTTAAGTCATCTTGAATCATAAGCAGAACTCTCCTGGAAAGAAGAACGTGTCTGAAACATCAGGAAAATGTGTCTGAAACTGGGACCTTCAACTTGTTGAAGATATCTTATTTCAGCAGGGTTTTTTTCTAGAATTTCTGTCATATAAACAAAAATTTCTACCTCTATGTCAAGAGTAAGATGTTCCAAATAAGATTGTTCTAGAATAAAGATATTTGTATGCATTCAGTTTAGGCAACTTCACTTCTTTTTATTCTCTGTAATTATTTAAAGACTTTCTTTCCTCTCAAAAACCCCTCAACTTAATGCATGTCTAAAAAGTTACATGTGCTATCTCATCTCCATGCTTGTCTTTAAAAAGTTTAAAAGAATTTGAGTTCATGAAAATCCCATGAAGAGTTCTGTATTTCTAATGATGCTGTGTACAGTGGGCACATACTATAAAATGATACTGAAAAACTTTTTATAGTAGCTGACCCCCTCACAGTTTTTGTAAATCTTGACAGCTGTTTCCAGTTTTAAAAACAGCAATAAAAACTTGAAATATTCAGCACCATTCCAAGTACTCATCAGCAGAAATAAGTCTGGGACATGTATTGACTATGACGCATGAAGTGTGAAGCAATACCATCAGCATAGCAGAGAGGAATCAGACAAGTTTAGTGTCTCAATCCTGTGAATCCTTCCCTTTGAGCATAACTGCAAATTAGGTGAGAGGTTTAAACACTTAAGTCACAAGTGTGCAAACACTGCTAGATGGGGGGAGGGACACATAAATACTCCGTAGGTTCCAAATTTCAGACTGCTGTAAGAAAATAGACTTACTGAAACAGTGACTCACTAAAATCTTGTGGTGTTCTCCAGTTTGAAACCTCATGGCAGAAGGTCACAGAACTTCAGGATACTTGTTTTGCTCTCTATATGTCATTGTCACTATTAATTTTCCTGTTGAGTTTAAGTGAGGTAGAAGTTTTTTAGATAGCACTATCTTCCTTAAATTCTTAATTATTTTTTTTCCCTCCTAGCCCATCATTCCTATGTTTACACAAAATGTTCGAGAAGGCTTTAGGACATTAGGAGGAATAAGTAAGATATTTTCTATTTTTCTGTAGTTTATTTTTCCGTATGTGTTTAGCCTATCTCTGTAGAAATTATCCTCATAAGTCTGAGATTTAACACAGCCTTGTTTCCTGATGTTTGGTCTCTGGTAGAGTTTAGAGGTGTTTCTAGGATTTAATATCAGCATTAGATGTGATATTGGCTCATCTAAGTTTTTTTCCACATAAAAATGTTCTTTTACACAAGCAGTAGAAGAAAGAAAAAAGGAGCCAGAAAAAGGCAGGACGATTTAAAGCACCTTTTTCTCTGCTTATATCTGCTAAGCCAACCCTAGGTTTTCTGCTGTCTGTTAAGCAAAGCAAACAGGTTTGCAACTGACATGTAATTCCTGTTCTCCTAAAGCTCTCTGCCTACACCTCTACCTGTACTTAAACTTTGAATGGTTTGAACTACATTTAATCTGTAGTTGCTTTTCTATTCTGCACTAGACCTGTGGTTCCTCACAAAACCTTGCATTTGGCAGCTCTCTTTCCTTACCTCTATGGAACCTGCAGCCAGAACATGAATAGATGGGTCTTTTGTCTGAGGGGTCTGGGATGATTAAATGCCAACATCTCTTCTCTGCTCATTTGTTAGTCTTAAACTCCCTCTTTTTTTATATTCTCTTAGTTACTATTTAGCAGAGGAGCCTGAATAAGTCTCCACACCACCTGTTCTGCCTCAAGTGCATCATCATCAGCTTCACCAGGGGGCTGCAGGGCAACACAGTTCTGTTTCTCTCCCCCTCTGTTTAAGAGCTATATATTGCATGGAGAAAGCCAAGGCATCAGATGCAGAAACTGAAATAATTCACACATTTGTCATGTTGTACAAAAATAAACAGCAGTTAATTGTTGCTGTGTTCAGGAGAATCCTAAACAGAGGAAATTGAAGCCAAAATGATTTATGCTACTTGCATTCTACAGCAGAGTTGCTAGAGGAGTGTAACTTCTTGGTCACTGGAAGTGTTACTCCAGTTTCAGTAGTTTTGTCTTTGTTTTTATAGGTTGTGTACAGAAAATTCCACATCTCGATCAGTTAGGATTTTCTTATGCCAGCACCCCAGTTAATGGGAGTTTTTCTGAAATTGAGAAAGATAATATTAGTGTACATTTTTCAAAGAAACTCTTCTGGGTACATTTGGGATAAATGCTTAGAAGGTGGCAAGTGGAGAAGAATGTGTCATCTTCGAGCAGATTGAAATACCTGTTTTTTTCTCTCTTTTTATATGGTTTAACTGCAACCAGTGTGTGGTCTGAAAGAGCAATTCATTATGTTAGCATGACTGACTTTTAGGCAGATATGGTTATTTCTGATCCTGTAGACCTCAGTGGGACTGAACATGCAGTTTTCCAATACTAGTTGCTAATTTCTAATGCTAACCTGTCAATGAGCTGAACCTGTAACCTGTATTGCATAGCATTCTCTTCCTCTTCAGAGTGGCAGCTATTGAATTTCTCTCCTCTTCTTTCTTCTCGTTTCAGCTACTCTTTGGAGGAAAGATTTCACACCAAGTTAGGGTAGAAATAAGTCTGATATAAGCATTAATGCAGCTTTTAGGAAATGAAAGTCAAGGTAGGATAGCACTTGAGATGACATAATGTTTGAGAGTCTGGGCTGGGGGCTAGATTACTTTGCAAGCCAGTTTCAATGTTAAGACAAAGTGGGAATAAAAAGCTTTACAGAATAATCCCAGTCTCTCTCTCTCTCTCTCTCTTTCTTCCCTCCTTTACCCTCCCACACTCCCCTCCCTTCCCCACCTTTTTTCCCCCTGCTTTCCTCTACATTTTTTCACATTAGAAATATTTAGGTCGCTATATGAGCGTATTAGGTTGCCAGTAGTTCCTCTGTACGGGGGCTTTCCTGTCAAGCTACGTACATTTGTTGGAAAACCCATTCCATATGAACCAAATATGACTGCTGAGGAACTAGCTGCAAAGGTAAGATAGATATCTATAGATGTAAATTTAAAATATTGAATGTTCTGGTAAAAACTACTGCAATAGTCTTGTCAAGTGATTTCTGTCTAGGAGCCAGTTAGAGAAGTTGGTGGAACCATGGTAAGTTTTGTACCTGCCTAACTCTGAATGTTGTTCTTAAATACTATCTTTTTATTACTACAACTTGCAGATGTTCTAGTCTTTTGAAGTTAGTTGCACCCTATATTTGCGTTGAGAAACAACTTGCTTTAGAGACTGAAGAAGTTTGGTCAGATAAGATAGCTCTTAGCTCTTAGTTGTTAGAGAGAAGCACTTCACCTAAGAGGAAGCATCCTGCTTCCTGATGTTTTTGGAAAGATACTAAGGAAGCCTTTCAAACATAGCAAATCTACGTTCACAAACTATTGGAATTACATACAATAAAAGAAAAAGGTAAATCATTTCACTGTTTTTTTCTAGTGTGTTTCTATTTTGTCCAGCTTCTAACCCAACAATTTAACTTCTAAATGTTCCTCTAATTCGGATTTAGGTGCTTTATAGAAAGGATTTTCAAGTCCTCATGTTCATTCAGTTTATTAATAGATTTCACAGTGCAAAGACATAAACCATTCAAGTGGTGGAGCAGTGAGATGGAGTGGGCTGAGATAGATATTTTTGAAGACTCCACAGATGGTCACTTATAATATTCCAAAAACTTCACTTGAGAGAGAGACTTCTCTTGACCATGCAGGTGTCAGTTCAGTTGTCTCTTTGTCTATTTACCCTATGATTATGCAAAAAGACTCTTAAAATGTTTGTCTGCAATATCCTAGGCCCTGGTTATGGAAAACTGGCTGTTTCTATTGTGGAGTCACTCTGACAGGACTACAGAACTGCTGGCTTTCAGCAGAGAATATGCTTAAGTTACTTTCAAACATGCGCTGGCAGCTTACATTTATGCCAACCCTCACTTCTGACTTAAGTTAAGATTTTGCTAGATAAGGCCCCTAGGATGCAAATTCCCTAGAATTCTGTTTAGTTAGAGTGATTTTAAAGTTGTATCTCATGTTTCAGGCAATTGCACAGTATGCATTATCCCATTATACGGAACAAAAAATAAAGCTCAAATTTTTTACCTAATACAAATTTTAGATCTGTAGAGTTACTTAGGACCAGATGTATAAAGTCCTTCTCCAAGGACTTAATAGTTGATTACTTATTTCATGTAAACAGTGGGAGCTTGTACCAACAAACAACATTCTACCAACCTTTGCCCTTGCTAACCACTGGTTTACAGAGGCAAATAATTCTCTCTTCCTCTATTTCTAGCCCTAAGAATTCACTGGCCTGTGCTTCTCTAGGCAGAATAGGAAGTGTGTTCTCACCACAGCTTTTGCATGTTGCCATGCTTTTGAATGTTCCCTATAGAGTTTTTATATAATAAGAGTAACTGCTCTGCACACCTTGGCCTGGTTTTTTTTTGAGTGAAAGTGAAGGCTGCTGTCACATGCAGCTAAGTGGCCTGAGCATGTGTCACAGGACTGGTTCCTTCAGGGTCCAGAGGGTATTACTTTGTACAAGTCAAATATGCTGAGACACAATGGTGTTCCAGTGCCGCTTCTGAGCATGTGTAGAAGCAAAGTTGATGCCCATTGGAGGAGTGTTATTGATGCAAACATGGGCACAAGCAGGAATTTGAGCTGCAGTACATCATGCAGGTGTTTAACATGTTTTATAGATCTAAGTCTCTTCATGAATTTACTCTGTAGTCATTTGACTTTTGTGTGTCACTAATACAGCTGCCAGACATAAGTGATACTAGTTTGTTGGTCTGTTTTGTGGCAGTGTTGCCACAATCACATGCTGTGGGCTTAAATATGGAAGAACAGTATTTTGAACTTGCAATACTTCTGTGGTATTTGAAAGGATTAAAAAGAGCCTAGAAATTGTGTTATTATATGAGCAGGATGTCAATGAGGTTTTCTGATCAAAACCTTTTCTCTTTTCCTACAGACAAAAGCAGCAGTCCAAGCTCTCATAGAAAAACATCAGAAAATTCCAGGAAATATATTTAGAGCTTTAATGGAACGATTTCAAACACAAAAGAAAGAAGATTAAGGTTTTCTGAACTTAAACTTCTATAACTACTATTTAGTTATAATATTCTTAAAGTCACATTTGTAAATTATTCATTCTTCTAATAATAGGTTTTAAATACTGTCCTAATGATATGGCTGTATAATTTAAGATAGAGGTCACTTGCCCTTGTTCACTATCAAGCTCAGGAACCCAAACTTCAAATCATTCATAATGAGGCAACGTTTAATTTTTGATAAATGCATTCCTACCTTGGTAGTGTCTACCAGCTACCTTGGGTTGTTGATTCTGGGTTTGTTTTGGGTTTTTTTTCCCAAATAATACTGCAAGCCTTTATATATATGGTCTGTCTTCCTTTTGGTCTGTCACTGTCTCCCATCCCCACCATGATGGATCTCTAACCTGAATGTCAAACCTTCTGCAGAGCTGGAGTCTTACTGTCTTGATCCTCATCAGTGTAAGGAGGTTTTGTGGGCCAGATTAATGCCATACAATGTGTATGAAAATTTTCCTGAGATTGTTACTCTCACACTGCTGGGAAACAGTCCACCATTTTTGGCCTGGAGAGCCTCTAGCAATGCCTGAAAAACCTGTGTTGCAAAGTGTTTAGTTTTGCTGGATGAGCTCAGAAAGGGTTCAGAGTAGTGAAAATTGATTAGAGAACTACAGTGATCCAAGGAGGTTTGTTATGGAAGCCACTCCAATGTGTGAATGAGACCCCTACAACACAACTGCTGTTCCAAACCAAGGCATATTGGGTATCTTCCCTGGAGTAGAGCCTTGTCCCATTTATTTCTCAGTTAATCTACAAATTCTCTTTTGAAACAATGAGCCAAGCATTCGAACATCAGAGATGGGAGTTCTGTTTAGTAACATGAGCTCAAAAAACTGGTTTTTGATGGAAAGAGAAAATTGTTACAGTACTGTAAAAGCAGTAGTTCTGAAAAACAGGATTGGCATTTCCAAATACTCTTTAGATTTAGTATGTGGATAAACTATTAAATATATTCTTTAGACAGTTAATTATGTAAGTTAAATAATGAAGGAGAGGGAAGTTCTGTCTACTTTCCTTAAGTGAAAACAATGGAATCAACAGGAGAGAGTTGCAAGGTTGGGCTTTTGTGCACTTACAGCAAATTATATTGTTACATTTTTTCTTAGCTAAACCCTGTGGTTTTATTGTCCAAATAGGAAATATCTGAAATATTTCTTCCAATTTCCCGGAATTTTAATCTACAGTTCTTAAATGAACATCTGGGAAATTTTTAGTTCTGGGATGAGGACAAATTCCTTCAGAAAAGACAAAAGAGATTTTTGCTATATGATGTAGTCACCTTTCAATATTGTTGGGGTTGGACCTTTTCTTAAAAAAAAATACACCCCCCAAAAAACCCCCCAACAAATAACCAAAATTTGAAGGAGCAGTTATATTCGCTATAGTAGTCATTCCTCTCACCATTTAAGCACATACTTGGCTTTATGCTCTTTTAAATGTGTAAATTAGTGACATTGCATAAATGCATGTGGGTGAATGCCCTGTGTTAGAAAAACATCACTTTATGGGAAATAGTCTATCAAATGTGGTTTACAAAAAGCAAAAGGGTTACTTACTTTGATGGCTAGAGAGGCTACCTGGAACAGAGGCTAGACAGAGTTAAAGGAATAAAGCAGGTGTTTATTAAAAGTCCTTCAAAGGATACAACTTGGGCAGTACAAGAGCCTGGCTGTGGTTCTACCCAAAATGGACCCAAGATGGACGACCAGTCACGGGGTTTCACCCTTTTATAAGTTTGGTCCATTTACATATTGGGCCAATTGTCCAATTCCAGCGTCAGGTTACAAAGTCCCATCCTCCCAGACTGCTCTCCTCAGTTCACTGTTTATACTATTTGGGCCCTGAAGCTGAAACGGTGTTCTTGGTTCTCAGACTGGAAAAGGATTGTTTTGTCTAACTAAACTGTGACGAGAACTTGCTCACACTTTATATGAAGTTCAGAGTCACATACTAGTACAGTACAGAATCTGGAAGATACGAAAGCTAAAACTTGAGGCATCAACTTTTTGATATTATTTTATACCAAAAACATTTGACATGGTGTTAAATTTTTTAAAGCTTTGGGAGGAATCATGGTATATAAGAGCAAATGCCCTTTCTGAAGTTTTTAAATGACTTGGGTTTTACTTGAAGGCAAGGTTGTGTTCCTTTTAATTTATTGGACTGTGTTTCAAAAATACTGTTACCACAGCATGTCATTAAAAGTGATAATGCTGAATTCCTGCATTGAAGCATGACTTAATTATGACCTTTTTTTTACTGTCCATCTTGAGAAAAATGTACATCAGTCTGTGCTGTGAACATCTCAAAGGCAGCTGAACATCTGTGTTGAGGTTGCATATATGTAAAAGAGAGCTCAATCTAAGCGGTTCCTTTAGACATGACTGAGCATTGTTATCAGAGATTTTGTAAAATTTATTTTGTTAATTATGTGGGCTATTCGCTGCAATTTTGTCCCTTTAAGTATTGAAAGATCAGTATAAAAAATGAAGGGCAGTATTGGTACTCTCTAAGTGTTCATATTTGTATAGGCCTTTCATATTTATTTCTATATATTAAAAATATATAGAAGACACCTTTCAAATAAAATTGACAACTGGAACAGACTTCTGATGTTTTGTGTTATGTTTGAACTAAATGGAATGATACATGGCCTGTCCTGCTGAACCTTGAATGGTTTTGAGCAGCATGTCCTACCCCTGAGATGCCCTTCTTGCCTTGCAGTGGCTGAATAGGGATGAAAGGAGCAAAGCCCCAGAAGGAATGAAAGGAAAAAAAAATCAGACAACAGTGGAATAATGGAAAAATGTCACATAAACAATAAGGTCTGGGCTTTAGTAATTGGAGCCTGTGCTGCAGAAGGCCTTTACAAGCAGTGCAGTACCACGTTAGTTAAAAGTTCTGCAACAGAAAATAGGCTATAAATACTGACTAGTAAGGTTTATTTGTACATATTTGGGGTGTGAATGATTGCCTACTTTGTTTTATTGAAAAAGAGGCACACATGGATAGAGAGTCTCACAAGTAAGGTTATAGACCCAGTATCCTTTTAGCTGATTTAGTTTACTGTGCATAGAGCAGAAGTATTCAAAGGGAAATTTAGCAGGGGTAGACTAAACCACTGATTGTCTGATTAGCCTTTAGATACACTGAAGATATTACATGTTTCACCATGTGAGCAGCATAAGCAGGATATGTATTTTTAGGCTGTTTGGAAGTAGACCAACTGATGTACTGACAGGTATTCATCATTATCTCTCAGCAAGACCCAAATCTCCTACTGGCCAATTTACTGTCCTGTTGTGTAATAGCAGAGCTCAGTCTGAACATCTATTATTAGGATGCTTTCACATGAAATTAATCTGCACATGCAAGGTAGAGCAGTTAATCAGCACTGTCAACACAACTGTGTGGCTCATCCGGTATGGGGTTTGCTGTACAAGTATAGCATTATGTTGCTTCATCCTATTATTCTGTGGAGAAGATACAGCTATGGTGACAGTGTGTTAGCTCTGCAGTGCTTAATCCCTATTAAGCCCGTCACAGACACTAGGATGCTTTCCTTGGTGTCACTTTTGCGTCAAAAAATTACCGTACCAAAAGTAAATGTTGGAAGTGCGCGGAATTGCTACATGAGTGTAGTAGCACTGGAAATACCTGTAAAGTAAGAATTCTCCAAAATGTGTCTGCTAAAACTTCAAGAGACAATCTGATGACACTTTTCTATTCTCTTTGCTTTTTTTTTTTAAACCCAGGACTAGTCAAAAGAAATGATAATCTCAAAATTATGAGGGTGAGCAGAGGGCTGGAGTATCGCTTGTATGGAGGCAGGTTGAGAGAGTTGGGCTTGTTCAGCTTGGAGAAGAGAAGGCTCCAGAGGGGCATGCGAGCACCTTCCAGTACCTGAAGGGGGGTACAGGAAAGTTGGAGAGGGACTTTTGACGAGGTCATGTAGTGACAGGACAAGGGAGGATATGAGGGAGAAATTCTTTACTGTGAGAGTGGTGAGGCACTGGAACAGGTTATCCAAAAAGGTTACGGAGGCCTTATCCCTGGAAGTGTTCAAGGCCAGGTTGGATGGGGCTTTGAGCAACCTGGTCTAATGGAAGGTGTTCCTGCCCATGACAGGGGGATTGGAACTGGCTGATCTTTAAGATTCTCTTCCAACCCAAGCCGTTCTATGATTCCATGATACTTTTCTCATCATGGGTTGTTTGCAGTATTTGCTTGTCTGCTTTTTTTTTTACCATAATTTTGTGTTGCGCAGATGGTTGCAGATTTGCCACTTGGAACCTTGAATTTTGTCACAGCATACATCGCATTCGTACCATATGTTGCTTCCTGAAACATTTTAAAATGGTTAAAATTATCTCTTTATGTGAGAAAATTGGTCAGAAAGATGTAACAAAATTTTGAACTGTAGGGAGCATTTTCCTAAAACCTGGAGTGTTTACTAACACTTCTCGCTTTTGCCTGTGTGTGAAACATTACAAGGTGAGATGCCATTTGGAATTAATATCAGGCTGCAGATATAAAGCAGACCAAATATATATTTTTTCCCCACCATGGAGCTGAGTCAGCTGTTGTAGAGCAGTTCATGTTCTGCTGGGCCTTGTCCGTCCATACCAGTTACTGTAACGAGTGAATGCAGCACAGCTCATCAGCTCATCACCTTTGGTTCTTGTTTTCCAGCTAAAACCATACCATGCTCTGGAAACATGAGATGCCAAAGTTCTAACAAAAACACATTATTCAGAAAAGATCTCGAAAGTTTAAAAAAATAGAAGTCAAGAAATGGAACAATTTTTTTTTTACCTAATTCCTTTCAATGAGGAACACAATGTTCCAAACGTCAGGGAGAGTAGGAATTTACAATTTTGTGTCATCTTTGTACAGAATTTGGGATGCAGATGGGGCTAATCTTCATATGTTCTGGATGGATTTGCTTTTCTGTTTCTTTCAGTAGTGTTTTGTTAGGTCTACACTTTGCTCAGAACAACTTATTTTTCTTTTGGTTACTTCCTAAGTGGGAACAGAAATGGAGACCCCAATGAACATTTGTTAGTTGTCTTTTACAGAATCACAGAATCAATTAGGTTGGAACAGACCTTTGAGATTATCAAGTCCAGCCTATGACCCAACACCACCATGTCAGCTAGACCATGACACTGAGTGCCACATGTCCAGTGTTTTGTTAAATATCTCCAGGGATGGTGACTCCACCACCTGCCTGGGCAGCCCATTCCAATGCCCAAACACCCTTTCTGTGAAGAAATTCTTCGTAATGTCCAACTTAAACCTCCCTGATCTATTTGAAATCTACCAAAGGTACCTAGAAACATTTCTGAGCTCTTAATTCTGTAATGGGGTTTTCAGCTCTCCAGACACTTCTTTAATGATCAGATTCCTCCCTACTGTCTGAAAAGCACTTTCCTGACAGATCCACCAAAACATTTGAAGCATCCTTTCCATTTAGAAATTAATGAATTTTCTTTTGCTCATTATGCAGTGAATTAATTTTCTTAACTAGTGGGCACCGCATTTGCAGGCTTGCTTGGTTAATGTTTTTTTACCATAGATTTACACTTTCCAGATAGAAATTTTGATATTTGATCTGGCTTTGTGAGAGCAAGCTTGAGGGAAAAGGCTGACTGCAGCTTGGCTCAGTCTCTGAAGGCATTAATGAAAATAAAAAACAAATCTCACAGCTGAAGCAAGCGCACACAAACCCGAAATTACTTTTAGAATCCTGATTCTGGACAATCCTGAGTCACATTTATGAAAACAAAACTTCCTGGCTCCTTTTTCTCCTTGCAAAACGTAATACCAGTACAGAAGCATAGCAGCTTTGATGGCATTTCCAGGACCAAGGTTGCCATCTGAGTTGAGCAGTGCTGAGGGCCCTTTTCCTGGAGGAGCAAGCTCAGGAGAAGACTTCAGCAGCCCTCAGGGCCTGTTTGGAGCAAAGTGTAACTCAGTAGTATGCAGTGGAAGATGTCACACTATCATCAGGTATTCCCACCTCTACGCTTGTGGTTTCCTCTCAAAAGCAAGTTAGTAGTCATGCTTGCTACTCAATTTCTCTCTCTGCCACTTGTCTCTGCCAAAATCTTTCTTGGAGCCATCCTCTGTGTTACCCAGGGTCTTCAGGACAGGGCTTAAATCCCACTAAAGCTTGCTGTCATAGAGGGGGTGAAGCAAGCTCGAGTGCCTGTGGTTCCCCTGGCCTGTGGCAGTGCGTGGTGTGGTGCTGGCTGGGCTGCCTTTGCAGAGCAGTCAGAGGAGGAGGCAGCAGCCTGGCTGACCCAGCCACCCTGTTTCCAGTGCCTCATGTGCTCTGGAATATCTTGTTTAGCCCAGGGCTGGCTCAGGCGTGGCCAGACAGACACAGGAAGTTAAAGCTGAGGAGGAGCTAATGTCATTAACTTCGGGTCTTTGTGCACGTCCCACCACCTCCTTCAGATCCTCATACAGAGCAAACGATAGGGGAAGGCTGCTCTTCTAACAAGAGAGAAAGCTTCTTATAAAGAACTTCTGGTATTTTTCTGTCATCCTACAGTATGCCCAAATACCATTTCTAGGAGGCAATAAGCTTTCTGCATAGCACCTGTAATAAATGAACCAATAGACATTTATACTGTGATTTATTCCACCCTTCTAGTGCAGCAAAGGGTCTGAATTTGTGCTGAAACCACTTTTAAATTGCTTTGGTTACTCTGTGCCCAGTGCTTCATTTGCAAAGCTCTCCTTTTGAGCCAGTGGATGTACAATTTGAAAAGCATCTAAATTTGGAGGACAGCTTTTGTTGCTGTCTGCAGCAAGGTGAGTCAGAAGAGCCTGGCATGTGGGCAGCTAAACACCCACCAGGGCCCAAAAACACAGTTCAAGAAAGGATGAGAGTAGAGAGCTGACCTAAAAAGGCAGCCAGAAAATCTCAGTTGTTGGAATGCTGATCCATCTTTAGTTTCTTAACTCATATCTTACATCAGTGGCTACAGGACCAGATACTGTCTGACTTTACACAGCAGCATGGGTAAGTGTACATGTGTGTTTTTTGTGATGCCCTGTTTCTCTGGTATAAACAAGATCATGGAACCTTCTTCAGCTGCTGTTGCAAGGCAAATAGCAGGCCATTATTATTCAATCCACCTGGGCTTTGCAAATGTCTAGATGATATCACTCATGCTGGCTTTGACATTATTACACTTAATAATTTTTATTAGCTGGTGAACCAAGCAGTTTCTGTAGATGTGCTGATTTCTAACAGATTGTCCCTTCAAACCATGCAGCAAAAATAGAGAGCAAGAAAATAATTATTTCTGTAGCCTAAGCTCCTAATTTTAATGCAGATCTCTGCAGTTGTTGGAGTGAGGTCTATAGGAAGTTTTTATCAAGTAATTTGCCCATTTCTGAGGATCTGGGCCCTAATTCCAGTATCTAAAGTAGAAGACAGAACCTGTGTTAACAGCATGCTCACATTGTGGCAAATAAAGCTACAAACACTCAGGTTCCTGAATAATACTTCCACCTCAACAAATATTCTTTATATTATGTATATCAGGATATTCCTGCACTCCAGAGAAAACACACAGGACCAAACAACAGATTTAACAGTGAGGAAAATTTTCAAATATAAGAAGTGTATTTCACCTGTAGAAATGGGATATCCCAAAAAATTTTCATACTGGCGCTTTTCTTCTGAACAAGTTTGATTTCTTTGGCAAGCTGTCCTGTTTCAACAGTCCCTCCTCCTTTCCGGGCAGCGTGCCAGGCAAGAGACCGCAGAAGAGACAGGCAGTCAAAGGAAAACACGTGAGTCTGTAGTATCAGCTCTTTGGGGACAGAATGAGGGCCCGCTTCCATCAAATTTAATCAGATTTAATGCTCAACCGCTGGGAGCAGCTACTGTTTTGCAACTGGAGAGAGGAAAAGATGTTTGGCTGAGTGCAGGCAGGATGTGTTGGAGAAGGTGGTGGTGATTCAACCCAGTATAAATGTACTACTGGTGGGGTGGGGCGAAGTCAATTTTAAGAGGTGCAGCAAGTGTTGGCAGCTGCATGAAATAAATTAGTAAGTCAAATGAAGAAAACATCACAGGCTCCAGGTAACTCATGTGCCCATGACCCAAATTCCCCTTCCTGGTATCCCATACTGCTCTGTGTGTGTGTGTGTGTGTGGGTTTACCTTACATTTTAGAGAAGGTTTATTTCTCCCAAGAATCCATTTCTGTAACAACAGTGCATCTGAAATGGGAATATTTGATCCTGTACAAGGTTGCTGGGCTGTTTTTTCCCCCTCCTTCATTACATAAATTTTTGTTTAGTGAGCAGTTCTGCCCCTTTACAACCATCCGAGTATAAAATCACCAACTTTAGTTGCCACTAGCACAGACATTACTTAGCAAGGCAGATTGTCTTAAGTTAGAAAAGCTGTCAAAATGCAAGATGTATGAGAAATAGCTGAGGTCACTTGGTTCAGCTTAGAAAAGCAGAGACTGAGGGGAGACCTCAATGCAGTCTAAAAATTCCTCATGAGGGGAAGCAAAGGGCCAGGGATCAATCTCTTCTTTCTGGTGACCTGTGACATGGAATGGTCTGAAGTTGTGTCATAGGAGGTTTATAGTAGGAAAAGGTTCTTCCCTCAGAGGGTGCTTGGGCACTGGGACAGGCTGCCCAAGGAAGTGGCCACAGCACCAAGCCTGGCAGAGTTCAGGAAGCATTTGGACAGTGCTCTCAGGCTCATGGTGTGACTCCTGGGGATGGTGCTGTGTGGGGCAGGGAGTTGGACTTGATGATCTTGTGGGTTCTTTCCAGCTCAGGATATTCTATGATATCTCAACATGGCATAGATAGTGCAGTTATTCACCTTTGTAAGAGGAAAGGAAAATTTTTTTATATGCCCAATTCCTAAGTTGTTTCCCCTGGCCAGCCTGAAAGCCTGTCCACCTCATGGAGTTAAATCTGCTGAATTCACACTTACAAATGCCGTAAAGCAAATAATGGAAAACCCGAACATTGCATCTCATTTGCTGGCATCTGAGGGCAAGGGAAGAAGGATCTTTGAACAGGGAAGCTTGCAGTGTGAAAAGGTTTGCTAACACTTTGGCCTCTGTTTTTTTTTTTTGTTCTTCCCCCCCAAGCACATTGGCTGTAAGTAAGTGTGCAGTTAATGTTTCCCATGTCAGAAACAGTAAGGGCACAGCAAATTTAAAAGCATTTCTGTCTTGGCACAAGTGGAAACCCACATTGCTGAAGCAGAGATGATTCCTTTGAACACTCACTGAGCACCTCTGAGCACTCACAGCAGATGCTGCATCCGTGTCCTGACAGCTGGCAGGAAGAGCTCAGACTGGCGCCGTGCACCGTCCGAGCCAGCAGCAATGTGAGCTGGCACACAGGGAGCCGGCTCTTCCTGCAGCCTGATGTGGACTGAAAAAGCCAGTATGAAAAAGTTCTCTTTGCAGCCTCTGCTTAAAAACCAGACATGTGGGACCTGGAAAGTGCCAGAACAAGGAGCACTGCCCTGCCACAGAGAAAAGCTCAGCTCTGGCAAGGCAGCAGGACACGGTGCCCAGCTCCATTGCTCCCCCTCCCTACCATGCCTGACTGGCTGTATGTCCCTGCTGGCTCTGCTTACTCCTGCTGCACAGTTTGATCTGTGCACTCATGCCTTGACACATAGCCCCAGAGTCTTTGTATATTTGTCCCAGGCAGTTAAATAACAGAGACCCTGAGCCTAGAAACTTCTCTGCTTTCTTCCCCCTAACCAGCTGCCTTCACAAGAGGCAGAGCATCTCCCTTGGGCCTGTCTTCCTGATTGAATTCAAATGGCACTGCTTTAGTACTTCCTTTGAATCGAGGTAGTAGATAATGCAGAGCAAATGACTGCTTCTGATAACTCAGGTTTCAGAGGAATGTCAGATGAAGTCTTCAAGGCAAACTGTAATGAACACAAGGCTTTTATGTTGTTCCAAGATTTTTTGTTTTTCTCGAAGGCTGCCCTGTTTTTTCTGAGTCTTCCTTTAGGAAATATAAGAGCTGTGATCTCAAAAGAGGCTGCACATGTGTACACAAGAAAAACTACTCCAAAGGATAAAAGTGCAACCAAAACTTCACTTCCTATTTTAATTCTGCTTCAGACAGAAATAAAAAGAGAGTGTATTATCTCTGCACAGTCAGAAGCATCTTGTAGCATAGGCTGCTGGTAAAAATGAATTATCTATGCAAGAAAAGTTACTTAAAGAAAAGGTTTTAGGAGATCTGTATTCAAAACAATGTTGAAAAAGTTTAATTTAAAATTGAGGTTTCTCATGTCCTACTTGAATGCAGTACCAGGGCAATGGCATACCTGACTGGAAACACAGTGCAGTGACTTTCAGTCTCTGCTGAGGGATGAGATGTGCCGTGCTGGATCAGACCATTAGCCATGGTACCATCCAAACCATGCACTGGTGAGAGTGTGCTATGTCCAGCTTGCCCTTGGGCAATTCCATAGGGCTGTGTGGTAGGGGAGATGAATCCAGACAAAGCAGCAATGGTTCTGTGCTGAGCAGGAGGCACGAGAGCCTTTAAAATGGGCAGGAGCCAGAGGTGACCTCCTGTAGGGACTGGGAGACAGATTCAGGCAGGGGTAGAAATGGTCATTTCCATTCCCTGTTCCCCAGCCCACATTTTAAAGTCTCACCATCATGATGTGTCAGGCATTCAACTGAGCACTGAGAACGAATACCAAGGACCACGTTCTTTGGATCCCCAAATTTCCGAGAACTTTTCTCATTTAATTGCATATTTTCTGAAGATGTCTGATTCTAGACATCCACACAAGGATATCGAAGACAGAAGTTTCACTCTGGAATTCTTTCTGCAACAAAGCCTCACAGAGGTGCTCTACAGGCAAGGTAAAATAATTTTATGTGCTATGTTATACACCACTATAATGAAATCCTGTTCCATTTGAGTGTTGAAGAAATTGCTGTCACTGAAATCTCATGTCTTATCTGCACAGAGTAACAGTTTGGGATCAGGTGATGGGACCAAATGTAAAAAACTGATAACTACATAAATAGAATGGAGTTGGATAATTATAACTTTCAATATGAGCTGGGTCAGATATATAAGCAAAAGCCCATCTAAAGGCTAAACTTGATTCATTATTAGTTACGAGTCACACACAGGAGTTGATGCCACTTTGAAGAAAGATATAACCACGAGGCATAATTATTCTTCATAGCCTGTAATGTCCTGCCTGCCATCAGCTGGGGAAAAGAGGGGAGAGCTGTAACCCCTGTGTGAGCACCAGTGCTTCTCATGGGAGGCAAATCAGCCCATATAATAGAACTGAAACTTCAACCTCATTTTTGCTTTACAAATACAGTGCACCCTGCACTGTGTAAGCTGCTCACAGGGGTGAGATATTTGGAGATATCATTAAAGGAGGTCATTAAGACATGCTACATGATTTATGCTAAAGCAGAATTTAAGCACATGGCAGTTATTTACATTCTTGGGAAGTGGTGAATGCTCTAGGATATTATGGAACAGCTAAAGAAGGGTCTCCTTATTTTGGCTTGTGTTTTTCAAGCCTAGATTTTAAAATATGGGCTCATATAAAAGTCACAGAAATTCCAAGTAAGCCCAACAGATCCTGGGGTGAAACTGTAGGCAGAAGATGGTACAGTGTACTTAACAAAACACTAACAGGCAGGGAAGTTGAGAGATGGGTTAATTTTCCTGCTTTTATCAGAACATTGTTAGAACATTCCTCAGGACATCAAACCTCTGACAAAATGTCACAGCATGTTACCTGTAATGTTAACCACAGAGCTCCTCACAAATGCTGCACCAACACAGTCAGCTGGAATCAAAGCACAGAGAGGTGACAGCACTTGAAATGTAGTCTCAAACATAACAGATGGCAAGCAGAGCCCAAAGCAAAACAAATCCCCAAAGGAAAACACAAAAAACAAATATCAGAGACAAATGGGCATTTAAAATAAATGAAGAAGTGCATACAAAAGAAAAATGCCTTAAAGGGAGAATCTTGGAAGAGTTACAAAATCATCAGACAAGAAAAAAGATCAATATGGATAAATGTGAAATAGAGTTGTGTAACGCTGCTCACTCAGTCTGAAGGAGACTCCAGATGTTCCCTCTTTCACTGAACTGAAAGTTGGGAAATAGCTGGTTTGCAGAGGGTGACTGAGCTGAGGCTGGTCATGGTGCCTCTTGTCTCACTACAAGAGTGAGAAACTACACCTAGGGATGAGAAACTACTTTCATTTCACTGCAGTGGTGGATCCACTGGTCTGGTGGAAGAGTGCACAGAGCTAACAGAGGAATAAAGTAGGGTCAGTGCTGGTGAAGATATAGAGGAACTACTAGCAGCAGCTAGCACTCCACTAATCATGGATGTTAAAATGAAGTTAGGTCCATATTGAAAAGATTGGTGGAATTTAATGAATTGATGAAATTCTAAATTTGGACTGCTTCCTGTCTTTACAGACATAGGGAAGTTAAAATTAGTACAAGACTAACATGCTTAAAACTATGAAATAGTTTGGTGATGACCTGCAGGAGACCATAATATCTGTAATAAACCATGAGCTCAGTTCCCATTATTTATAATAGTAAGGTACTTAAGCTTATCCTTCTGTGTTTTGGGACATTATCAGCGATCTTCACTTCTATAAACTGGTCAACTTGGTTGACAAAGTAAGTCCTGTGAGCACAAGTAGCAGTCACACAGCAGTGAGAAGCAGCACACATACCTTGGGTGGGATCATGGCAGCAAAGCTTGTGCTCACAGCACAAGAACCTGATTTGCAATAAATGACCTGGTTTGCTGAAAGACATAGTAAGTGTGAGCATCAATATTTTTTTTGTGTAGCCTCTTGTGGACAAGAAATCCTCCTGCCTTGGATGAAGCCTAGCACTGAGGAGCAGCCCCTGAAGCCCACGACATGCACAGCCCGCTGTGCTAGGTGGCAGCAAAGGCAGGGAAAGCCACCCTTCCAGCCAGCCTGGCTCTGCATCCTCCGGAGCTTTTTGTCAGCAAACTGAGCTCTCTTCCCATTGGAACAGAGCGCACGTGAGCACCTGGGAATAGCACTAATGTAAAGTAGTAAAAAAAAGCATTATTTTGTGGAAAACACTCTATAGACAGTAGTGAACTTAAGAATTTGCTCAGCCTAAAACCATTCCTGAGAGTAGGTTTCCAACTCATCTTCACATCAAATTCACCTGTGGTTGTGTGTTTGACCACAGCTCTGAAATACTCCCACAGCAAAAATACTGTACATCAACACTTACTTTCCTGCATTCCAGCTTCGTTTCTGAAATTACTGAACAAATCAGTCTTATACCTGTGCAACATTCCGGAGGAAAATAAAAACCTTCTAATCTCTAATCTACATTTCCAAGTTTCCCATTGCTATAGTAGGAAGGCACTGCTCCTTCCCATGCACACAGGTCTCTAGGTGCATTATTAGCATGATATTAAGCTCAGCCTCTTATTAGCTCCCAAACTAAGTAAAGTAGGAGAAAAACCCTGCTTGAATAATTTTGCCAAGACACCCAGGACTTTTATTATCAACTCCCTGTATTTTTTCAGATTCTCTTTTTTTCCCCCTGAAACTATAGACATGTCTTTTAAGGCAGGAGAGACAAGAAGTAGTCTGAATAAGCATTTTTCAAGCCACTTGCAAAATTTTTTTCTCCCCTTCTGTTGTAAAGAATCTAATTAAACTGTCTACTACCTTTGTTCAGCCTAAAAAGAAGCTGCTCTGATTCTTTCATGTAGGTTTTCATTAAAAGTCCCCTAAAGAAAACTTTTTCCCTAGAGGTAAATAATTTGCATAAACCCATGCAAAATAAATTCCTTTTACCCCAAGCTAACTAGACCCCACTGTGGCAGCAGCTCACCCAATTAATGTGTCCCATGCAGCCTGCATTTGGGGAGAGGAGTAGAAAACCATGGTAGAGGGAAAATAATATTTTAAAGATGGTACAACCATCTACATCTTCCCTGGAGCTTTTCCCAGTTATTGGGGTCAAAACAAGACTGGGGTGAGGCTCAGCTCTGCCTTCTCCACTACTCAGTGAGTATCACTGAATGGTGATCCTTTTCAGGGGTCTGAAGGGGGTTTAAAAACAACAAAGCACCTTCTCCTGTCTCCTGTGACCATGGCCCTTCTCAGGTGATGGAAGAATCCTGGTTTTCTGCTGGCCTGCCTAGGCGAGGGCAGCTGTTTTGGAGGTCTTCTTTCTAGACAGTACGAAGAGCCTCATCTGTGGTGGCCAAGGGCACCCTCTTCTGCTGCTCTGGGCGAGATGCCTGCTGGGGTATCTCATGATTTCCTGGGTGTCCCTGCTGGGGCACCATCTGTAAGGCTGTCCAAGCCTCTGATAAAGTCTTCTCCCAGTCCCAGGAGAAACCTGGGAGCCACTTGCATCACTGCCACATTCAGGGATGGGAGCTTCTGTGGTAAAACTGCCTAGAAGCATAAAATAATTACTGGTGGAAAAGATCTCTAGATATCATCTGTTCCAAACCATTGACCAAGCTGGACTAACATTTGTCTTCTTTGCTAATAATTTCAGAAGCTCAAAAGTTAGCATCCTTTTTCTGATCCGGGATAAAAGAGTGTTGCCCTGAGTTTTCTGTCTTTTTGTCTTTCTGTAGAACTTTCTCACGCAGCTTTCTAAAAACAATATCTATTCTTAGAATGTTTACATACTTCTCCTGTGAGAGACGAAATGATTGATGGTGATGTCCACCATCCAGGTTGAAGAGGTGGCGACCTGTCCAGCCAATCTCTTGACCTCTGTACATATGTATAAATACTGGAGTCAAATTGAATTAAAGGAGGAGTTTTCTAAACCAGCCATGGTGTGAGTTTCATTTGAGTGTTCCAGAAATTGGGACACGCCCAGCTTCGGCCTGCAACATCTGGTGACCCTGAATGTGTGAGAACAGCAGCCCAAGCAACAAAAGAGTTTTAAAAAGGACTCAAAAGACAGGATAAAATGACCACAGTGTACTTTATTTAATGATTTTGGTACCTTGTGTTGCAATAAAATAAAAAAAATCTACAAAATCCAAATATATAAAATTTTCAAGTTTCCCTTTTAAGTTTTACAAGAAAAATCAAGTTGTAACCAAGGAAATTTGTTAGTATGAAGCACTACTTTCAACTTCATTTCATCACAAATTGCAACTTACTTAACAGACCAAAATAACTATGGTACTGCAGTACATCAAATACTTCACACACTGTGTTCTTTACTATAGCACATGTAACCTCTACCACGGGAGGCAGTGGTCTCTAGCCAATAAAGACACTCTTCACAATCTGAACTCTAAAGGAATGTTTGTATACATGGATTCAGAATATATATATTTACAGGAAGATTTATTTTTATTTTTCTTTTTTTTTAATAACTATTTCGATTTTTCATTTCAAATAAAATACCAAATACATTTTTACAATGTTTACAAGTCAAAGCACAAGTTCTGCAATGATTATCATTCACCTCTAGTCACTGTGCTTGTACTGGGGCCAGGGAGAGGGGGTATCTACACTGTTCCATAAACACAAATGTGATCTTCCATCACTTTATTTCCTCAGTGGTGACTAAGGAGTATAAGCACAGTAACAATTCTTTTAGCACAATCAGTGTATAATGCAACAGTTTACAACAGACAACTGAGAAACTATTGGTCCACTCTGTTCAAATTGCTGTTTATCTGCCAACTGTTATGTTAGTCTTAGTCACATAAATTGTGTACAAGAGAAGAAGAGTTAAATAACACAACTTGAATAGGAAAGAGCATACATTTTTAAGGCAAATTAATAAGCAGCTTATGGTGTTTTTTTGTTAAACTATACCCCAACACAACCTAAAAATAAAATGTATGTTCTGCAACTGTCGATAATTATGTCTTCTTAAATTGATCTCCTCTATAAATTGATCAACATGGCTTTGAACCTGGTTATTTAAAATTGAAATAATTCCTCCCCCCAAATCCCCAAATATAGAAAGTGCATGACTTTATATGCGCCAAAACAAAACAAAAGGCAGCTGAGGTAGTTAGATGTAAAATGTATTTATGAAAAATAACTGAAAAACTAAAACAAGGACATATACAGTAAAAACCCACTCATTTGGAATTAATTTTATATCAGGCAACAACTTAAAGCAGGAAAATTTATGACTTCTGAAAAAAAAAGTAGTAATAACGTATGAATGAAAACAGAATATTCCATTGGAATTTTAATTTCAAGTATTTGAATGTATTTGCATGTGCATTATTTTACAGGCTTTGTATAGTTTTAGGAAGTCATTTACTTTTTATCAGGCATCACATGAGATCTGGGCTGACCTCTGGGACTGAAGCTCCTGGAAGGTAGAAATACACTGCAAGCGCCTGAAGGAATGCCACCATGTGCACCTGGGAGCACCACCATCTCACCTGAGGTGAACTTCACACACCCATTCTCTACTGAGCTCACCTGAGAGTGATGGGGCCAGGGATCCTGTGCCTGTGCCTCCTGGGGACTGATTGGATAGATGCCCTGGGAGCGTGCCTGGGATGTACCCACATGCCTGGATCCATGTGGGATGTGCCCATGTGGTGGGGATCCCGCATGTGATGTTCCTGCAGAGCTGGTGTGTGCACACCTAACGCAGGCCGTGACCCTGTGCACCAAAGAGAGGATCAGCTTCCACTTTGGAGCACAGTCACAGCTCCTCATGGGTCCTCCTGCCTGTACCCAGCACCATTGCATTCCAGCTCTCACAGGGACCTTTTCTCATCTGGAGACATGTTACCAGTCTGGCAGACAGCACAGTCTCCAAGAAAGGGTTTGCTTGAGTCCACTGAGGATGAATTGGGATTTCAGCTCACATCATGGTCCCAGAGCTCCACCAACAGCCCCTGGCACAGAGGCAGATCTATCTTTCCCTTCCATTCCTGTCTAGAAAGACAAGCAGGCAGATTTCTTTAACAAAATGCCCAAATGGAGTGTGCATGTACATGGAAAGTCTTCAAACTTTGGGAATGAAATTCACAAAAGAAGCCCCTACTTGTAGGAGACAGATCAATTTGGAGATGTTCCTGTCTTCAGTTGCAACAACCGAAAACCATCACATTACTAAATGTGCAATGTGCCAGCTCTTCTGAGCCCTGCTGTTAGGTCCCTCTGCTGATGGCCACAACATGGGTATGTGCAATTTACTATCATGAATTCTGCACCGGGCTTGAAGAGCATCACAGCAGGGAGCATCACAAACTGAAATAGTTCTGGTGTGAGTGGTTTTCCTTTACTTTTTTTTTTTAAATTATCTTTTTATTGGCTTGTGAAAAAGTAGGATTTGTACTTCTGAAGTGTGTGCATATGCCATTTTTTATTTTTGTTCTCTATTAAAAAAGGAAATCCTGAAGCCCTTTTTTCCCTCTTTTTTCTTTTTTTTTTTTTACCTTTAATTTTATCCTTCTAAGCTCACTGTGTTGTAAATATGATTTTCAAAAGTAATATGTGATTTTGGCCAGTTTAATCTCTGGCAACCCAAAATGAGGAGTCACTAATGTTCACAGAGTGTTGAATGTATGTACTATGGTGGCAGAGATGGTAATGGCCCATTACTCTTGGACATCCTGCACATCATGGCCTTTTAATTTTTCCTGCTAGAGCTAGATGGAAAACTAGAAAGACTGGACTGTGAGATTTCTTGATGTGGAATGATATTGCAGCTTTCCCCAAAATGTTTGTCTGGAATTTCTGCTCAGTTGCTCAGATTTTTTGAACATGAAAGGGAGTGTCTCAGAGAAGTCAAGGTTTTATAGTTTTATGTAAACCTAAGCAGAAAAAGGTGCTCTGATTTTGAAGAGGGGAGAAATATTTTTTCAGGTCTGATTTCGTAAAACACGAAGATGCTAAAAGGCACACTTTTGCAATGGATGTAAAAATAATTTTTCTGCATGTGAAATAACAGAAAAGACAATCCTCTACAGCCTAGGGAATCCAGCTCAATGTTTCAGAGTGTTGGAATTGTGAGTACTTGACCTATGTAGACATCCTCTTCACTGTGTCATAACTTTCAGTTTCCACATTTCCTTTCAAAATACAAATAATATTTCCAAGTCTCAGTACTCACAACCAACATTTGCCCCAAGGAGAAGCAGTCCCCCTTCCCATCACCAATTCAGTTGTGCCACTGGTAGCCATTGGAGAAACTGGCAGAGAAGAGGATCTACCTGCACCTGCCTCATCCCTATTCTTGTGCCACTGAGCTGCCTCTGTCCAACTGCTGTGTGACCCAGCACTAAAGAATGAGATGGAATTTGTCAGGATCCAAATGCTAGATCAATTTTGAGGGATTTCAGTGGTGAAGAATGACTGAAAAGTATCATGGAGGGCTGGAAAGCAGGCTGAACAGAAAAAGAGGACTCTTGCATGAGCTTAGGATAAAATTTCACTTCCCCAAATCGTCCAAGGTTTTCCCAGGAGTCCAGTGACTTGGACTTTACAGAAAGATGTATATTTGTCTTGAAACCAAAATTGAAACATATAGCTCAAGTGACAGTTTTTATTTAATAGAAAATATTAAAATATAATTAATATATTCACAAGCTATCCGAAAATTTAAACAGACATTTTAATTTATCCTGGAATCCAGTGAGGTAACTTGGCCTCATCCAGTGACTAACAGAATTGGAAGACCTAGGAATACCAAGGAATACTAAGACCTAGAAACGCCTTAGTATTATTTCCAGTAGACTATTTTTTTTCATACAAACCCTGATATTTCTTCCTCAGACATTTTCAATAACCTAGCCAAATCAGTACTGGGTGCACAAAGACTGAAAATTTCACTTGACAGTAAAGTTCTAGTGCACTGTAAAGTAGCTACTAAAGACATTCCTTAAAAAATAAATTTTATTTAGACTGGCATTGAGAAATTTAAAAGCAAAATGCCCACGTGCTTCCTTCTGGGACTTATTGGACTCCAGTAAAGTCAAAAGAAAGCAACCCATTTGCTGTGGTGGACCTTTGGAAGCCCTTTATGATTATAAACTGCCTATAGTCAAAGCAAATCCCAGTATAAAAAATGCTCCTTTCCAGAGCATTGGTGTAAGTATGACTTACTGTGCACCAGGCAATGTTTCTCCATTAGTCTTCTAAGACTTTCTTTTGGTTGGTTTTGTTTCTTTTTTTTTTTTTTTTTTTTNTTTTTTTTTTGCTTAGCTGTAGATTATTGAGGATGATTTTGTAAGCACAGCTGTTTCAAGTCTGTCTTTTAGGATCATTCACCTCATGTGAAAATTGCTTTGGAAGGCTCCCTTGTTTTACTAATAGCCTAGTTTTTGCACGTTTCCCCATACCAGATCAAATCCACCAATTAACCTGAAAGCAGACTTGGAGTTCTGTATATTAAGAAATAGAGAGTGGAAGAACACACAAATTAGTTAGCCTTATCTGAATATAAGTTTTGCTGTAATGAATATGCTCTTTTTAATTATTACTGGGGTAATTAATATATTTTGTAGGAATCCATTTGAAATATCCAGTGTGAATTAACTGACACGCTCCTTGCACATTGCAAATTTCAAGAGAACAATGTATGCTGAAGAAGAACAATTAAAAGTTGAGGGNTTTTTTTCTTAAATACAAGAAGATTACAGACAGCTGCACAAAGTCTCAAAGTACATGTCTACTCTGGAAAATTGCTATAAGGCCAGTATGATAATGAACCATGTTTATTGCATCCCAGAGGGTACCATTTCCAATGCACTTGGCTTACAGTGAGAAGATGAATCTCCCATTTGCTGATGCCACAGGTCAAATCCAGTAGTCAGACTTGGTTTTGCCTGGCTCTGCAGCATGTGAAATAACAACTGTTAAGTTAACATTTGATTAAAGAGGCAGGTGTGCAAGGATGGGAAGAACAACAGAAGTGGCTGCCCTTGTTGAGACTATCTTACACACAGAATGGCACCTGCAGGAAAGTACAGTGATCCTCATTTGTTAGAATAAACATTAGCTTGTTAATAATACAGAACTCAGAGAATAGACAGCAAAATATCTGTCCCCTCAAGCAGAACAAATTACACAGGGGACAGTTTCTGCCCTTGAGAATCAATGGGAATTGATTTAAAGGAACTACAGTCCTGTCAAAGAAGAACTGCAGTGGAATGGCAGATCCTTGTTTGCTAATCCAAAATGATCCCTGTTATGGGCTGTTCTGTGAGTCAGAAATTACCTCAGGAACAAAAGATACCAATTTTTAGGTTGCTATGGGCATATAGCAAGGTTGTGGAATGATGAAGTAAAATCAGCTGACCTGAAGTAAAATCAAGATATGACAGCTGTCTTTTTAATAAAAATTCCTGCTTTGCAATTGAGAAAATTACTTCAGTGTTTGCATTTTTAACCCGGTTTTCCATCTTAACTATAGAAGTTATCCCATAGCCAGGTGTCATGCAAAGGAATTTTTGAGTTTTCTACTATGACATGAGTAAAGAAAATTTCTTAGATAACCTGAGCATTGCCTTTTGTCATTGGTGAGGTTTCCATATGAGACTCATACACACAAGAGAAAAATGCAAGCAAGGAAAAATATCAGAACAGTGTCTAGTAAACTTTGCCAACCTTTCTGAATAAATCTTTGAAGAAAACAGACTTATTCAACAGACCTGATATGAATAAGTGATATGCTACACTTATGGACCATGCATGAGGTTACAGGTAACTCCACAGTGTTTTCTACTGAAATCAGGATGAGACTGTTTCTGCTACTAAACAAGCAAGAATTGATGATAATATCTAATACAACTGGAAGTCTTTCAGCAGTAATTTCCATGACGAGCTGAGTGACAGAATACCTGAGCACGAACAAATGCTATGAAGGCTCACCTACTCTAAAGCTTCACAGCTCTTTCCTAATTATAAGGCTTCTACCACATCTACTGATCTCCATTTTCTCTATTTTTTTCCCTGCTCTATGCCTTTGCACTGTCCCGTTCATGTGTTCCTCAGCTGTGCATGAAGTGGATGTGAGGATTATTAGCAATAAAGGAACACACACCTGCAAATCCACTATTTGCTCATGGACATACTGTGTGAGAAATTGAGAGCATAAGAAAATGCACAACCAGTTCAACAACACCGAGCCTGTAATACTTCATATACAGAAAGGACCATCTTTTGAGCCTATTCTAAACCTTATATTTCTTGTGGAAGCCATCTGAGATTTATCCTCCATAAAGAAGGCAAAAAGGCTTTCTGACCCATAATCTATTATAAAGGTCTATCATTTCTAAATCTAACAATAGCTGGCATAACTGCCATACAAAATCCTTGTTTCCTGGGCCTTAGTTTGAGACACTTTTGTATCTTATTGCTAAAAAACAAGTCCTGTAATAGCAACAAAGTTATATCTAGGAAGTATCTATCACTGTCGCCCTGTGTGTTTCAGTTAGTTTGTAACACATAAAGAATTTTCTCAGTCAATACCTTTCCCCGAGGAGAGAGTAATTGCACCATAAATAGTATTTTGGCATCAAGGTTTGTTGGTTTGAGTTTTGGTGGAGGTTTGTTTGTTTGTTTCTTTCTTTCTTTCTTTTTCTGTGAAAAGACTCTGCTCCTCCTTTTATCCACTGAAACAGCAGGGGCAGCTTTTCCACAGTGTTTCACAAACATCTCTTAATCTTGACCAGAGGAATCATCCTTTTTCTTTCCTGTCTTTTTGATCTCTGGCCTCCCTTGCTAAGGTCACTAGAGGAGATGCTTCCACAATAAAATGTGTGTACAGATTACTCACATGTGTGCTCTGTGCAGCCTGACTGGAGGGGGCTGTGACATTATCCCACCTGAAAATTCTGTATCAGGAGGATCCCAAGCCAGAGCTCTTGCTGAGTCCCATGTTGCTGTAATTGTGTTCCAACAAGTACCAGAGTTGTAAAATATTAAACCACCCTCTCATTCTTGCTGATTTTTATAAAACCATGAGTGTACTAACCTACACTGTTTCTGATGGTGAAAAAAATTCAGTGCTTTGCTGATCACAAGCGTTCCATAATTCAGATATCACTGTAAGCAGCATTACTTTTTTTACATTCTGCTTCATGTCAAAGTAGCTAAAATCCACCTGTGTGTTAAAAGCAATAAAACCCCAATATTTTCTTCATTCATTCACCCAGTTCTTTGTGCTGTTGCTAAATGCAGCATGTTTTTTATTACAGTAATTTCTCCAGGATAAACAGTTGCACAATCAGTACAGCCATCTCAAAAATGAAATTTTACTGCTGCTAGATAGAATGATTTTTTAGCTGATAAGATGAATAAATCACCAGAAGGAAATTTGGCTGGTTTCACATTGGTAACTAAAGCTGTCCCAACCCTAGTAATCCTCTTTAAAATACAACTCCTTGCATATATGAAACAAATCAAATAGATAAATGTTTCACAAGATGAATGATGAAAGCTTAGCTAGGATGAATTTACTATGTTGCACTTCTTCTAGTTCTCTCTTTCCAGTGTGGGCACCTCACTGAACACAGCTAACAATGGCTTTTTTTTTTTTTTTAATCTCCTGAACTGATTAATATTTGCTCACAGGGCCTTGATTACTGTATTACAAGCTACAGATTTGCAAGATTAAAAATGCCTGTTGAATTAATTAGCTGCAAATCAACCTAAGCATAGCTTGACAAGTTCCAAGCAGTTCCAATAAAATAAAAAAGAAGGAATCGATTGCAACCACAAATACATATGCCAATATGTTGGCACTTTATGATTATATATAGTGGCACCTGCCCTCTCTGCTGACAAAGGAAGATTTTTCATTGTCCATCCAGTGCTATCCAAAGGTTCAATCCTGCCCAGGTTGGTGTGGCAATCTCACCAATAGCTGAAGTGTTCTCAGTGAAATGTGTCCCATGGCCCAGCCCAATAACCCAGGGAGAACTAAAGCTGGAAACAAGCTGCCTGCTTTGTCTTCACTTTCAGCCAGAGTGAACATCACAGTGCTGGTGCCAGGAGTAATCCCAGCACATGTGGATGCTGGCTGGCAGGAAGACGATGTGTATCCCAAAGTGGAAATTCAGGGAGGATGTTGAAAGTCATTAGCGTCTGCTTTTGAACTTTTCTTCTGTAGGTACTGCCATTGTCTCACCCAGTCTTGACAATTTTAGATCTCTCTGACCATGTAACAGATCTCCTTGGAAACCTACTAGTTTTTTCAAACATTGTCCTTAATACTGAGTGGTGCCACAGGTCACAAACTCTGACCTGTGACATATATCTGAACTTCAGGGAAGCAAGTGCTTACACTGGCTAGTAGTCTCTTCCTCAGCTGCATAAAATTTAAAATTAATTATTGTCAAATATTGTCTGAGAAACAGTCTGGGATTGACATGAAATAATGCAGAACATATTGAAAAAAGCATCAGTAGCTGGAATTTCAGAAATGGTTACTGTATATGTATGGTACATTTAAATTGACAGGAGTATCATTTTCAAATACATGCATTTGAAATTTATCTTCAGTACATAATCTGTGCAAGAGGAAGTCTTTCCTTCTGACAGCTTGCATTAGGAAACTGCATATGTGTTGGATAACAAACCCAATTAGCATTCTTCAGTCAAAATGCAAGTAAACCATCCTAATTATTGCAGGTTATTTCCTTCATAAACTACTGACAATAATAACTGATAGTGAAACAAATACAACCAATATTACATTACATGAAACAAAAGTTTAATTGATCCTTTTGCCATTTTTCTATATGATTTTTTTTTGAATAAGTAGATGTGAAAAAATCCTTTTTTATTTTACACAATTATCCCTGTCCTATACTTTTACCAAAATATTTAAGATATGAAATATAGCATTAGACATATTTTATCTATAGCTTTTTCTTAAAGTGCTGGCACACTAAATCACAAGGCTGTTTCCAGTAATGATTGGAATGTATTTTCCAATAATATAATTTTCTTTTTTGCTGTTAGCACTTGGTTAACCTTGATGACAATGTTCCTAATCCTTTTTTTGTTTTAGGCTTAGGAATTAAATGAACTGTAATACTCAATCCTAATAGAATCTCAGGACTCACTGTTGTGTGTATACACAAACACACACACACACACATATATACACACATGTGTATATATATATATATAAAATGCATTTGAAACGGTAAATTTACTTCCAAGCATGAGATAAAGTCCTACTATTTTTACTATGGTAAAACCAAACACTTTCACACAGGGTATTCATTATAGAGTGCTGTGGACACTGAATATCTTGCATTCACCATAACCTGGGCTATTTGCACACAACTGTGGTTCAAATGTACTGTCCAGAGAAACCATGTCTGCTCCACATGCTTTGCTAGATTGCACAGAGCCTCTTTGCCCTTTGCTCAGCCCAAATTGATCTTTGTTTGGCAAAGAAACTGGGATCTCAAAGTGTATGGAACTTGGGCTCAGGGAACTACAGATAAGCTGCAAGTGTAGCGCTGGTGTCCATACAAAGCCTGCCTGAGCTCCAAAGAAAAACCATGTGAACATGGCCAGAGCAGCACACAGGGCATTAATAGACCTGATTCAAAGCAGCATGTAGAGATTCAGGCTTTGTCACAGTGCTAACCATGTCCACACAGCTTTTGGTCAGGTTGGAAGGTGAGCAAAGTGATTTTGTTTCTGCCCCAGATGTTTACCGCAGACATTACTCTGGCTGGGTGTAGGCAATGGCACTGAATGGCAATCTTCAGAGTCCTCAACACTAAAGGGACTGAACACGTCATAATACTAGAAGTATGTCTACACTGCACATGTCTACATTTGTATGTCCACATTTACATTCTCCAAAAAGAGGAAGAACGGTTCAAAATATGAGGCAGGGAGCATTGCCCTTCTCCTCACCAGCATGCAGCCCTATATCCTCCCCCTGAGAGATAGCAGCTGAAGATATGAATCATTGCTAGCTGAAGAGATCACTATATCTGGCTCTCCCCTTGGTCTCTGCTTACCACTAATTTACTGCTGGAAAAGCCCTCATGAGTATTTCAGTGCAAAGCTCCATCTGATAGCACCACAGAGGACCCAACTCTTTCAGTTAAGATGGGCAGGAGAATACCTGCTCAGAGGATCCTGGCAGGCTTAGGTGGGAGATAGGAGCTGAGCTAACTTTGTGCTGTGAAGACCAAGTTGTATCTGACCAAATCCAGGAGGTGAATTTTAGGTCCTTGAGCATCTGGCATTAGAAATGTTCAGGAGCTCCTAGTTAGTGCAGTTTGGAGGAACACAGTACGAGCCTGAGACTCCTGACGTGCCTGTGCTGACATCTGCACCTGTGCTGCAATTTACCAGGCAGCTGGTCCCCAGGTGGTGTGGCTCTCATCCAGCTCATGCACATGGTTCTCCTCTCTTTTGTGAGCTCTTTGGTGCATGAGGTGGGGGAGAGAGTGCTGGACTACGACCAGGCCTTGCCCTGAGCAGACTTGGAGCACAAAAACACAGTCTATGCCTTGCCTTGGCACTGTGTTACGTCTCTGCATGCTCTTCTAGACCTTCAACTAGCAGCTTTTTTACCTTGAGGAAATCACTGATCTGTGAAATTCTGTTTTGCAGTGCTGTTACACACTAGGTGGCTGAGTGGACACACCTATTTCATGCTAAAAAATGCTTTTGTGAGGTTTAGTTCAGTGCAGAAAACTACCTCAAACTCAATGCTTTGTTGAAAATATGTGGGCTTTCCTACAGCAGAACAGATCTTGTGTAGAAAAGCTGCTAGCACACCTAGAGCTGCAGCATGCCAGAAGCAATTGCTTCTGAAGTTATTTCCTCTGAAATAAGAGGCTGAAACCTACAGATACAGAAAACTTACAGCAGTCATATCTTTGTTTCTGGGAATGTTGCATTTTGTTACACTGACAAATCTGTTACATTTTAAAATTTATTCCAACCATTCCTTGAAATGAAATTTTTGGTTACACTTTAAAGTTTCTTGGCTGGTTTTATTTTACGTTACCTTGCACGTAGAAGTTGAGACTTGATCTTTCCATTAGTTGGTCACTTACATCACAATTTCTTGTAAATCTCTCTCAATGAATATAGCAACTGTAAGTCTGCTGTAATTATACACAAGCTTCTCTTTGACATCTCTGGCTCATGCAAACCACCTCGTACGTTTTGTGAGGAGGACTTTTTGCCCTGAATCTTGCATATCTGTTCTCTTTGCCCTAGGATTCAGAGAAAGCACATGGTTTACTAGGGGGTACAGAAGATCATCTGTGTAAGAATGAAATGCTGAGCATTTAGAGCAAAATATAAGTACAGGAGCCAAGCCCACACAGTCAGAAAAAGTTACTTTCAATGAATGTACTGGTCAGGAATTGGCTTTTGTAAGAATCACTGGAAATGATTGGTTTCAGAGACATTTTTCAAAGTCTTTTTAAAAGGATCACAAAACAGCAACTCAGTCAAAGTGGGTATGTTCTTGAATGTTTGAACTAAAAAGGAAAGAATAAGAAATCTTTGATTCATGCTGAGTCAGCACTAAGTTTAGCCTATATATTTCAGGTTGAGCCAAGCGCCATGCAGGCTTTTTGGCATTAAGCAGATCTCCAGCTGAGTTCACTTTGGAGTGAAGACTTCCACTACCATGGTCTGAATTCATGTAGTTCACTCTAGGCCAGGGCCTGATTTTGACATATTCATACCAATGAAGAAATCTCACCAAAGGCCTGCACTGAGGTTACTGAGGTAAAACAGATGGTGCCAGGGGATCCCTCATATGTTGAAACAGCTTTGTAAATGATCTCTTCATCAGTAACACTATTCCCCTAACTTTGCATGAACAGGGCTTTGTAATGTCATCTCTGTCTCTCCTGTAATGAAGTCTGCTCATACCAGAGGTGAGAAATTACCTCAGAAGCAGATCACTCAGCAATTTGCAGCCAAATGAAAATGATGGCAGAATTAGTTTTAAAAAAATTACTATGTGCACTGCAGTAATCTGTTGTGCCGTTCTTTTTTTTTTTAATTCCCAGATATAAAAGAATCTTTTCTCATTTTGCATTTTATTTCTTTTATCAGAATAAAGAGATGGATCCAATGTCGCAATGAAAAGATAGAGTTCTATAAACAATCAGGGGAGGATTTTATAACTTAATGTCTCTGGTACACAAATGGCTGTTTGCCACTTACTCCATTTGGCTTTCTGCTGATAGCATGGGTTCTATGTGAGCCAGTATAATTGCTACAAGTAGTGAAATTAAATGGCTTATTGTGAATTGAGACAATTCTTCCCATGCATTGTTACACTGCAGAATTAGTAATTGCAGTGTTGGCCTTGTAGGTTCTTGGACATGTGTTGCAATTATTTTCATCACACACATCTTGTAGGGGTTTAAGTTACATAAGCTTGTTTAGATGGATGCACAGGTGCAATTTATTCTGCTTCCCACCATGCACAGGAGTAAGAGAGGCAGCAGTAGGACCCCAGGAATCTGCTGAAGTCTTTTCCTTGGCATTGTGCAGGCAGTGCAGGGGGTGCAGAGTAAATCACAGCATCTCAGTCGCTCTGGATTGCACAGCTTCAGGCAGGGAGCAGAGAAAGGGCAGTGGCTTTGGAAGCTGAATCACTGGCAGAGCCAACTAAAACTCAGTGCCACTTTTAAGGCTCTTTAGGAGAGATATGATCGAATCACAAACACTTCAAACTCGTTTAATTTGTCTTCTAAAAACCCCAACAGTCTAGTCGTGAATATTTGCTGGCCAATAAAAAGTAAATGAGCATATTGCATGATTGGGAGTCCCTTTCCAAATAAAGCAGCACTTCTACCTTTAGTACCACTTATGCATTGCTCTTTTGGGGAGATAATGATGTGTTAGAAAGACCATCGTATGTTTTAAACTAATACAGGTTTAATAGCTATTCACCACATATTAAAAATTAAATTGCCAATAAAATGGTAATTTTCCTCCTCTGTTCAAAAGTTTACAAAATCAGGCAGATGAGGCCTAGCATTAAATTTTGGAAGGAAATTTTTCTCAAATTTTATAAAAATTAATAGAAAAATTGTCAACAAAAATATTGTATATGCCATCAAGTCCATATAACCCAGGCAAAGAACATTGTTCTGTCACAAGAAGCATATTTAAATTAACATAAACAAAACTGGAAATTAGGTTTTTTCATTATTAAATATGTATGGAAAGAAAGTATTGCACATATTTGTAAAGAACATTTTTAAGAAAAATTTTCCCATCACAGATCAAACAGCTTTTAAAATAAGTAAAAAGTTTTCTCTTACATTTTTTACATGTTTTCTGAATGAACATGGGTATACATAACCTTTATTTAACTAGTGATAGTAGTTGAATTGTCTTTTCTGCAACAGACAAATTCACAGCTCTTAAAATTTTAGGACCCAAGTTTTTAACCAGATAAATTATCATTAAGTCTGCTGCTAACTTTGTTTGGTTCATTAGAACAATGCTCCCATAAGTCTTACTTCTACAAATAGATGTGATTGCTTTTCTTTACCAGAATGTAAATATGAGAATATGAATGTTTTTATTTTCCTCTATTCTGATGTGACATTTAAAAGACCTGATTTTTTCATTTCGAAAGCAAAAGTTCAGGTTTTTTACAAGTCCTTTATTTAATTTTGTTTTTGCTATTGCTGTCTCAGTTGAACTTTACTGATTTTAGAACTGTCTGTGTTGCAAAAAGAAAAGTGCATATTGATTATTGACTGTCCATAAGGCCATAATGGAATTTCAGCATGGACTATGTTTAATCTTGGCAATTTCTATAAAAAATTCTTTCAGGTTTTAATGTGACTACTCACAGCAATGAAGATTAGGAAACTGTCCATGTAGTCATCAGAGTGTTTAAATTTCAGTTGCTGCCCTGTTCTCAGTGCAGGTAACACTGAGGTTATGAATGTGAGACAGCAAGATTTTGGATAGCAGATTTTGACTTTGTGCATAATAACTTCTACCCCTGCCTCAAACCGCCAGATTGAATTCTGAGGACAAGGTGTATATATGTAGTGCTGCATATATATAAATATATATAAATGTATATACGCAAACACACATATGTATGTCACTCTGCACTCACATCCTGCAGTAGTTTGCTTAAGATAAACAGTTTTGCAAACATTAAAAAAATAAGAATGCTGTGAGAGTAAAGAAAATAAATGCTAGGCATGAAAAACCACATGGATAAATAACACCTCTGTGTCCTTCCTTCTGAAACCAAATAGAAGCAGATCAAACCAACTCCTTGCCAACCTTCTTCAGAAGCCTTGCACTGGTGAAGACCTTAACCCTTTAAATTCCATAAGAAGCGACTTTTTCTTCAATTCTGCAAGCCTGACCAAAGGGCTCACAGCTCTGAGGAAGAGCGAGAGGATGAGAGGGATGTCAGAAGAGGAGGAGCCCCACTGACAGCAGCGATGCTGCCCCTCTCCCCAGGAGGTGCTGGTGGGAGACTGAAGCTTGAGGAAGCTGTCCACTGTGCCTCACTCAGGCTTCAATTTCCGAGTTGTTAAAGCAGCAGCAAACACTTCAAACTCTCTCCAAAAGAAACCCTCACATCTTGGATCACAGAGCTTACATTTGCCTTCTTTGTAAAGAAAAACAGCAATTCCCTTGTGTGAACTAGAGTTTGATTCTGGAGTGAAGGGTCTATTGAATAGGACAGGACAAAGGACTTGCTCCCAAAATCTTTTTTTAGTAGTTCTTGCAGTGGTATATTTTCTGAAAATACATGAGTGCTTTTCTCTGAATAATCAGCTGTATCTCCATGAAGAAAAGGGTTATCACTTAGTAAAAAGCTTCAGGTTTGAACTATCAAAGATTTGTTTTATTAAAAAAAATTATAGAGGCAGTTGGCATTTGCTTAATTTGAAAATACCTAAGAAACCCTTGAAGCATAGGTTTTTTCTGATCTGTGTAAAGTTCCTTCTGCTTTGCAGATTCCTGCACTTCCACAGGTTTTTGTTTTGAGGAACTCCCCCCAGCAAAGAACAACAGGTATTGAATATTTCACTAATAAAAAAAGTCAACATTAAAAATGGCTAATTGAATGCATACAAATAAACATAGTCTGTGTAACCTTGGCCATTTCATAGTACAAATATTTGTAATAGGAAAGACAGAAATTTACCCAGCAGCATACACAGCAGTGACTACACTGGATATATCTGACAGTGAAGATTACAATACCAATTATCAGGTCTTCTCCATCCTGACAATGCCATTTACAACAGTAACTCTTCAGTTCTGCTTTGCTCTCCTAAAATGGATGGGAATAGTTATAGCAAATTGTTTCTCATGGAATCACTTGGTGTCTTTACAAGCCACTTACATTTGAAGCAGGATCCACAGTTTATAGAGTATTCTAAAAGTACCCATGTAGGCTTTCATATGGCATTACACTGCAAAAAAAATCCGTAATGTGTGAAAACCAGGTTTTATGTAAACCTGCAAAAGCCATTTGATAAAATTCATGGACCAATTATTAAAATCTAAGCTATAAAGAGAATGAAATGTATTAAAAGATTCGAGGTTTATAAAAAGTAACCTTTTATACCATATTTTACTTTACAAAAATATTGAAATAATCCATGAGTTTTTCACTCTGCACCAGCTTTAAAAAAAATACTATCAAATTTTGACTTGCACCTTTAATGCATCTGAAAGCACCATCAGGGGATACTTTTAACATAAAGTATAATACCATTAACTAGATATAGGGAGGTATTTAAAACCCAAAAGCTTGCAGCAAAAGCACTCTATTATAAGAGATTCTAATTTTTAGACACATTTGGACACCAGTCTTGAACAGGCAGAAGAGGCTCTTCCACATAACTTGTTTATTTTATACTTCAGTGAATATACTTACTAAGAGATGGCTGAAAGCCTTTAAAAGACATCACTTTCACCTTGGGTGGGAAAAATCAGAGCTGTCTCTATACATTGAGAGCTTGGTTGGTCTTTCCTGCTTCTTTTTCTGGTAGGGCTTGTGCCACTTGTTGTGTCCCTCAGGCAATATCAACCTTGCAATGTTTGGCACTAGAAGGGTATGGCATGTCAGTCTCTTGTCACACCTGCATACATTCACACACTGAATCGTGCATTCTCAGTCCCGAAACAGAGGAGTTTCAGTGTGTTCAGCTCCTTGTAGTTTCTTCTGAAATATCTGAATGGGGTCCTCCAAAAAGTTTAGAATATGAAAACTATACTTCCTTGTTCTTTTACCTTTTTTTTTTTTGCAAATTGAACACTGAATCATGATTATCATTTAATGAATATCACTACGTGCTAGAGCTCCTTATTTCTCCTCAAAACCAGAAGTGAGCCGCATAGAGTTTCTGTTGAAAATAACACCGAGAAGTTAAATTGCATTTAAAAAAGACTTTGAAATTCCACAGAAAACAAACAGTCCTGATAGTATTAATTTTAATGACCTAATTAATCAGAATTTAGTTTATTTTCCATTGACAGCCTTATAAACATGATTCTTTTTAATTAAGAACTATTTTGCAAATGTATTCTAAACTGAATGGTTGATTTATGGGAGTGTTGAAGACTACTAAGCTCCTGGTTTTTTGCCCCAGAAAACAGTTTTCCTAACAGTAACACCATGTGCTACGGTTTTGTTATTTTTGAAAAGGTGTGGGTTTTTTTGTTTTTGCCATTGACTATGGAAATATGAATCATTCATTTCTAAATTAAAATGCACTACTGGCTGAAGTTGAAAGCTCTGGTCAGAGCCTTTTTATTGGTTTGATTGTAAGTACTGTGCAGTCAGAGTTTCATAGCAGTAAGGGCTGGTGGGTGAGTTCCCCCAGCTGATGTGACTGATTTGTATGTGTGGGTCGGGGTTTGGGGTTTTTTGAGGCTTTCAGACGATGCTGCTGTATCAGTGTCCTGCAGACAGGCTGCACACAGTGGATCAAATGATAATCATGATGATGGCCAGACTAAGAACACTATAGCTTGCTGCTCTACTTGCAGTGTGCAGTTTAGTTGTTCCTACAGCCCTACTGTCAACCCTTAATTTGGACTGTGACATCGGAGCTGCTTCAAGCTGTGTTTTTGCTTTGTTTACAACGTGGTTTCATATTCCAAGCGCTCCTGAATGAGGGCATCATCTTTATACTGTAGCCGTGGAGGAGCGGGGGAACATTCAAACGCTAAGATTGCCTTCCTCAGGCTCCTGTCCAACACGTGTCTCTCCCACGCTGGGTACCTGTTCCTGAACAGATCGATTTTAATGACAGACTCCTCAATCCTTGGTGGCCGGGATGAAGGTGTGGAGGGGGCAGTGGGTCTCACCTGAAACACAGGCACACACCCATCCCTCTCTGCGAATTTTTGATCCCGCTCGCTCGTGACGCTCCGGTTGTTGGAGATGGAGCGCAGTGTGCTTGTGGCCACTTCTGGGGGAAGGGTGAAGGCAGCGGCAGGGTCCTCACAAGCACAGCTTGGTGACTGCCCAAACCTTGGTCCATTGGGGTGAAAGAAGGCATAGTACATTAGCATAAAAACAATGCCTGTTAAAAAGCTGCTGAACACTACACACAGTGCTGGTATGGCGAATGCGTCAGAGATCGGAGGGGCCTTGTACAGATACCAGAGAACGCTCAAGGCGGTGTTTTCTAAAAGGATGACAAAATAGTAAATGAAAAGCCTACAGCGTGTCCTTCCTTCCTTGACATTGAACCAGCTGAAGATATAGATTATCCCAACAACCATGTCGAAAACTATCTCCTCCCATTTAGTGATGCAAAACTCTGTCTCGCAGTGAACGATCCAGAAGGTCATGATGCACCAGTGCAGCACGATGAAGATCCCAAAGTACAGCTGGAAAACCGAGGCAAACAGGGCAAAAGTAATGACCCTTGCTGCAATCGTGAAGAAATGCCAGCAAAACTGGATTATAACAGCCATGTAACTGATGGGTTTCTTGTCATCGCGGGAGTCACGGAGGGCCTTTTGGTAGGAAGCCAAAGCCCAAGCCAGGGATACAAGGGATGCTGCAGCAGTAAGACCTAGGAGGAAACAGGAGATGCAGTTAAGGCATAATAAGTTTGTCAGCACTTGGCTGAAAATAGTGAGATCCTTGCTGCTTTAAATGTTCTCCACCACTGGCACAATAAAACCTCTTCCTTTAGCTCAGAGAAATGAACCTCTGCTGCTGAGATTTCATTGCCCGACGCTGGATACACACAAACAAGAGCAGCTGGCAAACCGCGGTCCGCAGTTCTTCCCTAGCAATTACATATTTGAAACTAATTAATTCATTCACAACTTTGTGCAAGTCGGGAATAGGTGTCTCTGTCAGCTCTGTGATCTAAGGGGACCTACTGTGGTTATTGTTTTCAAGAAAGAATATGAATTTTCTGATTTTCATAAGTCATTAAAGAAGCCTAATATAAAAAAACCAAGTCTTTCTAATTAAAATGCCAGCATCATCTACATATAAACTAAATCAATAATAATGTGAGCATAAATCTACATGTTAAAAATAAATTTACGTCACTCTTGTTACATCAAAATTTACTCTTGCTGAGGGAAAAAAAAATGCCCATTTAGATATTTTCACCACTTTTAAACAGAATTTCAATAAGCAGAAAATGTCAGAACTTATTTTCTTCCAGCTGAAAATTAAATTTATTCTAAAAGTGTTGGATTTTTTACTGAATTAAAGCTGTGAGTAAAGATGCTCCTAAAGTAGGGGACTATATATTTTAATTTATATAGCCATTCCATCTCCAATATATCACAGAATTGCCTATTTACAAGGCCCTAATCTAAAATATTGTAGCAAAATCTGACAAATATTTGAAGCATTCAACATGAAATTATTTCTCATAAGATTTAAAACATTAGTTTTGTGAAAATACAAAAACTGTAAAACAAGTGTTAAAAACATAGACCTTTCTATACTTATTTTAAATGTGCATTATTCTTTTCTCCTCAAGGGAATTTGATTCTTGTCAGTAGGTAAATTTAGGGAAAAAAAACTTTGCTTTGAAATGAATCTGACTTCTAAACTAATCTGTTGCTTCCATACACCACCAGAAAAACACCTTACATTACCATTTCAAAAATGGTATAGTTCAGCATAATTATTCAAATGATAAATACTTACATAGCATTCTGGTAGAAATGAATGATAATTTTTCTTTACTAGAAGATTAATTTTTATTTGCTTACGACTTGTATCCAGCTGCTTTGGATGGAAATGGGGATTGCAATCGAAATGCAAAATCCTTGCCTTTCAAGTGTATTTATTATTTAAATAAAATTGCAATAAATGTATACAGAGGAAAAATGTATCAAGCATTTTATACCAAAGGCTGGTTTACTAGCAAAGCTAATTTTACATCCAGCTAATGAATGAATTCATAAGTCTCAGGATCCCAGACTGAGAATTTATTCATAGACCATTTAAAGATAATGATGCTTCAGCTTATTCTATTTCTAAACATTTCCTTAACTTTGAACTAGTTATTGAAGTAAATCAAACTGACACAAAGAAAACATTTCTTTTGTTGGCTGTTAAAAGCTGTTTAATCATTTCAACAACCTTTGGTTGTGAATGCATAGCTAGTATTTTTCTTCCCCATTAAACAGCTTTCTTTAGAACTTAACAATCAAGAATATATTACTTAAGTATTATAAATTTTAAGAAGTTGTATTAATAGAAAATGGTAAATTTAAGCCTAAATATATGTTGCTATTTACTTTGAAAGAAAAAAAAAGGCTATTTGAAAGGAGAAAAAAAGTAACTTATGGAGATAAAATCCATTTGAACAATTCTTAACACACTAAGATTTTGCTCAGTAAGTAGTATTGAGAGATTCATTGCTTTCAGGAGGTATTGTGTTTGCCAGTGTTTCTCCCTCTCTGGCAGGGTGAATCCATGAATCCATGAATTGAAACCCCTTCATTCTAAAAATAAAAATAATAACAAAAAATCAGCAGAAATACAGAGCGAACTTAGGATTCCACGGAGAATTTTTAAGAAAAACTTCATAATTTTTCTTCCCATGCAGATGCCTGCACAGAAAAACCACCAAGGTTACTTCTGGAATGTTCCTTCATGGAGAAAATAAGCTATCAGCAATGAAGACAGGAAAGAGACATGGTATAAATTGGTGTTTTCATTTCTGACATGTGTATTTCCCTTTTCACACTGGGCTGCCTTTCTGTATCCATTATCTCTGATGACAACCCTGGGAGCTGAAAATGTAGGTTCTTCTTTTCCTCTAGGAATGTTTTAAGTATTGAAAAAACAGAGTTCATTTCCGTCACAAAATGAAAAGTAGGGGAAGGTAGATGAATAGGATAAAAAAAATCTTTCAATACAAACAAGGCACTCTGAACAAGAACTCAAGAATAGCATTATCAGCACAGGAAAAAATAATGTGAGCAAGAAATGCATATATTTTCCTTGCAAATCTAACTTTAATGACCTCACACACTCCCCTAGAGGTTTGTAGAGATATCATCAGTTTTGCATTAGGAAGTGTAAAATCATTCAATAATGCACACGAAATATAATGTTAAATTCATAGGAATTTCCACTGTTCTAATGCTAATTAATTCACAGTCATTGTCTGGGACATAAAGAAGCAAGTACAATAGCTATGTAATTCTGTTATTTAAATAGTCATTAATAGGAAATCTTCCTCTGCTCTTACAGCACAAACTCAGAGATACTGGCATACAGGAGAGAAAAGGAGACAAGGGAATGCACAAAAGGGAAGAATTGCAAGTTGATATATCATGTATCTGCTCTTGGCTATTGGCAATGGCATTAGGGATATAGAATTAGGATAAAGTGAAATGCTTCATGGGCTTCATCCATTTTTCTTTATTGATGAGACCAAGCACTAAAGAATTATTGAAAGTAAATTAATAATGAGAAGAATGATGTAAAAGTAATGCAAATGACAGTTTGCTAATAAATGACAATATATAAATAATTCACTGGGAATGGTTAGAAATAAAGTGAATTATTGTAGCACTGAATGGATAATTCATTAATTAGAACATATTGATGCATTTGCTGAGCATATGTTCGTACAAACCTCTTTATCCCTATTTCAAGGAAGAACTAAAATAAATTTCTATTACTATCCAACAAAAAATTTTAGCAATGCAGGTGCAGCCAGGAAGACCTATTTGCCACTCAGGAATGAAAAGAAATTGGACTAGATTTGTGGAGTCATTGTTCATGAAGAACAAGAATCAGCTTTCCCATTTGCTCCTCTGCAGTGTCTGCACACTTTTTGGATACTTGCAGCAGGTTTTGACTCTATTTTATTATGAGAGTCTTGTATTTAGGGTCTTGATCTTGGAAATTAGGACTAAATAGTCATTCCCAGTGAAAATGTGCACCAGCAATTATATGCTCATCCACTACAGACTGTTACAAGAACTGTTAAGCATGAATTCTCTAAAATGTCCTTAGGAAGCAGGAATGCATGCTCCTGTTTCTTTCTTTTCTGAAGATGAATCTTTAAACATTTTCCCCAGTATATGATTTGATCTCTAAATTTGTGTCCTGAACAGGAAAGAAATGCAGGCTTTGCACAGGAAAAGCATCACGATTGGCATCAGGAAAAAAGATGCATTTGTATGGTTCTAAAGTGGACACCTAAAATATTTAAATAGCAAAGAGTGGGACTTTACATACCACTTTCAGCCTTTGCAGTATAGCCCATCCACAATAGTCACAATAGCAATAAAATAGTGTATTGTATCAGGACAACATTCTGCCAGGAACTAATTATAATCTGTTTTCAGTGAAAAATACAGTTTAACCTGTTTTATTCTGTGAATGGTTTGCATTACTTATTATATTATTTGTATAAAGGAATGACATATTTTCAATTACAGATGACTTTCAGATGTTCTTAATGTAGTGAGAATCTATCAGACTTGCTGTCTGATAAAGAACAGAATTGCTTTGATTGAATCAGAATTTTAATTTCTTTCCCTGAAATTATTAATTTCTCCATATATGATATGTACTTGCATTTTATAGTGGTATTTCTGTATGGATACTTTAAATATAATACATAATACACTACAATCAACTACAGCTCATTAAATACAAGATAAAAAACTCACACACATGACTTTCATAAGTGAAAGCAAGCATATAGGAGGTAAAAGATAATGTATACATTCACAAATGCAATGCTGCAATGCAGCAAGTAAGCTTGAATAAGTAGAATCAATGGAATTATCCTCAATGGTATTTGTGAGAAACCTGATCTGGACTTGAAAAATTAAAGGTATATCCAGGTCCATAAATGACTTTTTTTTCTAATCATATTAGTACATAAATTCTATATAGCATAAGGACAGAGCAGCTCGAGTCAGCTGGAAACCCTACAAATGAATGAACTGATCTGAGAAAGTGCTCCTTGACATTCAACCTGATTCAGAAATCAAACTCCTGCCAAAGAGTCTGTCTGCTTCATCATTCCTTTAAAACTTATACTCATCTCACCATTTCCAGGAGTAAATTTATCTAAAAGCAGGAATACCAAATGCAGCAGGACATCTAGGTGTGACAACATTGCCTGGGATGTGAGACTTTGAAACATTATTTTAAGAAAGCCTATTTTTTGATTTTCCTTCTCAGCTGGAGGAGTGACATTACATGCATCCAAGCTTCCAGGTGCTTCTCTGAACCAAAGCCAAGGATCTCGAATATTCATATCTTAGTCCTTTAGGAAACAACACATCATGACTGCATCCCACCAGCTTCAGAAAATGTCTTGCTATATTTACACATCTTTTGCCATGCTGCTCTGCAAGTATAGGCACAAGCTAAAGATTCACGTGGAGGCAGCCTTGCAGGCAGCTTGACAATAGTCTGTGGGTTTCTGCACCTATTCTTTTGTTCCCAAACACAGTGTATGACAGCAATGTATGTCATGCTGTACACACTGTGCTTCCATATGTGTTTTAGTACACAGGAGGCTTTAAAGGCTTTACGGGCAGCTTTTGGTCATATCAAGGGCCATATGTCCAGGTCATCAGTATGTGTTTCATGCTCATGGATCTCATTCCCTGACCAATACTGTGAGATGAAACCTAAATATGAATCTTCCTTTCATTTAATGCATTCCTGTTTTCTAAAGGGACAACAGTACAAACTCCTTCCCTCACCTGGGTTATTTCCCCAAAAACATTTTGCCAAAATAATCCTATTACTTTCCCAAGTCTGTCAAGTTTGTCATACATTAGCTATCCTGAATCAAGATCAAATGCTTTCTGTTCAACTGAAATAAGCTTCCTGAGGTCAGAAAAGGACATTTTTCCTTTTTCTTGACCCCCATTATATCTGATTGTGTCTAGATTGAAACGGCACCCCATTGAAATGTTTCACTCCTGTGTTTTCATGCTCAGACTGTTGGCTACCCACAGACACAGGAGCATCAGTGTCTGAGGATGAGTCTCCAGTAGTTCACATTTCCAGTTTTTGCCACGTTTCATTCATAGTTGAGGATTTTCAAGGCAACATAGATGTTTCACCAGATGTTGCCAACATTCAGCTTAACTCTCTCCCACTGCATACCGAGGTGGATTAATGCAGCATAACGGGTGACAGGAACTCTTCCTTGTTGAAATGTAAGTCAGAATTACACCTGATATTACTTCTCCTGTGTGTTACACAATACTCATAGAAAATGCTAGCATATATATAGGAATAATTTCTCCTGTGATTTCTCTCAGCTGCTTTCAATAGCCACTTCTGGTGAGACAGCTTCCAGCTGCTTCTTTAATTTGGCCCTCCACAGCAACTCGTCATTGCCCTGAAAAATTGAGAAATACTCAATGTGTTGTGTTTCTTTCAACGTTATTAATTTTACCTACTCCTAATTTTTTACCAGCAGTGGTTTGGACTCTGTGTAGAGGACCCAGGTTAACTTGCAAAAGTTTGGCTTATTGTATGTATCTTTAGCAGTTAGGGTCTATACAGGACACCTAATGATTTATCTCTTGCTGCACTCAAGAGTTTTACCCACCTTAGCAAATCTAAGCGTTGAGAAGCTTCTGCTGGTCAGCAATCCTGGTCATAGCCTTAAATACATGGATGATGGTCATAATTTTGTTTCAAGATAAAATAAAGCACGGTTTCCCATTGCCCTTGCCCCTAAATCCAAACTAACTCTTTAACCCAGTTTTTATTGTTAATATTTCAGGACTTGTATTAGAAATTATGAATAAAATCACACAGATAAAGTGGGACAACTTGGTATGCAGGGACCACAAGAACCATGGTTCTCTTGTCTTCCAAAAGACCACAGGAAGTAACTGAGATCTCTTTTCTTCACAGACACCAAAAGCTCCACTACTTTCTCCTCTATCTGTAGAAGTAATCAGCTCTTTCAGATACTTGAATGGAAGTCCCACTGCCGGAATACCCCAGCTAAGGCCAGTTACTAGCTCACATGCTCGGTGATCTCTTCCCTTTCAATTACACTTTTTCAAGATTTGTTAGTTTCTTGTTCTACTAAAGATGTGCTATACTTAAAACTTTCAGTTTAGGAGTCCTTATTAGCCACCAATCAAGTCCAGTCCTTCGCTGGCAGTGACACCGCCTGGTACTCATGTGTGCCGTGCAGTCTGTGTGCTGCCAGGCTTTGCAAGACAGCATGAGATCATTTTGGCTGTTAGGAATCTAAACTTAGATTCTGTACTTTCACAGCTAGACTCCTTGTCTGTTAGGTAATTTGGTGTCTTTTATTCCAGTGAAGTATGTGCAGCACAAACATACCCACTGACTCCAGGCTCATTTCCATGATTTCTACATTTCAGGGATTTCAATGGCTTGAGCCTGCTGCAAGTAGCTTACAGAAATCAAGGGATTATTTGGGGGATGCAGCAACCCCAAGCAGAACAAACCTTGCCATTAGCTCTTAAGAAACCTCAGGACAACCTCATGCTGAGTTAAATATAGGGCACCATCTATGGGACACAGCTCCACCTGCACTGCTCCCTCCAATGCACTGCATGCACGGACACCTTCCACAGTGCCAATGGCAGCAGCAGCAGCCCTTCCCCCTGACGCCCAGCAGGAGAAAGAGAAAAAAATGGAGTTTACTAGACACGTGAAAAATCCTGTGAGAACTTAACTCTTGAGGAAACACCTTTCTGCTGGTCCACATATCTGTGATTTCACTGGCACTCTGTTGAGCTTTTATATGCTTTTACTTACGCAGCTTCTGTACAAATTCTATACTCTCATATTTCACTGATTTGTAGGAACCAGCCACAAAGATTTTCATTCCACGGCATCTAAAAAGATCAACTGGAACTCTTTTTATTGGAAATGCTTTGGAAAAATATTAAAGTGAAACCTCCCCTGCCCCCACTCCCCTAGAAGATGTACACAGTAAATGTCATTTAGATTATTTAAGTCTTCTATTAAAGAATACACAATTAAAAAAAATATGGTACTTAGTCTATGAGAGTGCATAAGCATGAATGGGGAGAAAATTAGTATTAGCATTTGTTTCTTTTGCAAAGTCACTGTGTCACTGCTCCAAGGTTTGTATGCCATCCTTCTCAGCTCACAAGGCAGGGGCCTGCCAGATGTCGGTGGCTGGCTTGGCACTGCTACAGGTGTGGACTGAACCCACATGTCAAAAATGGGCAAGAAAGTACAACTTTGAACTAGCAACTGTCAGAGTAACAATACAAAATGAGAACAGAAATGATACAAAATTCAGAAATAAATCTGTTGAAGTGAAAGCTGCAACAAACAGTATTGGTTTCCTAATCAATTCTCCATGAAACTGTTTTCTAATTGTTTTCTAATTGGGTTCAGGTGCCCAGGTGTTGGCAGGTGGACACATGGAGTGGCCTCCATGAGGAGAGGTCAGAGCCTCTCCCATGTGGGACACAGGTGTTCCAGCCATTTTCCAGCCAGCTCCAAAGTGAGCCACCACAGGGCACAGCTGAGCCCATCAGCCAAAATATTAGTGCCTTTGGAAAACATATTTAAGAACAGACACTTGAAAATGTCTAATAGGCAGAGAGGAGGGGGGAAAATAAGGATGCGAGACCAGCCATGTAAACACTAAGGTGAGAGAAGAAGGAAGGGGATGAGGTTCTCCAGGCATCTCTGGGAGACAATCATGGTAGAGCAGGTAATTTCCCACTGCCTTTGAAGGACAATGAGGAAGAGTATTTACAGCCTGCAGCCCATGGATACTTCTTTAAGGAAAGTATGGCCTTTGGAGAGCCCACATTAGAACAGTTTTATCTTGAAGGAACTGTAGCTTGTAGGAGGGATACCGTGCTGAAGCAGAGGAAAAGTGTGAGGAGAAGGAAGCAGGAGAGAGAAAATGGTATGGACTGACTGCAGCTCCCCATTCCCCATCATCCTGTGCCTCATGGAAAGGGAAGGCAGAAGGGTCAGGGATGAAGGAATGAAGTTTATTCCGGTAAAAAGAGAATACAGGGGGGAAATCCTGCTTTAATTTATCCGTGTTTCTCACTTATCCATGTGTGCTTTCACTGGCAATAAACTATATTAAAATTTGAATCTGTTTTGCCTGTTTTGATAACTGGTGAAGTACCTCCCTGCCTTTAGCTCAATCCACAAGGGTTTTTATCCTCTTTTCTCACCTTGTCCTACTGAGGAAGCAGAGTATATGAACACCTGGGTGGGAATCTGACTGCAGTCCAAGGTCAACACACCACATGAATGACCTCACACCAGTATATTTTTGCATGCACAAACTGTACATATGGTCATGGCTTTAGGGGCCAGCTTGTGCCTGTTCCTTCCAGGACCACCCGAGGAAATTATTTTGTCCTTGCACAGGGATACATGAAACATTCCTCAAAATTCTGTAAACCCTCTTTCCTCTGAGGGTTGTCTTGCCACCTGCCAGTGACCTACAGTGCACTGGCTGCCTCAAAAATGGATGTCTGAGAATATCAAAGCTGTCACGTTATTTCCTGATATTTAATGAGAGGATGTGGGAGCAGAATGCACTGAATATCCGTGAGAATTGGAAGGTTACTACAAAAATACAGTTTTTCAATGCCTGTAGAGAAAAGTACAAATTCTGGAAAAGGAAGTACCTATAAAATTTTTTTGTTTTAGTTTAACATAGTCACAACAAATTCACCACCTTAATTTTTTTAGTAAAACATGTAAAAATCTGATACTTCAGTAATGTGCTACACAAATGTAGAGATATATTGAAAGTGAGATAGCACAGTAAAAATCAGTGTAAAATACAAGCCATAGAACATTGCTTCGTGAACACTGAGTGAATCCTATAATCGTGTTTAGAGGTGTGAGTAAGAATTCAAAAGTTTCAAACAAGGTACAAACATCATTCTGAGGGATATTTGCCTTTAAATATGCACTTTTTTTCAGTCTGAATTTATCCACCTTTGGTTTTCAGCCATTGATTTGGCTGAAGTTCTGTAGGGTTCAAATGACTTAAGCACAATATTTCATGGACCTTCAGAGTTTTAAAAATTAAAGGTTTCCAAGGCATAGGTTTTTTACTCAGAAGACCTCAGTACTAAATATCTGAAGACAATTTTCCTAAGCCTGAAAGAAGCTGGTGAAAGATATATATTTTTACTATTAATCAAGATTTCTTATGTGTTTTCCACAAGCATCCCACAAGCAAAACAACTTGAAATGATCATACTGGCTGCAATATGGTAGAACACATCAGAAATAGTATCTGGCAAATTCAAAGTATCTCTTCTGAGTATTTTTCTCAAGACATAGTGAGTATCTTAAACTACAAATAGCACTATCACTGGTTCTAGAAATGTCTGCTGAGGATTTGGAAAAGGAAGGGCTAAATCAATATTTCAAATACACCGTTTGGTTTTGGTTTTTTTTTTTTTAGATATTGCACTAGCTGTGGCCAGCATTCAACACAGACAAGACTAGAAGCCAAGATGCATTTTGGCATGAAAAATATCCCAAATATTTTATACTAAGTTTTATTACAAATCAATAACCAGGGACGAGGTCACGGGCAAAAAAGTATTGATGCCACACAAAGATAGCATGGGGCCCTTAAATCTTCCTAAGTCATGATTTTAGGATTGGCTTTCAGTGGTTCATAGGCTCATATTGGCTTTCTGAAGGGGGATAAATTTCAGCCCTCGTTAAGGAACTGATATTTCTCCCACTTGCACATTAAAAATGGTCTGAAGTTAGTACCTTATTTGACACAATTTGTGTAAGAAATATTTTCTATATGTAGCATTTTTTGTGTTTGTATTTTAAAGTTCTCTAAGCTCACAAGAGATGTTGAGGGTAATGTCTGATATGTTGCTCTGGGACAAAACACAATTAGTGTCACTCTGAAAAAGAAATCAATTTAGTATTTGTTCAATCCCACTTAGCAAAGGAAAAACTGGAGCTGTTAGCTCATATTAGTACATGAAGAAGTTTCCTTTGGATCAAACTCTTGGCTATGTTTCTTTTACTTCGAAAAAGTTCAAGTGTATTTTCACAATAATTCATTAAACAAACTTATTTTTCTGTTAGTGGGAAAGCAATCACTAACCTCTTTTCCTCCGTCTCAAAAGAAAATCCATATTTTCACCTACTGTGAAGATAATATAAATTGAAGGAAAGTCTAACAAACTGTTTTGAAGAATATACAGTGTATTCTGGAGATTAATTCTGCTTCCAGTTTATGCCATTCTTGGATTATTTTAGGTCTCATATTTACATCTTTGTATTCAATATTAGTTGCAAAGTTATTTATTATCAGTAAGGAAGCTCTACATCTATATGTCTACCTATGTCTGCCATAGTTGGAATATATATACGTGATCTATGCAGGTAAGTATTACACACACTCTGTATGTATGGCATATTTAGAGTTATACACTACATGCAGACAGAAAAACTAGTGCAATTCGAATATACCGAGCAAAATAATGACTCAAAATTTCCTCTGGAAAGCTTTTCCAATATTTACCTGTTGCTTGTGCCAAAAATTCGCACCTTGTTGCAAGTTTGAATGAATCTAATTTCCATTTCTGCTGCTTGTCTAGAAGATTGAAAAGTTAACCTGGGTCCTGTCATTAAGTTATTTTTTTTTCCAAATGTATAAGTACCCAGAGAGAGAGATTGAATTACGTCTTCAACCTTTCCCCAATATTCTAGGCTTATGAGTTCCTAAAAGATTTATATGCCAATGGTTGGTTGATGGCCTCTGAGACCATTTTTTCCTGTCCTTTGAATTTCCTTGAGCAACTCCTTTCTCCGGGAAGTGTGAGTCACAGAACAGGGCACAGTGGTCTTATTGGTGGTGTTCAAAGTGGCTTGATCTTTTTAGTGCGTCTACTGTATCTTTTCTTTCCTCTTCATCCACGGATCAATATAAGTCAAAGCCTCAACTTGACTCTGAGATCTCACAAAAAAGCTCTTCTCTCTCCTGCTATGCCATTTTATGAATTACTGTTTTCTAAGACAGAGAATTTCCCATCCTATGGGTGTAGTGTGTGTTGTAAAATACACTTTCCTCTATTAAACTGTAATTAGTTAGTTGTGAATATTTTGACCGATCAGCCAGATCAGACTGTGATGGCAGCTGTCCTAAGCACTACCAGCTACCCTCACATCTCTGTGCAAAGCCTGGAAATACCAGTCACTGGAAACCCAGCTGGCAAATGATACCTGTCATCATCCATCAGGCTATCAAACAAGATGAGAGCAAGGACAGGCATTTAGTAGGTGCTCCTGAGCACTCCCTCACTTATTCTTTCCTAATTTTCATATCCATCTAGATGACAGATTTTAGTACATGTTATATGAGCTCTACTCCTTCCTGCTTCAAGATCTCATGTGATTTGAAGTCATATGAACTTTAAAAAATATTTATATATTATTCATTATAGTTGCTGTCATCATTCTAACTTCTGAGCTTGTCAGTCAATGATAACAGACCTGGATAACATGACCTGATATCCAATAACAAAAAAGGTTTGCAGAATTCTACCATCTCAGTTGACATTTCTATTATTTTCTGCTGAATTAACGTAATCAGGGTAATCTATACTAATATTTATTTCCCTGGACACTTCCTTTTAAAATCTTTAGATTTGTTTCTTTATGCATCTGCACATCAGTCTGCTCTATGGCAATTGTTAAGAATGACCAACTAATTCCAACAGAATTTGACACAGAAACAGATGTCTCAAAGATACTAAAGGTTTAGGGAAGATGGCAGCTACAGAAGGGCCCAAAGAAATGTTCCCACTTAAAGTATAGTGGACTTCAGGCATTTCATTTTTATGCTGAATTTCAGGCATTTTTATGCCTTCAGGCATTTTTATTGGAACAGCTAGGGACCAATAAGTGAATAAATATGTCCCTGGCAGCTGGCAAATTCACAAAGATGTAACTTTGAGCTAATCCCAGCAGATATTGCCTCTTAGCCATCCAAACCCAAAGTCACGAGAGAAAACTCAGAATAAAGCAGGGAGTGAACAGCACAGTGTGACAACCCAGGGGATCTGAATAAAAAAAAGGATATATTTTCAGGGCAGTGGTTAAGGCAGGAAATGAGGCTTCATTATTTTTGCTGCTTGAAGAACATATATTAATAGGCACTCTCCTTTTCTTGACCTCGTCTACTTCTCCAATATTTTGTTAAAATGTAATGTTTCAGTGTCTACAGGCATACACAACAGGATTCTCCAGGTTGGAACATGATATAGCCCAGGATGGACACAAAACACAAAGAGGGCCCTGCAAATGGAACTCAAAGACTTAGATCATGTTTCAAAGATTACTCAACATCTACCTCAAAGTGCAGATGAATAAGTATTAGTTTTACACCAGTGTGACTGTAAATCAGATTCTCTGCAGACACAAAGGGAGAAGTGACAGTCAGCTGCATACTTAATATTTATTTGATTTATTGTTTCTTGATACAGTGTGACAGCAGATTAGCAGGGCATTTTTATGACACTGAGGATCAAGAAGTCATCAATGCACATCACCGGGACATTTTAACAAAGAGAATAACAATAATAAAGCATTCAATCTATAACAGTTACCTAAGTAAACAATTTGATACAAAAATTCAGTATTTTCTCAGCATCAGCAGTAGTAGCTAGAACCGATAAAAGCCTAGAAGCAGTAGTTCTAAACCTGCTGGTGAATATACTAAACTAATAGAATACCTTTTATCTGGTCCACCTTATTAATTTTGATTTGGAGAGGAAACGGGATCCGTGTGCATGCCCCTGATTGGGAGAAAGTAATGATATGCTATTTCCCTTCAGCTTTGATACTTGCTTGTATGTGCAACTGTGAATGACTCCTGATTCAGCCTGAAGAAAAATAGCTTATCTCTGCTACTACTGCACTTAGATAACTTGTCCCTCTCAGTCAATTATAAATATAACTACTCTTTAGAAAACAGAGCTCGTAGAAAGCCCTCTGAGCCATGTCACAAACACATTGCCAAACAAAGAATCAAAACCAGCACCATGACAAACTAATGGCCCATTCTGAGATTTGAAAGGTAATACAAAAATACACTTCAAAGAGTTCAGATTCCCAGTTAGAGACAAAAAAGTGCCTATATCTATTTGAGTAAAAGATCTTCCACACAGAGTTGAAGTAAATAGGTTAGGCAAATTTTTTTCTTTTGTTTTTAATAATTGTGGTTCTTACTAGAGCATGCACAAAATACCTTTCCCTAAACACTCCAGCATTGGTGGGAAAAAATATTTTACATTGATCAGAAATCCATTCAGTGTGCATGTAGATTGTCTCTATTTCTCTACAAGTTTTAATGTTGGGATACCAAGATGAATTATATTTTGAGCTCCTAGGATTTAATTTGAACTCTTAGCACTTCTGGCCTGGTTATACTGTAATGAGACTCAGATTCTTCTCTTGCTGTTTCTGACTGTTTTGAAACAACATATTATGGGCATTGACACTAGCCAAGGATTAAATCCAACAGTTTTGCAATAACCTAGCATACTTAAATTATTATTTTTTTTTCAAATCCTAACCTGATCTGGGAAACAGGAGGCAGAAATTTTATTTTGAACAGTATATGAATACAAAGTTGTTTAGATATTTTCCTTATTCTATTCTTGAAAAGTGATGTCTGTCAAGGGGAAAGAGTCTGATTTAATTTATCTTTCTGAGATACTCAACTCTTCTTTCTTCTCTCACAAAGTAACTATCATAAGCCATAGGTTAAACATCTTTTCCATTCCAGTTCCACATATTTTCCTTCTACTTGGGGTTTCTGACCCCAAAAGGATTCAGTGTCCCTCTCTCCCAAATGCTCCCTGAGACACCTTCCTTTTCTCTTTGTCACCTCATCTGCAAAGTTTTCAAACTGCTTTTTTTCACAGTGCTTCTTACATTTCTTACTTTCCTGGAGGTTTGCAAGCTCATGTATTTGTTTCCTGTAGAGGTGCTCCAGATTCTTAGCCCTCTTCCTATGTCCATCTCATCTGGTATCTCCACATCCTTTACTCATCCCAGCACTGGGACAGGGTGCCCAGGTATCTGCATTTAGATAAAACCTCTTGATGGTTGGAGCACTGAGCTGTCTGGTTCAGGAACATGTTGTGGTCCACCATAAAAGCAGACAGCTTCCCTCCCATGCTCATTCCTCTTGGCAGCAGCATCCTGTCCCAGCAACTCATTGCTCTGGTTTCCAGCTTGTGTGTAGTCACACACAGGTTGCACCTATTTGCTGCTCTTCAGGCTTCCCTCCCAAGCCAGCTCATCTGCTTTCCTTAAACAGACAGGGTTTTTTTAAGTCCTGTTAACTGTGGTTATTTTTTAAAATTTTCTTTGGTAAAAGATCCTGCTACAGCAATGAATTTCATAGGAAACTAATATTCTTCTTGATTTTAAAGAAAGTTTTACTGGTGTTACCTGCCTCATATTTTAATACAAGATGTCATATTGAGGACAAAGGTCTGCTTGTGTGGGTAACTATCAAGTCAGCAAGGATATTCACTGCTTCCTAGTTTTTCCAAAGCAGCCTTCATTATCTAGGGCATTTCAATTCTCTTTCTTCTGTTCTGACTAGCACTCCTATTTCCTAAACTATGTCATCAGAATAACCCCTGCCCTGTGCTTCTATACATTTTTATTACCTTTCTTTATCATAATGAGGTGAGGAGACTCTGAATACAATAGTCAAGTAATCAGGTGAAGTTCCGTAGACTGCAGGAATATATTTGTAATTATTTGCTTTCACACTGTGTTCCTGTCTCCATTAAAATAATTTATGCTATTCACAGAGTACCTAGATCCATAAATTCATAATTTAACATTAAAATAGATAAAGTCATAGGCATGATCTCAACTCAGCCCATTCTCAGTGCAAAGAGTTCATAAACGGAGTACCTCAGAGGCTTCAGGGAAATGCAAGTGATGTTTGTACAAAAAATGATGTCTGACAATATTCAGTCAGTATAATACATTATTCCTGGCCTCAGTATAAGATTCTCTCTACTTTATCCATGCTGAAAAGGAGACAAAACTTTCCCTTATAGCTCCATTGTATTCCTCTAAGCTCTTCAAGAAGAGCAAAGTTAGCTCCCAGAATGTGCATGTTCCCGTGAATGGGACATTTAACAATTCTTTGCAGATCTAACACCTTTTCTCAAAATATTTTAGTATTCCCTGTAGTCATTGCATTATTCTTAAAATAGGTGATGAAGAATGTCAGTATGACATCCATTTCCCTGATGCATGAACCAGGGAAAAAGGAACTGAATTATTTGCCTGAAATATCAACCTACAAAGCCTTTTCAAGAGTAGGAACCCAGGAGTTTTAAAGCAGAGTCTATTATCCCAGGCACAAAGAACATGGCTTCAATGGTACCTCAGTACCACTTTGCAGCAGATTCTTTGGCTAAGCTTTCAGACTCCGAATTATCTGCCTGCATGGGTGCTGTGCTTATCTAGCACCACTGCTCATGAGCCAGCACTACAGTCTGTGCCTGCGCTGCAGACATTGGCTCATCAGCACTGACCTGAATCTTTGGATCTTTCCTGAGCAATCAGTTTACTGAAAAGATATATAACTTGTATATTTTGGAAGCCAGTTGAGTCCCACTTAATCTATCAAAAGCAACTGGGTTTTGAAAATAGGTGAAAGCACGAAGGAGAGAATATTTTTGAATTATGCTTTTTACAGTTGTGGGCAGTGACAGGTATTTATTTCATTCCTTCAAGCACTTGGCTAGCAACCACAATTCAGAATTATCATAACTGCCATTTCTCAAGAGCTATATAAATCAAGCTATCTTACCAACTGAGCAGCTTTCTACATTCTAGATCAAGCAGTGCTTGATCTAGTTTATCTTCTTACAACTGGAGGTGATGCATTGTGCCTGTGCTCACCCAAGAGAGTGGTCAACCACTGTGTTACAAGCATGCTGAGAATGCCTGCTGTGAACACCTCTGGCACGCCTTTGGGTGAGTATGAGAGATGTTATCCTGGAGTTTTTCCAATCTTAGATGCCATTCACAAGATTATCACAGTGGTGATATATTTGTTCAAGACTTCACATTAGTGCACACAAATTTCTAACCGGTTTCGTGCTAATTCACTGGCAATAACTGTTAGGTGAATTAATTCTTCTTAGATTAGTTTTGCAGAGGCATAAAATTCCAATGGCTTTCCTCATCTGAGAGACTTGAGGACTGGGTATGAGCATAAAGTCTATGGGTCATTAGAGGAATTTTGTTCACTACATTCTTATGGGCAATTTAAAAATATCTTATCTGATATACTCAGTACAATTATTCAGTCAAACATTGTAACTTGAATTTATTTTTTTTGGCCAATGGCACATTCCACATCCACATCTGGAACTTCTGAGCTATATAGGGTATATACTCTGATGTTTAAATAGCAATTTAATAGCAGCACTGTCTAAATAAGGATATTTGCTTAGATCAGTTATTTTCTGAAATATTCAAGATTTGCCACTTGTCTTTAAAAATTTCTTTTGCACCTTTTAAAGCAGCAGTTTTACTGGCATATTTGCAAGTAGAATATTAACAAATTTCCCTAACTCTACAAAAGCTATTGTATTCTAGGTATCACCAACGTGAACTGAATTATTACTGCATGGTAATAATGTCCTCAAAATAGAAGTCTATAATGTGAACACTTAAACTCATGTAATGAATGCCAATTATTCTATTACTCTGCTCAGTGTATAATTACAGAAACTGGAAAATATTCTGGGCTTGCAGTTTTTCTATTGTTGGACTGTTTGGTAAACTTGACTGGCAGCTTCTCTGTTAATATTTTTTTAACCAGAAGGGAATCGAGTCATGCAGCCATTTTGAGTGACAGCTAAAAAATACTGACTAATGAGCAAACACTCCACACTGCATTTTAAAAATGCAAACACCATCCAAGAAAAGGAACTCAAGTAGCCAATTTGTATAATAAATGACTTTATAAGGCATGCATGATAACAGAACTGAGGAAAAATGGGATGCCTATCCAGGTGGGTTTGGTGCAGCAGGCATCCACAGCACAGGACGCCTTTACATCTTGAAAGACAAACACCACATATCTTGGCTAAAATGTCAATTAATTAAATAAGTTGCTAATGTAAGTAGCTTGCTCATTTTTGCTTTCCTGGGATGAAATTAATGAAGGAACCCTTTGCACATTTGAAGACAGACACTTACATAATCACTGGTACTTGCCATAGGAAATGTAGATCCTTGGCCCTCAGAGTAGGAGGATGGATTGGGGGAGTTCGCCAATACATTATCCGGGCATAAATTAAAGGAGCTTGAAGGTGGCTGTCATTTGCCTTTGCTGCTGACAGTTTTAAAGGCTTATTGATTGGCTGACAAGCTTTGGAGGAGTAGCCATGTCGCCTTTCCCAAGGCCACAGTCTGTACAGGAGGGAACGGCTGCTTGCCTTCCAGGGCATCAGGGGATTGTTGCACACCAGAAAGCTCTTCTGCAGTTCCTGGCTGTGAATTAAGGGCTGCTCTGTGGTGGGAGTAATTGCCTGTGTTTGTGAAATAGCTCAGCCTGCCAAGCAATGCAAGGCTCTTTCTTCAGCTGCAAAGCATCAAAGCCTTAGGAAACCACCTAAGCTAAATGTTTGTGAGAGAAGACAGTAAGGGAGGGAGGAAAGCTGAGCAAGGGTTTAATGCATTGTAACCAACCAGAAAACACCTGAGAGTCTTTCTGTGAGGAAAAATAAGGCTCACCAGAACTGCTTTTCAGTAAAGGCATATAGTCACACAGAAGGAAAAGAGTAATGCTGAGGAACATAAAGAGCTGGTTTTTAATACAATTCTCTCTTGTGCTAGTTGTACTTGCCAACATTTCACCTTAGGGGTAAAATTTCTTGTTTGTTGACCCCTGGTACAATGAGGTGCAAAGGAAATTAATAACTCAGTAGGATTTGAGTCATGTTAAATCCATCATAAGAAATTTGTGAAATGTTTGGTTTCCAGTTTCAAAAGTAACTTAAGCTTCAGCAGTAATTAAGTGCTGAACTCCCTGACGTCAGTGGGAATTAGACATTAAAGCACGTCAGATGAAATCCTATGGGCTAAGATCTCCACATCTAAACATAACATTGATGTTAAGTTTGCTATAAGACTCCCACTACAGCTCAAAATAAACCCTTATGTTGAATCCTTAGTGCCAGTTCCAATTCAGTTACAGTTTTGGAAATGTAACCTGAGGGCATATTGACCCAGTCCCTTCCTGAGAACTTGTTCACTGCCTGTCTGGGAAAATTAGTTTCCCCAAGACTTGAACTATGTTTTCAGTGGTAGTATTCTTCTGCTAACAGCTAAAAACTTCCTAGGCTGTTTCCAGGGCTCTATCCAGCTAAGATACACAGATATCTTTTTTTCTTCCTGCGGTCAATCATGCGCCCATGAACTTGCTTTTCTTCCGTGCTGAAGCTCCTACTTAAAGAATAGAACTCAATGAAAAATCCAAGATAAGGCTAAAGCACCATTAGAATGACCTTCCAGGAGGAAAAATAGACATGGCCAGCTTTTCTTCTGAATTACCTTAATACAAATGCTCAGAAGCAGCAGCAGTATAACAAACTTCTCCACTTTATGCAGCTGAAACATCAAATAGCAAGCCCAGGAAATGTTTAAAAATCCTACCCATGATTCTGATGGAAGTGAAATTATTTTTTGCCCTTACAGTTTGTGATTATCTTCTGTAATCCAAACGAACTGTGTGCCATAAGTTTCTTATTTTAATTTTTTTTGTTTTATTCAGAAAAATTTCAATAGATGTTGAACATACTTGGGGAATTTTCAAGGTTAATTGTCAAATCCTTCATGACATCATGTCAGATTCTCTGTGGTAAATATAGGCTTGTGATCAGCAGACTGTCAACTGTATTTATTTATAAGCCAGTGTTCCTAGAAACACATCTAAAGGCTATACTTAGAGGTTGTGCCACAATACTGCAGTGCTGCAAAAACTGGTCACATATGGAGGTAAACAGTTGTGAAAGGTTAACCCTCCTCACTTGTGATATGCTCTGACATCCTGTGGATGCCAACTGGCTGAACACAACAGAAAAGGAAGAGCTGTGGGTATGTCAGAAAAGCAGACAGTTGCTTATTTGGATGAAAATTTACAGCTTAAAATGGTAGGATGGAAAATCTGCAGGGTACTGCAGGAAGGTCAATGATATGGATGGTAAGACCTGGAACAGGCTCATAACTGACTTAGTCCTCAGTGAGTTCTATGTCTGAGATCATGAATATTTATTCTAAGTAATCAATTATTTATATTAGACAGCATGCAAGTACATTTATTATAAATATGTTTTAAATACAGTATTAGTTAAAAAAGGCAAGGCACCTAGTCATTCTAGACAAGCATGCAAAAACTCTCAAAAAGATTTTCAAGGTCTAATTTTGTGCAGACTTAAAATAAACATGTCTCACACTCATCTGTTCTGAGACAATTTCCTAAGCAAATATGAGCTGAGTGTCAGTAAATTCAGTTTGGTATGCACTGCTCTTCCAGCTAATAGAGCCTACGCTATCAAGCAACTCTCTCAGTGAAAGTTCTCTCAGTATTTATGACTGAGCCTCAAACAACCTTGTAAAGTATTTTTATGTTTCTATTCTCATTTTATAAATTAAAAACTGAGAGATTTCTTTAGAAAATGTGGCTTAAGCATTCTTTTAATGTTTAGCAATGATGAAACCATTAGTTCATCTCATTCTCTCCATGCAGCCAGGTTAGGTATTTTTAGAAATCAAATGCAATGTGACTCAAGCTTTTGCCCTTGGTAAAAGATATCTAGGTAAAATTTAATGGCTGGGTATATACAGACAGTTGGACCTTAATTCCTGTGAAACTCCAACTGTACTAATCAGCATAATGACCTCCAGAAGAAGTTGCAAAATTAATCCATTTTCCTATGTCTCTTCCCATAAAGCCCTGTAGAAAATGTTCTTCCTTTTCTACAGGGTTCTATGTCCTCTTGCTAAGAAGAATGCATAATTCTGTGGTCAAGAATATTTTACAGAAAGCATCACTCTTTTTGCCTTAAGCTCATCAATAAGTCTGCAAATACATGCACTGCTGTGATATTTCAGAAGGCATATTCCATGGAGACAAAGATATAAGAGTGAAATGAACAAAACCCCCTTACCCAGAAGATAAGGCATAACTTATACAGTCACATGTAGTCCAGGATAAAAATACACCGCTTTGTTAATGTCCAGTGAATTAAAGAGAAGTGGTAGGCCATTGTTTATCTATTCTTATTCACACCAGGTAGAATTTTCCTGTTCCTACATTAGCAGCCTTATTCAGGGTCATTGTAAAGACCCCTGGAACTGTTCTTAATGACCTAATATGTTCAAGAATATGCAATACTCTTTTTCACATGTGAAAATGTGTTGTGACGATCACACCGATACAATTCAGACAGGCAAACAACCTGTCCATGTAACTCTCTGCAAAACCATATTGTTCAACTTGATTGATACATAAAAATGTAATAGCGATAGCATCTGATCATTGAAGATACTGATTTAAAAACCCACCAAAAAATAAGGAAAATTCATTCACCCAAGTTCAAATCTACACAGCTCTTTTCCTTGTAGAGTGTTTTTATAACAGTCTAAAAATAAAAAGGTCTTGTCAGAAAGAAGTCTTGAAAGAAAATACTGTCCTTAAGGGTTACTAAAAAAAGAAAGTTTGTTCAGAAGAAAAATGTTCTGTCTTGTGGAGGCTAAAACAGAAGAACCAGCAAATTCCATACAGGGCAATATAGGCTTAGCAGTGAAACTAAGTCATCTCCAGTGTGTTCTTTCCAGACCAGCTGGTAGGGTGTGTGGTTCTGTGTTGCAGGGTATGGCTGAGGCTGTGCACCGTTTGCACAGCTCCGAGGCAGCATGTCCCCACATGCTTCACCTATTCCTTGTGACAGGCTCTGCTGGTTTTGGCTGGGGCAGGGTTAACTTTCTTCCCAATGGCTGTGGTTTGGATTTGTGCTGGACACAGTGATGATAATACAGAGATGTTTTCATTGTTGCTGAGCAAGGCTTGCACGGAGCCAAGGCCTTCTCTGCTTTTTGTGCTGCCACATTGGTGAGGAGGCTGGGGGTGCATGGGAGGGTGGGAGGAGACACAGCCAGGACAGGTGACCCCAACTGACCAAAGGGATATTCCAGACCTTATAGCATCATGTTCAGTATAGAAAAGGTGTGAAGAAGAAGGCTGGGGGGGGAGGGGTGTTTGGAGTGAGGTTATTCGTCTTCCCAAGGTCACTGTTATATGATGGAGCCCTGGTCTCCTGGGGATGGCTGAACACTTGCCTGCCCATGGGAAGCAGTGAATGAATCCCATGTTTTGTTTTGCTGGTGTGCATAGCTTTTGCATTCATTATTAATCTGCCTTTATCTCAACCCATGACTTTTCCAGCTTTTACCTTTCTAATTCTCTCACTGATCCTGCTGGTGGGGGAGTGAGAGAGGGGCTGTGTGGGGCTTGGTGATTTCCTGGGGGTAAATCATGGCACAGGCTGTGCTGGCTCAGCTGACTTTACAAGGGCGTGATTGATGGTGTCCATGATGGTGTTGAGGGAGCATCCTCAAAGATAATGGTCCTGACAGGACTACCATTAAGGCTAGGATAAATTTCAGATGGCTGACATAATTTCTGCAGGAGTCCATGCTATTCTTCAGGCAAGGGAATGAAGGTGATGGAAACCTAGGCCTTACTGTTGAGAGATGATAGCCATTGATGAGTCCTACAGGAGTGGCTTTTTGCTTAGTTGAGAAAAATATCAGAAAAGGTATGATATTTAGAGGGCTGAATCAACAGACACAGAAACCATTTTGTGATTATTCCCAATTTTATCAAATATATTTAATGTACCTGATTAACTGCAAAGAACAGTGTTAATGAGTCAGTCTATTTTAATATTAAAATAGCAAGAGAAAAACATAAACAGCAATGAAGAAAGATTTAGGAGATAGAGTTGCCACACAGGCTCAGGCAACGATTCAAGAAGGTTCATATGCAAGATGCAAAGATGAGAGAAGCCTCTGGCAATGGTCCAGATCCATCACCTAAGGGAAGGCACACAAATAGGACAGCTGTACTCTTTCCCCGAATGTGAATTTTGTGTCAGTTGCCTTCAATGCTCTCTCTTTCATGGCTGCTCTCAGCTTTGCTCTGGACTTGTCTAACAACCACCCAGAAGATCCTCGCACCTTAAATATACCCTATATACAAACCACATATGTTTATTCATTCTTAATGTACCATCTGCTAAATTCCCTTCTTAGTCATCAGACAATGTACCAAATGAAACTGCAAACCACTGGTTACTTCTCATTGCACTTGCAAGTTCTTATTTCATATACATCATGTGAGCTGTCAGATTTCAGAAAAGGCTGAAAACACAACCCATATGTGTTGAATGTCTTCAATGTAATAATGCATCTACTTTTTTGTTCTCCAGAGAAGAGGAGCTGCCACTAGGACAAAGAGACTGCAGAGCTGAATCAGGCACCATGGGATTGACTCATCCCTGGTGAACAAAAGCCAACCTTAGGTTTTTTCGTGCTGCATAGTGGGCTGTTCCAGTCAGAAAGATGAGGGAGAAAAATGACACAGCTTTTCAGAAACTCCCTAAGGATGAGACCAACCCAAAATGTCTGCCTGTACAATACTTTATATTTGTTTGCCAATCTTCATTTTCATACACTATAGAGAGCAGTGACATAGTTAATAGATAGGTCTCAGTTCAATAACTGTCACTAAAAACCTGACAACATATTGACACAAAGATATTTCACAGTGCTCAACACCATTTATTCAGAATTTCTGCAAACACCACCTTCTTCGTCTGCAGTTGTTTCAATTTACTTAATAACTAGAGGAATTAGGAACTTTAGATATAACTAAACAGAGGTTCTGGAGGACAAAATACCAACATCAATCAAAACCAAATTACCTTCTAACTCATCTGAACTGAACTTCTGGCAGAAGCGACAGAAATTTCACGCGAGATTTTTCTTATCTTAGTTTCTGAGACTGTACAATTATCACAGCACACACCAATATGTCAGATACATCCTGTTGAAGAGGGAAGAAACTGGGAGATAACCAGGATGATTGAAGTCAGAAGATCTGCATGTATTTCTTATAGACACAGGAAAGGAAATAACATGATAAAATGGAAGCCTTCAATATATCAGTCACTCAGTATCTCCGTTTATAAACCAATAAGGTTTGAGGCATGAGGCCTGCTAATTTCATTTGTAGGAAGAGTCAAAGAAGTTAAGAAAACAGTTAAAAACCCCATATAATTTTGACATGTAGTTTTGCAGTGGCCTTGCACAGAAATCAAAAAGATTACCTGAACTTCTTACCTGAACTTCTTTCATTGCTAGATCACTTTTTCTGGTTTCCTCCAGAAAATAAGAATGGAGAACTGACATGTTCTTGTAGGAGAAACGATTGTTTTGAATTGATGATGAAATCAGCTGGATGTGTACAGGACCTACTGCCCTCAAAGTCCCTAAATACTGACTGCTTACTTGGACAATTGTTGTAGGTTAAATTTTGGAAATTAGGCATTTAAAAAAAATTGTTAGTACTAGAGTTGTCACGGTATTATATTCTGAACCAACAGTTCCAACTGGCTTTGGCAAGTATTAGTGACAGGTACTTTGGCATGAGGGTCCACAAAACAAATTTTCATTTCTTGTAGCAGTTCCATGCACGTATTTCTGTGGTTTGTATAGGAAAGTTCCCCACTGGTTAAAAAAGTGGCTATGTATGTATATGTCACAGGGACTGAATCTGACACTGTTTTCTTGACAAGGTTGGCCAGTTTGTGGCTTTTGCAGAACTTCATCACAGGGGACATTCTGCAATGAGAGCAATGTATACTGTAGTATACACCACCAGCTGGAAATATATGCAGAAAAAATACATAATCAGTCTCTTGTACTGTTACAGCACATAGCAACGAATGCTAAGAAAACACCTCACCTCAGTAAGCCTTGGCTCCAACTTAGGAAATAAAAAAGAAGTAACCCTCTACCTGGATAAGTCTGTGTTATTGAAAATAATACAGCTCCATTGCATGGAGCCTGAAGGGTTTCCTATTTGAATAGACTACAATGGTCACCTTAGTTATGGCAGTGTCTTGCTCAGCACATCAATTTTCATCTCATAAAGAAATGCATTTCTTCAGTAGGGGAAATGGCATGTTTCTGATCTACTTATGCTGCCTGAATGACGTAATAGATGTCATAGTGGAAGTTTTCTCCTTTATGGTGACCAAGTGTGGCAATAGGAGCCTTTGCATTAATGGAGCTTTAGATTCTTTATCAGACAAGTCCCGACCCATTTCAATATGATTTCACTGAAGAGATCTTGTATAAAGTCTAGCTCTTCTGCTTCCCTGTTTGGCAGTAGTTGATGGCTCTGATTCATGGGTCATAAATACATCTTTCAGTTAGTTGATAGAACATGCTTCTATCAAAAACATACATAGGAATAATTGCTTTGTTGTGAAGAATTACTATTTATTGCATTATTAAGAATCTTAGCACAAATAAGTTTCTGTCCCATGGTCTGGGTATTTTCATGTAATTTAATCTCACAATCAATCTAGTGTCTCCCCCAGCCAACAATAACTGTTGTGACAAATAAATAAAATCCTAGTCACTACGCCTAGATCCCTCTACAAGGAACTTATGCAAAGATGAGTTTTCCAGAGAGTTTATAAGACAACAGAGGCCTTAATCACGTAGGAGATGCAGCCCAGAGCTCAGAAGTTCATCATGAAGGCCATTTTGCCAAATGCACAAACCTGTACCAATGGAGCTGCAGTACTTCAGCAATACCAGCTGCAACAATAAGAAATGGGTTGCACCAAATTACTCAACTTAGAAGTGTTGACAGCTGTTCTTTTGGCATGTTACTTGAAAGGGACATCATTTTTTTGTGCCTGCTGTGTGGTGAGAGACACTGCCACAACGTGAGATTAGACACTGAATCAGGCCATCCCTGTTTGCTAATATCAGTAAGATGCCTTGCTATGTCTATGAGCTGTCCTCCATTTATCACCTTTCAGTCTGGATGGATTTATGCACGGCTCTTACCGAACACCACAGAGCTGTGAGCACACCACTTCTACTTGTCATCCATACTGAAAAGACCTCATGACAGGAGGGCAATTACCCACAGCTACTCATTAGGTCCTGCTAGGGGACATAAGAGGAACAATGTAAGGACCATATCACCCATCCTATTAGACCTGCACTGCTTTTCACAGTGAGAGTTCACAGCTTCTCATAGCCCTATACGAATCAGTGTTTGTAACTTGTCCCTTCTGTTGCCAGGAATGGTTTGAAATAGATCACACCACTTATTTTTCCACATTCAGATTCCAATCAGACTGGTATCTTTTCAGTACTGTTTCGAGGATAGTATAGATCTGAGATATTTTATCTACAAAATAACTAAATGAGGAGAGCCCAGCTAACCATCACTGGGATCAGCTTTCAAAGTGTGTTTGTGAGCAGCAAAAACAAACCATTGTTGATGTGGGAAACCTCCAACGCATATGAGAGTTTCTCTGACTATTCATCTGCAAGTCTATGAGGAAGAATAAAAGACAGTAGCAAGTTGCAGAAATATTCAAGATAACATCTTACTGTTTGCTATTGAAACAACAGCAATAGCAAAACCATTCCCAATTGCCATTGTAATAATTCAGCAAGAATATGACTTCAATAAACACATAAACTTGTAGTGCTGCTTCATGGCCAGTGAACTTGGGATTTTCTGAATTAATTAAATCACAGGAAAAAGAGCATCATCTCAGGGAAAATTCTGCCTCTGGTTGCCCAAAATACAACATTTGGCTTGGTAGGAGAAGCATTATAGTGTGTCTGGATTGTAAACATTATTCATTGGGAATACTAAATGGAAATTGAAGCTGATATGCATTCCAGGGTTGTCCCATCTACAAGCATCAAATATATATTAGTGGGAAAAACAGTATTGTAGTGGCAAAAGGTCTTGTTTTTCTCTGGTCTGGATTAATATAGTCTTGTATCTTAGCAAATTTTAACTGCAAACAGCTTTTTAGATAAGAAGAGTTAAATGCAAAGAGCAATTAAGCATGCAATAAGTATTTTTTCTCACCAACAGCTGTTGAATTTCTAATTCTGATATTTCTTTGATTCAAAAACTCCCAAGGGTTCTTTGGGTACCAGGTAAATATTTAAAAGAAGTAATATAGTGTTTATATGATATGGATGATCTCTAATACTGTTGCTTAATTAAACAGTAAGGTTTACAGAGGCACAGCCCAAGGCACAAAGCTGTGTTTGATTTAGGTTCTGGCTATCAGACAGTCATCAGGGTGTAGAAAAGTGTTCTTAAACTAACAGCCACCTTTCATTCCTTGACAGACATATCTGTGGTAAAGTATATCAGAAAGAGACCCTAGAGTCTAAAAACTCATTTTGTTTTTCAGTGACAGAACTAGGAAGAATTTACCTAAGGGTTTTCTGCTGGATTTGTGCATGAGTCCTGTTTGCATTCTTATGTTGAGCATAGTTTTTGAAGAAAGTGTAAGCCGTGCATTTCATAATGGTAAAGTTTCATACAGTATCTATCACTGAATTGCTATGTAGCTGAAGGATCTTGATACTGCCAAAAGGATATCCAAGCTGGCCAAACCCTTGAGAATTTAAACTGAACAACACTATAGCTGGGGAAAAAAAAAAAAAAAGAAAATAACATACTACAATACTACAACCTGACCAAAATAATACAGATTTACTAGGCAGTACTGTAGAAAACTAGGCACAGCTGACCTTCTACTACTTCTACTATATTTCCTAATGGGATGCACAACACATTATTGATGCAAGTTTAAACTGAAACAAGTTAATAATTTTAGACTGATATGTTTTTACTGCAAAGGCTTTCAGGACCGTTGGCCCTTATGTAAGAATACTTACATATTCCAATTAAATATGAAATATAAATACTAATAATATTACTTGTATTTGCCAGTGTAAGCTGACATCATAACTGTAAATTAATTTTATTTACAGTGATTTATTCACAGCCTACTAGATATTAGATCTTTCTCATACTTGCCTCTGAAGATTTTATAAGCCAAGTAGGGCCAGACTAGGTCAGATATAGAAGCAATTTAGAGGTGCTATGAAAATTTACATATTCTGCTTGAATGCCTCAATGCTAAAGATTTGGTCTCACTTTTATCCAAGTATTTCAATTAAGCTGAACTATGAGCCTGTACAGAGACTTCAAAATGACTTTTCCTAATGTTTGAAAGTTGAGTAGAAAAAGCAGTTGAAATGTAAGCATGGTATTTCTCCACAAACATTAAAAAGTTCTGCTGATATTACTTGGTTAGAAGTAATTCAGTGCAATTTCAAACAAATGACTTCAGACTCCTCTAGAAATCCCAGTTACAAGTATAGTTGATTTATAGAAGTAATTTGGGATACAGTAGACACACAACAAGATTTTGGTACATAAGCCTGATGAATACCTGATTAGTACATGCAGCAATAAACCATTTTTCATTTGCCAGAAGCAGAAGACAGGGCAACACTGTCTTGTCTTGTGTTCCCAGCCTGGCCCAGATTTCTGCAGGTCACTGCAATACTGGGGCAGGGCCCTGAGCGGCTGGTGTAAGCCCTGGGGCCTCCATCCATCCTTCCATTCTTCCATCACCAGAAATCCCCTTTATTAGGAAGGTTCCCTGGGAAGGCCATGTCAGAGGTTAAGCTGGTACGAATGGGTGTTGCACTAGGCTCAGGAATAAGGCTCTGGAGATCAGCCAACTTACCAACTCATGTGTGAGCACTGGCTGAGTTCTCCTTCCCCTCATTACTCTATGCTTTGCCCACTGTGGGTTAGCAATGCCTTTGCAAAAGAAACCCATTTCTTTGCTCTGGAAAGATACAAAAGGAGCTGCCTTGATTTTCTCAGCCCCTGCTGATGTAAACACAGTTATACAGTGCACAACTTAGGTGCTGCATGGATGTGAAACAGTTCAAATGCACCTATTGAGCATGGATCAGATAAACATGTCATGCATTGAATCACTCTGCCATTGCAGCTGTTAAGAGGATTTATACAGCAGATGGAATGCTTGGAATTGCTAAATGAAGGTTACATCATTCAAAGGTAACATGCAATCTCTCTAGTGCATTTTTTTAAAGGAATGTCAGACTCATTTCTAAGAGCTTCTCTGATAGTGCTGATAAGACTCTGATCAACCAGGCTCTTTGTAGACAGACTCAATAGTTTGCAGCCATGTAATGGTCACTACAGATATTGAGTTGCTGATAAAATCTTAAATGAAGGATTAATTTCTGTCAAGTTACTCATCTAAGGCTATGTCATTTACACTTATTTCAAGGTAAGAGTCATGTGCATATCTAAACACATTTCAAATGTTGATTTCTTGAGCAGCCTGAGAAATTCTTATTTTATTATTTCTTTTACTGGGTAAAACATTAGAACTGTTACTGGTGGCCTTCTTATGTCAAAAGGTCTTGTCTTCCCTTTCCTGTCTTGTTCTGCATTATTCTTAATAATGCCATCTTTAAGAATGAACAAGGATCTTATTAATACTCCCAAATATCCAAGGTTACAAAAGCCTTCCAAAGATAAGGATCTTCAAAAGAAGTAGCTCACATTTAACATGGGATGAAAAATTAGAGTGGGCAGAAAGAGAGACACTTCAGATCTGAATTCTTAAACTCAGTGAACCTGGATTTTCATTGTCAGTAAAACTAAAGAGTGAGAGAGCTTTCTAAGGAAAAGAAACCCCCACAGCATAGCTCAGATAACCATCAATTCTGTTATTCTTCCAATATAGAAATACTTTAAATGGTGAAGAAGCAGACTTTAGAGGCATTCAAGTCCCTGTAAACATTGGTGACTTAGGAATTAGTGATCCTGCATTTTAGACTTTGTGCTTGATGAAAACAGAATGTTGATTTTATTTAGCTGGAATCATCTTCCTTTAATGTAAAACAGAGGTAAGAAGAAAAGGATGTGCATAGTTACTCTGGATAAAAAGCAAATACAGGAAGAGATAATTTCTAAAATGAAGCAGGTAAAGATACTGTTGTGCATCCTGACTACTCCAAACACAATGAGGAGAGACTCGCCTGAATGTAGAAGCTTGTAAGGACTATGGTTTAAGTAGAGTCTAGTTCCCCTCCCTTTGCTCTGTATCCAAACCAGTAAATAATATTTCCATTTGAAGAAACTGTTGGACAATCATTTCAGTTGGCTGCTGCCTCAGCTGACAGACAATAACAAACTGCAAAACTCACACTATTATTGAGAATATTAGGGGCTGCTGTGTAAGATGAAAAGTGGTCAGGCTAAGTAGGGCAGCATCCTTTCAAAGAAGGAAACGAAGTCTCTTGGAAACTGCTTAGAAAGAATAGCACACATTATACTGATAACTTCACCCACAGTCCCCGTGATGCTCAATGCTCCAGTGCAATTTCCAGTGCTGAAATGGATCCCTCACTCTCGGCCTCAGAGAGGTACGAAACAAGACAAGGAAGATGCCTGAGGAGAAATCCTTAACAGCCTGAATTCTAGTTGAACCAGCTGGAAAAGCTGAAGACAAAGCTGAATTACAAAACCTCCTGGTCTTAGAACTTTGAAGAGACTGGTGCTTGCAGCCATATGAGGTGGGTCCATGCAGAGAGGACAGCAAGCACTGGGACTCTGCTGTGCCAAGGGCAACTGGGCTGGTTTCCAGGTCATTTTCCTTTTTGTTTTAGTGAACTGACCATGTGGAGCAAGATGCCTACACTGTGCCTTACAACTCAACAAATCATTTTAATCTTCAAATTGCTGTGCAAAATAAGTAATCCTTGCTGAGTTTCTGTGAAGTATGCTCTGTTGCTTAGTCACTACTGAGGTGAGTGCATTGCGCAGGTTTGGATAAGGAAATTTACTGCCTTAATTTTATCTCAGGTGCAAACAAGGTAGGGAGGAGGTTCTTGCAGTGATTCAGAGGCTAAGTCTACACTAAAAATTGGTCATTTTAGAGTTATTATGCTTAACTCTCTGCAGTATTCTATTCTCTAGCTGATTCAGGTCACTCTAAATGAGAATAAATTAAAAGGCAAACACAGAAAAGTGTTTGGATTCAGATTTTGCACAGCTAAGCTCAGTGAAAATGAGCCATTACCCAACAGGAGTAAAATAAAAACAGAATCCTGTTCAGACCAGACAAGACTAGTCTTTAAGAGCTTAAAAATATGTATTTTTAGTTCAACTGCTGATTGACTTTGTCTCTCCAAGTTTGCTTTTTTTGTTAATAAATAGCTCACACTGTAGATTATTTATGTTTTACATTGAAAACTATTTCTTGTGTGTGTGTGAAAAGACTAGAGGAAAAAAACTGTAATACATGCAATGATTTGACTTTATCTCAGCATCTTCTTTGCTCTCTGTAAATATCAAATGCACAAAACAAGTTACTGTCCTGACCCTGTAAAGAGCAGCTGGTGAAAATTCAATTCCTTATTTTTGTTTTCCCTAATGATAGTAAAATTGGCCATACCATTTCTAGCACACAGGTGTTTGGTTTCATTCATTCAAGCACATTCAGATATTCTCATGATACTTTTACATTTGACCTTCTCCTAGAATACCTCTAATTTAGTTAACAGCTTTCCTATTAAACAAAGCTTTTCGGGTGGAGAGTGGAAGTCTCTCCTCCTGGAAAATAAGGGTGAGATGTTTGTCGATCTCTCCTCCACAGCACTCCCAGGTGCCTATTCCATGGATTTACTGCTTCCCTCCCTTATGCCAGAAGCAACCCTTGGGTAGTTTTGCAGTTGATAGTTTGGCAAGATGATCTAGTTTAAAATTTGAACAATTTGTTCATGCACAGCATTAGTTTTAGGAGGATTTGTGTGGCCCCAAAAGTCCAGCTACTAGAAGAAAGAAAGTAGGAAAAGCGCCAAGGAGAGAATGTGAGAACTAAGCACTTAATCAGGAATATGACTTTAAACTAGTGAGAGTTCTTTGATATACTGGGCAGAAAAATTGAATTTTAAGTAACGGTAACTTTCACTTTCCTACTTCGAGAAAATACTAAATATAAAAATGCTTTGAGAAGAATTAATGTGTTGTAGTGTCTGGATCTCTGTGTGAAGCATCTTCTGTGGCTTCAGCTGTTTAATTTCAGTGATCAGAGGTCACTGTTGTCTTAAAGGTGTACATATTCTGCTTTGGCAGGGTTAAAATTTCTGAAGGGTTGCCTTGAAAAATTTCATTTGAACAAGAGAAAATAAGACCTTTCATTCCATATGGTGTGCTCAAAGATATTTATCAGCTATATAGTCCCTGCCATGGACAATAAAGAATGCCCAGATTTAGCTGAATGCATAGATGAATATATAACGTTAAACAATCAAATGTGCCCATATTTAGGAAAGTATTTGAAATGAGGTGTAATTTATTTGTAATAAACTCCAATGAAAGCATTCAAATACTTAAGGCAAAGTACTTGTTTAAGGATTTTGCTGAAGCAGTCTAAAAGAGAAATACAGATTTGAAAGATCAATACGGTCATCTACAAAGAACTGACCATGGAGTGCTGGGGTGATTTTTTTTTTCTTTACTTGGTTTATATTTTAATTGGTTATATTTTTTTTTCCAAACTTGTGCTTTTAATGGGTAAAGGTCTCATCCCACATACTTTTTACTCAGTAGCAACACTGGCTTATCTTTTATGTACCTCTTCGGTCTCCCCCACATGATCTGATCATCACCTCATCTTCAGAAATATCTATATTATGAAGGAAGGCTTTGAGAAAAACAGGAGTTTAAAAAACTTGATCATTTAAATTATCCAGTTTTGAGGACAATGCTGTAAGTAGCTACAACAGCACAAATGTGAGTGATCAGCTTCAGGAGGGGGCAGGAAGGAATAGGTTGCTTTGAAACTTATCTTGTGGTTACAGGCTGAATTTGAATGACAAATTTGTGAACCCAGAAGCTGTCAGCATCACTCAAAATACATAAAAGTTTGTGTATGTCTTTCTACTGCTTAGGTGTGCAAATGATTATTTTATATGCAAATAAAATGACATGCTGACTGTTTACATGCTGACTGTGGATTTCCCTAAAAATGGTGACTTAAGAATGGTTCTTTGCTGCAAAAATACTGGAAGAACAATATTGCAAAAAAAGTATGGGGTGTGGTTTGTTTCTTTCAAATCCAATCAACTTAATGTACGAATTAAAAGTGTACTGCTTTTGCTGCCAGTAATTTAAATTCAGGATATTCTTAAAAGTGACATTACTGTCTTACTTCAGCAACCACAAGAATTGTGCACCTGAAATTTAGGGCTGAACCCTGGTTCATGGAAAGGTGCCTTGGTGCTCTTTTGACTTAATAAGGGGCAAAAGCTTTCACAGGACTGACACACTGCTGACTGACAGAGAATGATGACCATAATACTCCAACATGCATTGAGTTTCAGGGGCAAAACCAGACATTTTTCCCAGCTGATACAAGGGAAGAATGGGGAGCAGTAACCTGTCGTGCTGTGCCCTGCTAGCCGTTGTTCAGAGGTGCATGAAAACTAAGAAAAGAGTCATCAATATTTAGGTGATGGACAAGCTGAAAAAGCTGCACCCCTTGCAGGTTTGTTATGGCTCAAGAACCATTTGGGTAAAGTCTGTAGTGGTGCTTAGGTATTGTTTTCTTTGCACAGCTTAGACTGGTTGGTCATGAATGACAGCTACATGAAACTGCAATAAAGGAAAACAGGACAGATGGTTTGTAGTTGGACTCACACTGTGTCACCCTGACTCCTCTAAAATAATATTACTGGAGAAGGAAATGGACTATCTATGTAGTTCAATGAAGGAACTTCTCAATGTTACTTGAGGGCATCAAGTCTTGTAAAAATTAATGTAGGAATTGGAAAATGTCTGTGGTTTTTAACCATACCCAGAAAACCTAGGAGTGTTAAAAAATCAGAATATGTACGCTTGGTTACTTTACATCCCAAAATAACCCTGTGAGCCTAAATTGACAAAAAACTAGGGGGAGGAAAGAAGCAATTAAAGCTGCACAAAGAATTAGGTTGGCTGTGGTTATTGTAGGGGGTTGCTATTTTCTTCCTTTCGAGGAAGGATTGAGATCAGCTGTAAGTTGTGTTATTATCTGCAACTCTTCTAACAGCAGCATGGTGAAAAGCTGCCAAAGCATTTAGAATTAATTCAACCAGGCTAAGAGGAGTATGTCAAACTGACTTCTTTGCCTGTAAATTACAAAATTATCTGTAGTTAAAATTAGCTTCTAACCATCCTGGAGAGGGAGGAGATGAGCTCCTAAAAACTACTGTATGCTGTGATGAAGGCTTGATGGCCCAGCAGCAGGACTTGCAAAGTCAGCTGCTGTTGGTAGAGCTGTTGAGGTGTATACACGATGCACATGTGATTACCACTGCAAAACGAAGGAGGTGATAATAGTAACTGTAAACTATGAATAGCAAGTTATTATAATGAAAAAAGATAAAACCACCTAGATACTGAGTTATGTTCTCATTTATCTTCAAAAATCAGCACAGCACAGCCTACTTAGCTCTTGTGTAAAGTAAAATTAACTTTTTGACTTATTACTATTGGTAGAAATGCCCATAAAATTTTCCTTAGCAAATTTGGTTTTGGCCACATATATCTTCTGATTACCGTCCTTCAGCACAGGGACCATTACAGTCAATTACATTGTTATCTGACTCAAACATGTGGACAGCTCAGTCAGTGACTTTAATTACTTTCTCATCAAAGCCATGTTGGATAGTCTCTGAAATTCCTTCTTTGCCTCCTAGGACATCGTAAAGGACAAATGACTTTTGGATTCTGTTCATCAAACATGACAGGAAATCTTTTCATTTAGTTATCTCAAGTCAAGTTCTACCAAAAAAAATATGTATCTATACCTGGACTGTCAATGGGTTTATATCCCTTGAGATCTGGCAGGCATTGTATACCTTTAGCTTCATGGTTTATTTTCAAACACAATAGGGAAAAATACACATCTTCACTCGAAGTCTGAAATCAATATACAAACAGAACCTTTTCCTTAAATTATTCCCTTCACAATGCAAAAATGTTTTGAAATGGTCTCCTCTGGAATGAAGGTTCACAACATCCTGTGCTGACACACAAATCAGTTGTGCTCCACTCTAGTCTTGCCAGAACTACTGGATGGGTCATACATGTTTTTTCACACTGAGTAGGGCTTCTGGTCCTAGCTGTAATTGCCAAGACACCTCTCTGCAGTTATTTTCTAGTTTGTTCTAGAAATTCAAAGCATCACATCAACAACAACAACACCCCCCCCCCCCCNCCCCCCCTTGTAGATTATTTTGAATGCGCAATGAACTTAATAATACTTAAGTACTTCTTATTGATACTAAAGTCCATGGACACGTGGATAAAGAGAGGAACAGGATGCAATTACTGGGTGTTCATATCATCAACAAAAGGATGTTGCACTATTGTAGAAAGCAGGGCAAATACCTATAGCAGATGGATGTCACAAAACTAATGAAAATAATTGCCCCATGGGGCCATAATTAAAACTTTTTAACCAAGAACACTTATTTCCAAGAAGGTGTATTTGAAACGTCACTGATTTCTGTTTGATAGCTGCAGCTGTCAGTCCATGCATCTAAAGGTGACATTTGAGCCAATGTTTGAATAAAAATAATCATGGTCTTTGACTGAATAAAATTCTATAAAATTATAGTCTAAATACTGTTGCCTTTAGAACAAACAAAACTGCAGCTGTTCATTTCATGAAAAACAGATTTAGACACGTGCAATCAGGGCGAGAACTGCTCAGAGATGTGATAGCTCTCTGATTGCAAAAGGGACAATTACTCCTACAGGGTTTCTAGAATCAATGAGGGACCTGGGTGACCTAGTCAAACTCCTGCTCAGAGAAGCATCAACACTGAATGCAAGCCAAGAGACTTAAGTCTTTTGAAAATCTCCAAGGAGGACGGGTTCACAACGTCTCTGGACAATCTGTTCCATGATTAATTGTCTTCTTGACGAAGAAGACAATTTTTCTTCCCTCTTACATACAGCCAGAACACCTCCTGTTTCAATTGATGATCACTGATTCCCATACTCCTGTTGTGCAACACAGAGGAGAACCTGCCAAGAGGAGGGGAACAATATTTTCTACACATTTTCCCTAAGTATCTCTCCTACTGCCACTGTCAGAAATAAATTATTGGTCTAGCATGACCTTCAGTTTCATCAAGCGCAGTGCCTCAGGTTGCCATGACAGAATCTCCATGACTTTTTTACATAGACCACTGAAGAATAATTACTAGTTTTTAACACTTCTGCTGAGCAATGACTAATGCATAGAAAAATGAAGGAAAATAAAGGATCTAATCTATAGATATTATGAAAGATGCTTGTCATTAAGTGCCTTGCATGTTATATAGAAAACTGGATTAATTTTCTTGATAAAGCAACATGTGGGAAACATCATTTAACAACAGAACCTGATGAATTACAGAGCAGGGATAAGGAATAGGAAAGAGCACTGAGAAAGAGCATGCAAAAAACATGTAGGTGCCAAACTTGCATTTGTTAGCAAACGTGTCACTATGATTCTGAACTGGAAAGTATCATCTCCCACTGCTTTGTACTTTTGTCCTTATATAAATGTGCAAGAAGAAGAAATTGCAAGTGGTACAATGGAGGCGGGGGTGCATGATTACAACCACCCCCACTCTGGGAGGCACCCAGGCATTGCTGAAAGGAACAACAGGTTCAGACCTGAAGAAGAGCAGTTTGGAGATGAAGATGTTGCAACAAGTGACCTGACAGGTTTATTAGCATGGGACAGAAGCATGTGTACCATAAAAGTTTTGGGTAATGCAGTGGAGTGCTATCACATGGCAAGAAGACCCATCAATAGGACTTAAGCAGAACTGCTGCCAGGCATTGACATGTACTGGTATTGAGTTTATGATCAGAGCACACTCTCTTGATCTCTTCAGAGAGTTCACATAGACTAGCAGAGTGAGCTCAAATGTACCATTTAAATATGTCATATTAATTTCTGAGTTTATGTTGCATATAGAGGCACATGGGGCACTGTGATTTCTATGCTAAAGCTTAAGGAGAATGGGCTGCATGCACTGCCTTCTGTCCAGTACTCTTTTGTAACCTCTGCCTTCATCTCCTTTATACTTGGAATTCTCAGACTATGGTGTAAAACCTACCACTTCTTTAAGAAATTAATTTACTTTAGGATAAGTCTGTAGAGGGAAACAATACCTTTTATTATAAAAACTTCATTTATATCCTCAGAGCATTATGATTCCAATGTTATTTGAAATTCTTTTAGACAAGAGAGATGTGGATTGCATGCCATTCTTAGAACTGTGACCCTCATAGGCTCTATCAAACCATACACAGCAGTTTTCAATTGGCACTTCCAAAAAAA
>VZDJ01007755.1:8288407-8428661 GCA_008694505.1 Cyanoderma ruficeps
AAAAAAAAAAAAAAAAAGAAAAAAAAAGAGATTTGAAGTACATGTTATGCAGAAAACGTTTCTGGACATTTACTTGAACTAAAAGAAAGCCAAAATGTACTCCCAAGTAATTGTTTATTATAAACACAAAGTAACTTGTAAATACTCATTAGAAGCACAAAGCATGACAGACCTTTTGCTCTTTTTTTATTTTAATTTTTTAGGTTTTAAAACATTTTAGGCTTGGTTTATAAAACCAGTAGTGGTGGGGGTTTGGTTTTTGGTTTTTCTTGTTTCTTATTGAGGTAGTGCATGGAAGAATATACCTTGGACACTTATAAAAAACCCATAATCATTAAGACACTGCAAATAGGATATGGGAAATTTAGACTTCACACTTGTGCTGTGGACTTCCTCTTTTACTCTGGACAAATATTTAAAAAAATTAATACCCCTCTCCTCCAAGCTTTGTCTGTTTGCATACTAATTACACTTGAGAAGAGACAATAACCTAACATATGAAGACCAAGTACAACACAGGCCAAGAGAAATGCAAATCCTACTCTATTTACTATAACTGCATGCAGTAGCTGGCAAAGGTGACAGTTGGTTAAAATATTAATTGCTGAAAGTATTTAATTTTCTCCCTGAATACACAAATATTTTGTCTAGGAAGGTGCAGAAAATTTTTACAAGCCCACAAAGAAGCAAATTTCATGTGCATTTTTGTGTGGTGTAAGGGATTTAAAATTTTAACATTTAGTGTATGCCACTAGTCCATGCATAAACTGGTGCCACTTAAACTGGTTTAAGAAGTTGCCACCCTCCCTGCCTTGAATTGGTTTACACCTCCACACTTCCCCCAGTACTGTCATGGCACATGTGAAATCATGGCTCTGCAGCAAACTGGATCAGTTATGTGATCCAGCCAAAACTATTTCTGTCCATGTTATTCTTCAGCAGGATTAGTTCTGCACAAAGACAGAGTGAGGGTTGGATGGTTGGGCCCAGAGGTTGGTGGCTAATGGGTTGTATTCTGCCTGGAGGCTGGTGAGAAGCAAAGCACCACAGGGATCTGTCCTGGGACCTTTGTATCTTTGTCAATCACCTGGAGGATGCAACACTGCTCACTCATCAGATGAGCTGGTGCCACCAAACTGAGGGGACCAGCCAATATGCTCCAAGGCAGGGCTGCTTCCTGGACAGGCTGGAGGAACAGGGCAACCGGAAACTTAGGAAATTCAGTAAGAACTGCATAGTCCTACCCTGGAAAAGGAGGAATGGCTAGCAGCAATGTAGACTGGGGACAGGCTGGTGGGGCAGTAGCTCCAATGAAGAGCCCTGGAGGACCATGGCAGACAGCAAGTGGGACATAAGCCCCATGTTGCCTGGTTGAATGGCATCCTGAGTAGTGTCATTTGAAGCACAGCCTGTANATATATATATATATACACACATACACACATACATACCTACATGTCCAGTTTGGAGCCCCCAATACAAGATGCATCGATCAACTGGGCTGAGTTCAGCAGAAGTTCACTGACACAGCCAGGGGCTGGAGCCCTTACCATGTGAGAAGATGCTGCAGGTCCAGGGCTTGTTCAGCCTGGAGAATGCATGAGATCATCAATAAGATGGAGCCAGGCTCGTCACAAATGTGCAAGGTGGAAGGATGAAGGCAATGATGTTAAGTTTAAACACAGGAGGTTCAAACTCAACAGAACTAAAAACCCTTTTCCCCATGAAGACAGTAAAGCAGTGACACAGGCTGCCCAGCTTGGTTTTACAGTCCCCACCTTCAGAAATGTTCAATATCTGACTGGATAAAGCCCTCGGCAGCCTGCTGTGACCATATGCCTACTTCTGTTTTGAGCAGAGGCCATTTCCAACTCCAGCGACTCTGTGATTGACATGAAAGTCAGGGAATGCTTGAACTGGCTCTGCTATGGACTAAACAGATATGGAAGTGTGTTATTTATCTCCAGGATCATGTAGTTGGGGCATATTATGTCAGTAAATGAAACACAATACTTTCAACCCCTAAAAACACATGGAAGAGAAATACTGTGGTATTCCATTCTTTTCATTAACAACTACCAGATAAGCAACCCAAGGAACTTCATTACTAGAGATTGTGCTTGTCCCTCTCCATATATAGTCTATATTTTTGTGTATTTATATCTGTGAGTATGCAAAGATATCACTGCTTGAGAGCTTTATCCCACGCAAAAATTACTCTGTACAGTGTTTGCTGTGCTATGGTATTGCTTAGATTTCTTAGCTGTCTCCACAGTGAGAAGAGTTAAATGTTTAAGAAGATTTTAGAGGGCAAGAACTGGTAATAAGGGTGTGGAGAGATCTGGATTATGCATCACTGATTATATGAAATCAGATGTTGATGAAGCTGATCTCTATAGACACACTTGTACAGTACTACACGTGCATATGACTATCTTGGATATATTAGGAAATAATTGGCTTGTGTTTGTGTGCATTGCACATGAAGAGATGGATAAAATGCTGGATTTAAGAGAAAAATAAATACCAATTCTTCCCAATTCTAACAGACTCTCCCATGATGCCTGAGATATGAATTACCAGCGTTGCTTTCCCATTGTATTGTAAGGCAGGCATGCTTCATCCTCACCTCAGATGAAGAAAGAGATGCACTGAAATTGAATGGCTTGCCCAGGATCACAAGTTAAATCTCTGATGAATCACAAAGAAAACCTGTGTATTAAGGGCAGCATGCCCTATGTCTTTCTAAGCTTATCTTCTGTGATCTTTTCCTGCTAAATAAGGAGGTTATGGGATCAGACAAGCTGTTTTTTTTTATCTGCATGTGAACCAACCTACCTTAGTACCAGTTATTCATTCAGTTATTCCTTAACACTGTTATTCTTGTCTGTGCACAAACATGAGCTTTACCCTGGCTGGCAGCATCTGCAATTGGAATGCTGTGGAAGATGCTGATATCCATTTTATATCATCTTGTAATTTAGCTTTGTATGAGCAGAAAAAGAGATCTTGGGAAAGGAAGAGCAAGAGAGAAAAAACAAAAAGAAAGGGAACACCTTTATGTTTTATTATAGCCATAATTTTCAAGTTGTGGTAGAAAAAAGTAAAATGTGAAAAGGAAAGATTAATATTAACAGTCACACCAGGCCGCACAAAGTTCAGCCTGATCTGCATAGTAAACTTTCTGGAGACAAACTTCTGCTCAGTATAAAGTGGAAATTTTTGTATGGTCCACTGCATCTTCTAAAGCAAATCCATAGCAAAGTACACTCAAAGTATTGCATGATAACATGGAAAGGGCATCATCCAAAAACTTTATGGTGCTTTTTTTGCCTGGCTATTGCAAAACACCTTCTAAGTTCATTCTGAAACAGATACACAGATTTTACCATGTGCACCACCACAGAAACAGCTATTACTATTTCTTCATTTAATTAAACTGTAATAACTTGCTCTTTAAGATGCCATATTTGGGACTTTAAAACATTTCTACCTTGATTTCCCCCCCAGCTTAACAGAGCAGCTGGAACATTAATAAGAAAGAAAGAAAGAAAGAAATCATTTTCATCATTCTCTCCAAGGCTAGGCAAATGTATTTAGACAATGTATTTTCAAGTGAAACAGACTATCATGAGTAGATAATTCTGTATCAAGCTGGAAGTAAAGTAGTTGCATTAAAAGAAGATTCAAATCTACTTGGCAGAATTTTAAAAAATACACATATTCAGAGAACCAGATACCATTACATTACGGTATAAATAAATATAAGCTAAAAATCTAGCAATTTGTAAAGATTTCTCAATCAATTAAAAAATGTGGAAGTTTAATTTAACGGAGAAATAAGTATGTAACAATCTCTTCCTTTATTTTCTGTGGACATACTTTGCTCACTTTCTCTCTGTCATTTTTGGGAAGTATAGCTAGTTCAGCCTGCTTTTCCATGAAAGTTTCTTACATCTTTTCAATAAAGTAACACGGGTGAAAAATCACGTCTTTATCCCTGTTCAGAGAGTGGGTGGGCACAATGTTCCTTTGCTTTAGGTCTGATATTTCTTACATACATACTCCAGGTCTTAACTTTTCACATTTGGAGGCACTGACTACCTCCACTCTTCTGAGTAAAGTATTGTGTTTCTTCTTGTGAGGATACTGACATCAATTCTCATCAAGCTTTAATTTAAAGAGGACAAAATAATCGAAACATTATGTGCACACTTGTCTGCCCTCAGCTCCACAATTCATCATAATTCCAAAACATTTAATATGTGTTTTCATCTGAGAATGCCCCTTCTGGGCAAATGACAAGTTTGGGGTTTTTTGAGGTTTGCCCTACAGGACATGGTAGACAGGAAACAGAGATTAAATAAAAATGACATTAAAGAAAAATTCTAAGTACATCAGTCTCCTTTGCTGTCACTACTTTTCAAAGGTGACCCAACATAACTCTTCAGTGGGTGTCAAATGCTACCAAAACACAGGAATTTCATTTAGTTTTGTCTGCTGTGTGAGGGGAAGATGTGGAACAGGGAAAAACTGTACTTCCTGAAGAGTAAAAATCCAACAAAGTCATAGAAACCTTAGGAAATCCAGTAGTGAGGCAGTGCTCTAAGGCTGACATCCAACTTATTGCAATACATTCCTCATCAGCTTAAGCTACACAGAGAAGAAATGAGTGAAGCTGTTACATGTGAAATGAGTGAAGCTGTTACATGTGAAGGGATACAAAACACGCCTTTGTCCTACACTGACCTCACCTGGCTTCTGCAAAGGCCAGCACCAACACAACCCTTTCCTCCACCCAGTCTTCCACTGAGAGTGATTATCTGTGTTTAGAAGGGGTGGGCATGTCTGAAAAGTCAACTATTCTGCATCTTGGTGCTCCATTTTCCAATCTGCTGGGAATAAATTGGTCCTGATTGGGGCTGTTCAGTAAGAATAAATGTGAAACATGGTATTTAATATCAAGATTCCTAGTTTCCCAAAATGAAGCAGCATGATTTTTATGTGTTAACCACACTGCTAAAGCATTCCATCCAGGTTTATAATGGATCCTTCCAGCCTGCTCAGGAATGGGGGCCTGCGCTAGAGGCAGAGGGCCTCCAGCAGGTACCCTGTGCTGAGCTCCCTCCCTCCACTCCTTGCAGACAAGTGAGCGATCCTCACAACAAACCCACATCACCATCACAAGGGCGACCAAAGTGAGGTCAAACTCATTATCTGTGGTGGTCTTACAACAGTTGTTAGGAAAACACATGTAGCACTCAGGTGCTGGCTGTCTTGTGAGGGGCAAGATGAGATAAAGATGATTAGAAACCAACTGTAGGTATTTCTCAGGCTGGTCTCAAACTGTTTTCTCTTTGCTCTTCAATCTGCACCCAGGCACCAGTAAAATGGATTTTTAAGCTGCCCATAGTTTCAAAGAGACCACATGCTGACGGCAGGAAAAAGACAAATATCACTGACGGTTCAAGAAGGAGAATGGTAGGGTAGCTGAAGAAGATAATGTGGTTTCAGAGATCAGTGCATCAACATTTCAAGTCTTGAAATAAATTTGATACAAGGATGATAGCTGTTTTGAAAACCAAATTAGAATTTTCAAAAGCACTCTCTGGCCTGAACTTACTTTGAACACCTAAAATGCCCCCACTGAGATCACTTGGGTTTAAGACCAATATAAAACAAAAGAACAAATTGCTGTTTCTTAGTCTCAGCCTGATTTTCCAAAAAGTTACCACACTATGCATACTATTTTCAATTCATGAACTGTTTAGGTATTATTTCACAGCTATAATACAAAGAATTAAAGAAATGCAGTGTAGAAATTACATGCATCCACAACCTGCACAATTTCTCCTTTACAAAGGTGGGCAAAGAGTTGCTACCATTTTGATTACATCTGTGTATGTCAGCAGGAAACTGAGGGTGCATGTCTGTTGAACCACAGGATTGGATAAAAATAGATTTGTTTAGTCACTGGTACAATTAATCACGTGTGTATATATATAGATACATATATAAACTATTTAAAGATTTGAAATTTCAGTAGATATGCATGCACTTCAATACAGCACATCTGACGCTAACAAGCAAAAGGGTCACAGTAATTAATAGCCCAAGTGTAAAATGTTCTTACTGTTGTGTGGCTGAGGAGACCACTGAAAATCAAATGTTTCTGGTTTTAGGTGAGAGGCTGCCAACCTGCCTGTTGGGTAAGGGTGGAAGGTTACACCCAGGCACACTCCCTAGGGAAATGACCTGACTCTGGCTTTTCTACTGCCCCCATCACTTGTCCCATCAATCCCACCACCAAGGAAGCAGGTGAGGAGGACTTTTCCCATCGTCCTGTCCTTCTCCTGGGCTCAGACTCCCTCTCCTGGCTTCTAGCGCCCCTGCACCTTGTCCCTCTCCCTTTTTAATCCTGTCCAGAGATTAAATGTGTCTTCAGTGTTACGGTTTCCCACAGAAACTTGTGTCAGTTTCCCAAGGCTCCATCACAGCACCTACTTGTGTCAATATGGACCTGCCTTTTCCTGTTTTCCCATATTTTACCTCTAGCATAGAGTTATCCAACTCACAGAACAAGGGGACAGTTCACAGTATGGGGATCTGAAGGGATTTCACATCTGGACATCCCTTACGTGAGGTGTTTCTCTGACAAGATGAGCTGTCACCTTACCTATAGGGACTTGCTGGCAAATGCCCCCAGTTGACAGCATGGCCAGCTCCTGTGGTTTTATCATCAGACGAATTTAATTTGCCAACTCTTGGTGTCTAACAATATTTCTATTTCAGTCTTGCAAAATTTCCCATTTCAGAGTAGTCCTGGCTCAGAGGAGGTAAGATGTGGGCACTGCTGGTGGTGCACTCTGCTGCCCTAGTAAAGTGCGGCTGCATTCCCATTGTTTCCAGGGAGACAGAAAGGCCTCAGAGAAGATTTATTTGCGGCTTCTACAAACAATTGTAGAGAAGATGGGACTGGATGATGTAAAGGAGCAAGAAAATGGACAGCAAGAATGATGTTGGATATAAAGCAATAAGAAGCAGAAGGAAAAACCTTGATTAAGTGCAGGAACATGCATAACTTTGTGAATAAAATGGGCCAAGAGCCATTGTCTGGCCCTGAGAACATCATTTGCATCCCTATAGTTATGATCTTCTTCCTAATTCCCCTCAATCTTCCCAAAACCCCAAACAGAGACAAGGGGGACAATGTCATCCAAAGTGCCTTCTGGAAGCAGCCCCTGGGGCTGTGCTAATTCCCCATGCAGCCTAGCTATTGCCTGGAGAGCACTGATGGCTGGGACTAGGGCAGTGTGCATCCATGTCCACCCCACCCTGCTCTTGTTTCTTGTCCTTCAGTATGTACAGATGTAGATGCACATATTGAGAATGTGACAGCTGGCAAAAGAGGAGGGGAACACAGGGCACAAAGAGATATGAAGGAGCACAGAAGTCAGTGGAGAAGCAAGGAAAAGCATTATCTGCACAGCCTTCTGTACAGCCTAATTGCTGTGGGATGCAGTAAGGAAGCAAAGCAAATTTCCACCTAAGGAAGGGAAAACAGATCAGCCTTAAAGCAATGGACAGAGAAGCCACTTACATGCATAGGTGTTGACTTATTGTTGAAGTTTGAACCAGAGATGACCATAGACGAAGTTGTCAGTTTCACTCTAAAAGTGAAGTTATGACATCATAAACAAAATCAATGCCATTAAAAGGATCATATGATTTGAAAGCCAATCTCTTTTCTATTCTTTTCTGAAGAAACACACTCCTGTTTAACACCTTCCTTTGGTACCAGTGAAAGCAGCAAGAAGGATAAAATTGTTCATTTCATTAGCCTGATACTATCAGTGAGCAGTGTGTATGACAGTGGCATGGCTCAAAAACAACATTTATGAATAAATGAAATAGTTATCAAATCACTAAAGCAGAATTTATCTGCTACAAAGCATTTAAAATTGATGAAAAATGTTTTGTAACCTCTGTGCTCCTGCCCACCACTATAGGTCTGTGATTATGGGTGGGATCAGAGGTGAAGGCTGGTGAACTTTTCCATTCCAGACTGTAACTCCAGAGTCAGTGCCATTTAGAGGAGTGGGTGACAGTGGAAGAGACAGTAACAATCCTTTCCATTCTGGAATCAGCAAAAGGGGGTACTGGTGGGGATGGAGTTAACCTCTACCAGCCCATATGGCACTGTGTGTGGACTTGTTGTTAAGAGTGTTGATAACACTCTGACGTTTGGCTATTGCTGAACAGTGCCTGCACAGCACCAAGGTTTCCTCCTTTTCCTACTCTGCTCTCCCTCTCCTCCCCAGCAGCAGGCTGAGGGTGAACAAGAAGCTGGAAGGAGACACAGCTGGAACAGCTGAGTTGAACCAACTAAGGATAGTGCATATATTAAGGTATTATGCTCAGCAAAAAAACAGCTGTGGGACAGGAAGAAAGAAGTTGGGGATTTTGGCTTCCAAGGTGGCTGTTGCTCAGAGACTGGCTGGGCATCGCTCTGCTTTTGGAAGCTGGTGAGTCTTTGCAGCACTAGTATAGTTTTTTCCCCTTTGCTTCACTTATTAAGCTGTCTTTATATCAACTGTCAGGAGTTTTCTCAGGTTTACTCCTCCTATTGTCTTCCCTGTACTCCTGGAGGAGGGAAGAGGAGTGAGTAAATGGTTGTGTGGGTACTTGGCTTCTGGCCAGGGTCAACCCACTTCGCTAGGATTTTACCCCAAACTCGTAAAACTTTTACCAAAGTGTAAGGAATGTTACACATATTTTTCTGTCATGCATAGAAACACAACAGATATCTACTTTTTTTGTTGTTGTTGTTAATTAAAAGGAAAAGCTGAGGGATTATTTAATTGCCAGCTTGATTGTAAATTTTAACATTGAAATGCACATTTAACCAAAGTTTTCCTCAATTATATCCCAAAGTTTAAACGTGCAGAAAATTGCAGAAAAACTCCATTTCTTAACCAACCTTTTATCTTTATGGTTGTAGTACTAATCATCATAGCCAGCTTATTTTGATGACTGCATAAAAAAAATCTTGCAGTAAACCATCTGAAGTAATTTTTTTCAGCAGAGGCAGAAAAAACTCTAATATCTAAAGACAGAGATAAATTTTAACAGCAGTTCCTACTTGCTATAAAGACTCAGGCATAAAAGAGAGAAAATGAATGTCCTTCCTGATCTGAAAATTTTACTTCTCAGACTGGGCATATTTATTGGAGTGGACATAGTGTCCTTATCTTTTAATAATCCTTGTGAAATTAAGTTTGAACATAATATACTTTTGCTCAATTATGTGCTTAATTTACAACAATTATACTAATATTATTTTCTGCTTCTGCAGCCCTGTTTTGGCAATGACTTTAGGAACCAGGCTGGGTTGCTGTTGGATCCAGGACACCATGCATCTCTATGGCATGGTAGGAAACACAGGCATCACCTGCAAGCCATGTCCCAGAGAGTGGATAAAGAAAGTTAAAAGACCTTTAGAAAAAGAAATTAAATTTCTCTATTATTGCAATGAAAGAACTTTATGACCCAATATTTTGTTCGTAAACAAGCTGTATTGGCATAGGAACACACAACCAATTTTTCAATTCAGGAACAATTGCATGGAAAAATGTAACGAAATGCCACACTGCACAGATTTCCATACATTATATTATGGCCATTGTAACAGTAAATAGTCTTCAGAAGCTTCCTTTTTCAATCTAAAATTAGCTACTCGACTAATTTATGATGGTTATCTGCATGGAAGCTTGTTTTAACACAACACTTTCTTTAGGATGTGCCTTTCCACAAAGAAGTTCTCCTCTCTAACATGTGAAGTCCTGGTGGTAGCCCTGGACACCTGGACACCTGCTCATCCTTCACTGGTGCATAAGTCCAGCTGTTCTCTGCCCACAGTGTAAGTAAATCCAGCCTCTGTCTCCCAAGGTCCTTTGGGCTGGTGCATGAACATGCTGTTGTTGAACAGAGAGGGAAATATTACTGACGTATGGTTTGCAAAGGTCCCAGAAACCAGACAAGTAAGCACAGGTTCCTCTCTTGTAGAAGGAACTGCCTACATCCTCCTATCCTTCTCAAAGGTACAGGAACAAGGGCTGCCATGGCAAAGATCTCTTCTTCCTCATCCAACCCAACATTCTCTCCTTTTCCCACACTCTACATCTTTTATTAAGCATTTATGCAGACTTACGCAATCTTATGGGTTTTCTGCATAAAAGATTTTGATAAATAGAAGGTTTGGTGGGGAATCTTATTAATGTATATAAATAGCTGAGGGGAGAGTGTGAAAAAATGGAACCAGACTCATCTCAGTGATGTTCAGAACAAGAGTCAATGAAGACAAACTGAAACACAGGATGTTCCCTCTGATAAGAAACACTTTTTTTTTTTTTACTGTGAGGACCATGGAAAACAGGAACAGATTGTACAGAGAGGCTGTGGTCTCCATACTGGGAGATACCCAAAAACTGTCTAAAAAGGATCCAGGTCTGTCAGTGGTGGCCCTGCTTTGAGCAAGAGGGTTTCACTAAATTATCACCAGGGGTTTCTTCCACCCTCATCTAATCTGTGGTTTTGTGATTTGCCGTTTGTTTCTTCTCCTATAGGAGGAAATTTTGGACCCTCAGTTTTCATTTAGTTTTGCAACCAGCTATCCAAGGCACACAAATCTGCAAATGTGGATTTACAAACCCCAAAAGAGATTCATGAAGGTTTGTGTGTCTGTAGTGGATGTTCCTCTGCTTGCTTCTGGATCCTTTTCTCCTCTCCCGGACAGTGCACTGTAACGCAATATTACAGTAATAGAAATGGCAGGATCCCTCTCTTGGCCTGACTTGTGTTCAGTCATTTCTTCCCCCATCTCAGGAGGCATTTTAACCCTGTCTACATGAGTGGTATCAGTGAGGGATCATGTACTACCTTGTAGATGGTAGATCCAGTGGTTCAGTGTAGCTGGTTTGTGCCTGGGTCCAATGAATGAAATGAAGCTCTTTGACCAAAGTGCTTCAGCCTCCTGTCAGTGTTCAGATGCATTTTTGATTCTCTTTGTATTACAGCTTCTGGTCCCAACAGAGATGGGTCAGCTGCAGCTGAGCAGCTGTTCTACTTGATGTTGTGCTAAACAGATCTTTCTCTGTGCAGTCTGTCTTCCTCTGATCAGACCTCTCAGCTTGGAAGGCTCACCTCTACATTGCACAAAACCTTCAAAATTCTCCTTGGGGTTTTCTTCCTTCCAAGATCTTTCTGTCATTTGCTTCACTGTCACCATGACAGCTTCAAGCTAATCTTTAATGTTGCTGTCCCATGCATCTCCTAATTTCCAGCCATGAATAATTCTTGCTGTTGCTTTCTGTTCATAGATACCTGCCAGATACTGGCTCTCAAAAACAAATAATTTGGTGATGCTTTAGCCATTTCTTGATTTAGCAATCTCATTTTCTCACTTTCTCTCAATGGATAGATTTCTGATTCTCCACATGAATGATTCCAGTGCCACCATGTTCCTGTTTATGATCCTGTTTTTCTCTTCCTTGAGCATGACCTGCAACTTCTCAACACTTTGAGTTTCACATTACAATCTGGTCACCCTGTTCTTTTTGTCTTTTTTGACCTTGTCCAGTCAACTAGCATAACCCCCCACACCATCAGTGACACAATCCTGTTCTGCTCGTGTTTAAAATAGCTGAGAAATAGCTCTCAGCTTGTCTTTTCCATCCTAACAGCACCATCCTTTACAATTATGATAGGCAGCCCAGTGAAAGGAGGCAGAGGGCAGCAGGCAGTGTACCTGCTGTGAACAGGGCAGAGCATCCCCACCGTTTTAGGTAGATGACATAACCTGAGGCATTTCCTGGTCCTTCTGCCCTCCTGAATGCAGGGCAGCAGGGCTTCACACAAAGAAGATGCAGAGGAGTGCCTCCTGTCAGACTTGGGGCTGCCTTACACTGTGACACTCCTAACACAAGTAGAACAAAGAGAAATTGAGGAATGCAAAGGGAAGAGTGGATGCTTGTTTCAAAGCCATGCTGCCAGTTAAGTGAATATTGCAGAACTAGCTCCAGATCTGTGACCTAGCTGTAATGTAGCAACAGCTTCTAGTTCCCAGGTGTGGGCACAATTTCTTAAGCTTTGTTTACAAAAGCAAAAGTGCTTTATGTTACCAAGGTATGATGTAGGGAAATCTAAGGCTGTTGTGGTTGAATAAATAAATGTAAATGTGGGAAAGGAGCCCTTGTGCCTGTACTCATGCCAGAGGGAGGTACTCCAGGTACTTGATCTTGCACTGAGCTATTCAGCTTTTGCACTGTTGAATTTCTAAGAAACCCTTGACTTTTGTTCCTTTAACCAGATTCCAGATACTACGGTCAAGAGTTCTACTGTGCTAGCCAGCACTAACCACCCAGAAAAGAGAGCCAAGATGGCCTCTTGAAGCTATTTCAAAGAAAGCCACTGTTATTATTTCTTATACTAACTGCAAACCCTAAATACTCTACTCCTTATCCCAATGAATTTACCATCTTGTTGAGGATAAAACCTGTCACATCCTCCTCATAACTGTCATCACACTTATCTCATCTACTGTCTCTCTGCCTCTGCTTTGCCCAAAATACAGCTCCTCATTGTCCATCAGCCCACATCTTCTTGTTGCTCTTTTATAGTCTCCCTAGTCTCTTTCCCTTACAGCAAGAACTTCAATAAAATACATGGATCTATAACAAAACTATACTCCCTTTTGTTCTCCTCTTTTTGTGCTTCCTCCCATCTCATCTCCATGAATAGGTAAGGCAGATGACAACCTATGAAACTTTATTATATTCAGTTGTGGCAAATGGACTGCTTATTTTCTCTTTAAATTTTCTTAATGTTTCTACTTTGACCTCCATATGTTTTAATTCACTATGAGTTACTGCTTTTAGTATACTTAGGGATGGCACAGCCCAATTTGGCAAGCTTGACAAGTAGTTATGAATATTATCTCAATGCAAAATATTAATGAAAGAGAAGGAAAGAAATTCTTACAGTAATTTCTGTATGTGCCTTGACAGAATCCTGCTTACTTAAAACTTCTTCAACTTTCTGTTACTCTTGTATAAAAACTGTTATGGTATACCCTCTGATTCCAATTTCTCATCTTTATGTTCTCAAAGTCACACTTTGAATTTCAGCTTCAAAAGACAAGATATCATGAAAGAGACACTGTTGAAATTGTAGCTCTAGCAGACCATTTGTGAGAAGAAAATAGGATGCTTTCATGTATTAACTTATTTGACACAAATGCTTCGTTCTGCTCTGAATTCATATAGTTTGAATCAAAACAGGAAACTAGAATTTTGATTTAACATCATAAACCCTTATAAATTTCCTGAAAAAGTCTGAACAATAGTAATCTTTTAGCTGAACACTGTTTCAGTGTAGAAAGCAATCAGTATTTGAGTCTGAGTTTGTTATGCAACCAGGGGCAAGAGCAGGCAACTTGAATGTTAAAGTGAACAATTTGCATTATACTGTAACCATTTTGTTGCTGTATAGTATAGTGTTCCTCTATACCACTGCTCTCTTCACTCCTGGGAGTTTGATTTCTCATTGCTTCACAGCTCTTGAAGTGTTTTATCCCTCTGTAAAGTAGGTATTTAAAAATACTGTTTTAGTTTAATCATACTTCATACCCTCTTTATCCAGTATGAAGAGAACAAACTTTATGTCATTCCAGATGTCCATTACCATAGACATCATGATCTCTTAACTGACTAAATCTGTCAATATTTAGAAGCATAAAACCGTACTCATTTCAGGAACTAGTGCCTTGATGTATCAAATTGCCATTTTTAAAATAAGTTGTGTTGCTTGACTCTTGCACCTCCATCTTCTCTTCTCTTCTCCATATTAACATCATAACAGGACCATAAAGAGGTTTAAACATGCCAGATGACACCTCTGGGGATGAGGGAATGTCAGTGTGCTCCTAAACCACTTACTTTCAGCTTCTTATAGCGAAGCTGGAGGTTCCTATATTCTAAAATCTAATTGTGGAAGACAGCACCTGGTTGCAGAGGCAGTTCTTAGAGAAGCCAGCAAATACAGGAGACATGTCATATCTCAGTCCACAAAACCCTTAAATTAATGAATGCATTTTCATTTTTACAGTGTTCAGACCATTAGATGACAGGATAAGATTAACAGAAAAAAAAGGGAAAAAAAGAAAAAAAAAGGAAAAGACAACTTTAATCAGAGCTTTGTGAAGTGTGCTAATTATCTTCAGGGAATAAGATGGCACAATGAAGGACTGTGGTTTAAACTCCCTTTTCTGAGACTCTGGATTTGTTCTGAGCGAACAGCATGTTAGGTAGAGACTCTGGGGTAAACCTAGAGTGGATGTGTTTTGTGATCAGTGGACTGTATAATGAAATACTAATGCAATATATTTCCCCTTTTCTGCAGGGGAATTCCTCTGGGATTTTATATAGCTACATTTGATATAAAGAATTTAAAACTGGTAATAAATGTGTGCATATCTGTTCCTAAACAGCAGGTATGGATTTTGATGCACTGACTATTTATTATGTGTGGAGTTAGGTGTTTGTTTTTTGGTTTTGTTTTTTTTTTGGGGGGGGGGTTGTTGTTGTTGTGTNTTTTTTTTTTTTTGCCAAGCAGTATAACAAATGTGCCTCACTATGCTTTCTTTTAGCAGTTTGGAACTGTTTTATATGCATACCATGTATCAGCAGCCCCAGCAAGAAAGCTGAAGGAGCCAGCAGGATGAGTGAAGCATCCAAACAACTACAAGCCTACATGACTACTCCTGTGGTAGATCCTCCTGCTCATCCTTCTCTGTTTACAGTTGCTTTCAGCTTCCCCTCCACCCAGCTGTATCGTGGGTTTCTGGTGGTATATTTACTCTCACAGACACAAGGAAAGAAGTTTGACCTGAATTCCCATTTGGTTATTTTTCAGGTTGATAAACTGCAGATTATGTGCCCAGTGGCATCTATTCAATCCCCAGCCATCCTGAAGAACGCCACCAGAGCCCTTCCAAGTCTCTCCCAATGCTCCTCAGCAGTTCTCTCAGGCAGATGCTTAAAACGTCGAAGTCCGTGCTTTGAGCAGCTGGAGCCATCCTCTCCCCTCCCTCCTCCCCGCTCTTCAGCAGCGGTACAACTCCAGCAACAACTTCTTAGCCCCGCGGACACGGCGGGGCCACCAGGAGCTGGAGTCAAAGCCCCGTTCCCCCCAGAGGGAAGGCCCCTGCACAGGAGCGCTCTGGGGAATTTATGTTCCCCCCAGAGGGAAGGTCCTTGCCCAGGAGAGCTTTGGGGATTTTATTTTCCCCTCAGAGGGGAAGGCTCCTGCACACAGCAGCACTCTGGGGACTTTATGTTATGTTCCCCCTAGAGTGAAGGCCCCTGCGGGAGCACTTTGGGGCTGCGGGCACAGCGCGGCCCGAGCGGGGCCGCCCTGGCGGCGCCGGCTCCCGGCGGCCGGGCTCGCACTAGGTGGCACTGCGGGGCTGCGGAGGGGACCGCGGCACGGCAGCTCCGCACCCCGCGCTCCCCGCCTCAAACTTTGTCTCAATGAAGCCTAAGCGAGCCAGGAAGGCTTTCCCGTACGTTTTGACAGCGCAAGAAAGACAGGATCTTCCAGCAGAATAGTCCTGTTCCCTCTCTTCAGCGTGAATGACGCAGCGAGAAGGATTTTTTCTGGGCCGCTTTTTCCAGCAGGCACGAGGAGACGGCTGGTTTCTCTCACACAAGAATATGTGTGGCCCGAAGGAATGGGAAAATCATATCTCACAGCTCAATTTTGAATTGTACCACTGAGCTATGCCAATGTGCTTTAGGAGGTCCTTGTGCTCACAAATGCTTTGCATCTTTCGAAGTCCCCCAAAATAGATCTGACCTCTTATGGAGACCTTATTCTAACCTCTGTAGAAATTTCCATCCCGGACTGAACATGCGCACCCAGCAGCTGAAAAACAACAGCATTCCTGGTGTATGGGGGGAAAAGCTGGAACTTCCTGATTCTGCACACGAACGAACTAGCTGGACCCAAATTGCTCATCACACCCAGTCAGAGAAGCTGCCTGAAAGACAGGCTGGAAACTGATTAAATTCCATTTTAATTGCAGAGGAATCACCTTTGGCTAAGGTGGGGCATAGAGATGCTCAATAAACAGTAGTGTTAGAAGCAATATCAGCCTTTTCACATTCCACTTCCCCAAAGTGAAGAAATAAACACGCTATATTAGTGAGACTTTAAGGCTCAATATCTGAAGGTAGCATTAAGCCTTAAATTAACACACTGTTCAAGCATTGGGGAAAAAAAAAAAAAAAGGATTAATTGAACATGTGACCTGGGCTCCTTGAAGCAGCCCTCAGTTTAATGAAACTCCTGGAAAGTGTTTGTTATGATGACTAAGAAGAACTCTCTGTGTACAATGAGTAAACTCTTCAATAGTAGAGGTGGCTCCTATTCTGACTCAGTGTGATTTCATCTCTATTGACCTATTTGGCAAAAGCTATGGTTTGATGATTTCACATCCATACCACAATGGTTATATAACTGACATCATGGTAATTTTTGAGGACGTTCCATGTAATTATGTGTCTTCTTTTGAAGACATATAAAGCATTGCTCCCAAAAGACTTCTAGTATTAGGATGATGATGTAGTATTTACACACGCACAGAGAGATACATTTGTCTCTGTAAGCCTCTGTTGGTAGTATGCCTGTGATGTAAATCTGACTTTTTAAGACGTTTAGTTGGGGTAGAGACATTCTGAGATAATGTAGGGGGGACAAGAGATCTCTGGAAATCATGTGGCTATTTGTCAGAAGGGAACTGGCAGGGAGTTTCTGGAAGGAATGGTTGCAGCTATGATAGGAAAACAGTGCTGTGTTTCCCAAGGCAGATTTCAAACCCAGAAAGGTCTTGCTGTTTCCTAAACTCTATTTATCAGAGCTCACAACTGTTAGGAAAAGTTTCTAAATAAGCTCTCATCTTGTAATCACCTCAACAATGGCTAAAGAAAGCAACCCTGGTCAACCTTTACAAAAGTGTTCCTCTCCGCACCTTTTGATAATTGTCATCCTAATTAATACCTGAGTAACTGAAATCCCCCAAGATCAAAGTCATGACTTTCTGACTGCCCTCCTCCTGATCTATGTTCTCTAACTCCTGTAGTGAAGGGGAGTAACATCCAGAGTCAGATGATTGACTTTGCTGTGCTAAATGATAACCCTTTTGCCAAAATATATACCCTCCTTACAAGCTCAATAGCACCCTTTCATTTTCTGATTCTGAAATCTCATTGTCCTTTACACTTTACAAATTAATAAATATACTGGTGTTTCTACATGTAAGATGAAATTTCACTTTTTATCATAAATTGAATGTGGCATTTTTAGGCTCAATAGCTTTTAAAAAATAACTTTGGTAAGAATAAAACCAGGTTGCTACCAATCCAGTCTCATTTCTTATCTGGTTTTGCTTCTCATGGTAGAGAAATCCTGGCCACATATGAGTGATGATACACTTCAGGTGAACGGAATGACTCCAAGGTTTTCCTTGCAAATATTTTTCAAGGCATCATAGTTTATAGGAGAAAAATGTCCTCAGTTCCAAGAAGCTGAAACTTTAAACTTCAGCCTTATAATGGAAGCCCGATTCCTGACTCCACCTGAATTCTCAGTGAAATCAGCAGGTGTAGAAGTATATACAAATCCCATTTCCAGATTCAGCATAAACTCACGATGAAACAGTAAAAAGATGCTCTTTGATAATGGTGGCTTGTGTGGGCTAATGGGATGTGGAAGTAATAAACATTTTGGTATATCTTTTGAAAATCTATTTTGTTTTTTAAACCAGAAATCTAGTATTTTTTTTTTTTTTTTTAGCTTGTGTAGCTTTTATAATGTACCTCAGTGCATAAGGTGGTAGCCTTTGGAATGATATTCATGCATTAGGAAGGAACTGAAAATAAAGCATGTTACCACTAAAGAAAATGATGGTGCATCACATTTAATACTAGAGGAACACGTAGAACTGTGCCAGGCTCTGTATATTAAACATTGTCATGGATTTTCATATTGCAGTAGGACTGCTCTAGAGAAATCATAATATAGGACTGATTTGTATTCAACAGCCTCCTCTTTCAGATAAGAAACATTTAATTTAGATTTTTTGAAGATTTGAAATAATTAGTTTTGTACAAATTTTTTCTTAGGATTGTGTAGTTTGCACTGGATCATTATTTTTTCCTAAGCTATTCATATATCTTAAATATTGAAAAATTTCCGCTGAGTTTGGGGAGTTAAGCAGATTGTTGGTCACCAGAACTTCATTTTCTAGGACCAGTTTTAAGTGTGTTTTTTTACCTCTGTTATCTTTAATTTATTCTTGCTAGTTAAAAAACCAGATCTTTCGATTAATCAGCTTGAAGATGCTGAAGTAAGGGAAGCTAGGCCTTTCCTTTCAGGTTTAATGAAGGCATTTTCCATTATTTGTGTCACTTGCATAATCTCTCACAGGAACAACAATATCTATCCGAAACATAAAAGATTCAGCAAGCAAAACCAGCCAGACATAATCCAGGCTCCCTGGCACCATGTACCTTCAATTTACTGATTATTTCCATCCAATACACTTCAGAAGCAACTTCACAGCTCAGGCCTCCTTGGCTCTATTAGCCTCCTTTTTTACTTGATTTGAAATCACTCTGAAGGTAAGAAATCATGCTAGCTGCAAGATACTGTCTTGTTAATTGCTCCTGCAGATAATGAGCACCCTAAGGGTCGAAAGAAGGTTATAAGGCCTATAGAGACACATCGGAAATGCATAATTTATGCCTCTTCCAGCCATTAACATTGCAATGTTTCTGTGTGCACAGTCTATCTTAAGCTGTTCAGCCTCCAGCTTTTCAGGCATTTCATTTTTGGATGGTTCACCATTGAACAAACTAGCAAAACCTCCCCAGATTTCCGTAGGGCTTTCTTCTCCTAAATCCTCTTCTGTCTTATGCCTCAATTATTTGATGGCGAAGGATTTTCCATTTCTCTGGTCTTTGTTTCTCGTCACTTTCCCATTTGCAGTTCAAATAAAGTGCCAAGATTGAAAAGTATTTAAAATAATTAACTTGGCATCTTGTACAGCTTGATTGAAAAGCAGGAAATATTAATAAAAATGAGCAATGCCTGTAGGACCTTTAATATAATTGTTGTTTTGTTTATGCTGACAAACTATAATGTTTGCATTTTTTTATTCAATCATTATTAAGACTTCAAGACAGTGAAGTTATGTCTACAGTATAAATGAGGCATTTATGACTCTTTTAAGAAGAACTGTAAGTTTTACTGCAAGCTTTGCATATGACATGTCTGCCTGTGAGAACCTGTTAACCCAGGCTCTAAGGATAGGCCAGGATTTCATATTTCATCCCTAGAAAACCAGTTACGTTATGATGGCATGGACAGGGTCACCAAATGAAGGACGAAGCAGGCACAGCAGAGGTTCAGGGAAACTTCTTCCTTCCTCCTTTATTCAAAATCTGACTCCATTCATATACATTTGTACAAAGGTCAAGAGATTGGCTACACGGGTCACCACCTCTCTAACCTGGATGGTGAACATCACCATCAATCACATTTCTCCTCCCAGAGGAGAAATATGTAAAAATTCTAAAAGTACACATTGTTTACATGAAGTTGTGTGAGAATCTGCAGTACAAAGTTACAAGTACTCAAAAGCAAGAAAACCTAAGGTGACAACCTTATGGATGCCTCTGATGCAGTGGGATATAGGCACTTGCAATCAAGCAGTTTTGTTTGGCCTCTGTCCTCACCTCCTTTGCCCCAAGGGTTCTCTGAAGAAGCTGATGGAGGCTGGTAGTGCCTGAGTTAATCTACCCAAATGATCTCACTGATGAAATCTCATGTATCTTCTGATTCACTGGATTCAGATTGTGTCTGCCAGTTTGAATTAAGCAAACCAGTTATATGAGGATAATCCCAAGGTATCACATCGGAGCATTTTCTGTACAATGCTGATCTTGTGGCAGGTGGAACAAGCTGTTCCTTCCTCAGAGAGCAGCACTGTCATTTTTTTAGGGCAGAATAGATATTATAATTCACCGTATGACCTATAGCAGTATTAAGTCACAAACATTTGCAGTGTCTCTTATTACTGCAGATGTGACACACAACTGCCATGGGTTCAACTGCAAATTTTTTAAGTGCAGCATCTTTATTTTCGTACTCAACAAACTTTTAGTTTATTTCTGTGTGATAATGCAAGAAAACTTCTGTGGTGAAGGAATTAAAAATTTCTTAGATTCCATAGCAATGCAAACCCCTGGTATGTGCACAGAGCCATGAGAAATCTCTCTCCACAAATTTTTCAAACATCTATCTTGCAGTGTTAGATGTAGAAGAAGTAAATGTGTGTCAAATCTCCCTAAGTTTTAGCCATATTTAAGTCAGATACTGAAACAAAATTAATTACCTGAGCTCCATTTGTAGTCCATTGAGAGATGTGAGCAGATCTGTAGGGTAAGTCATCCCATCTATATTAGATGCCCCTCAAGAAAGAAAGAATGTCCTTCAGATGCCTCTCTTTTGTAACTGGCTCTAAAAGTAGCTTAAACAGAACATCTAACTTTTAAACAGAACTGTAGTTCAGCAAGATTAATTCCACCCTTAACATGCAGTTTCCTCAGTATCATCTTCACAATTCAGCAAGGTATTTAACTACATGCCCAGCTTTCCACGGCTGAATAACTCTAATCACATGGACTGGTTTAAGTATCTTGTTACACCAGGACTGGATGGTTTCTTGAAAAGAAAGCTTAACACTCTGTGTGGCTGCCTCTGCTAGACTCTAGACTGCTTGTTTATGACACTAATTCTCTTTAGCTTTCTTGAGAGGCAGTGCCGGTATTTTAGAGAGCAAATGGATGGAAAAAACAAAACAACCGTTCTAGGTATTTTAAAAAGAAATACACGGCATAATTTATTGGCTCCCTCTGTGCTGCATGTTTGACTAAGTGTTTGAATTATTTCTGCTTTTCTTTGCCTAAATCTTTTAAATTTATTTATTCTCTGCTATTATTTACTAAGACTGTTTTATGTAACTCTGTTAAGTGTTTGGGGACACTTTCATGGTGTGAAATGTTCCACACATAATAAAGAACCATTGCTCAGGCAGCTCCCATGGCAGTTGATGGTAGAGATGAAAGTATTGGGCCATAAATTATATCAGTATAGTGTAAGCAGGAGATTGTTGATACTTTATGTTCCAAATTAGAAAAAAAATTACAAAAAAACCTTGCCAGTTTTTGAGCAGCTTCCAGTAATTTCTTTACATGAGAATCTAAGAAGCATGCTCAGAGAGTTGACATGTCTCCATTTGGCATAATGTTTATTTCAGGCAAAGTTTTCCTCTACAACTGGCTGAGGAATACCTAGTTTAAGACACTTTTTCTCTCTTGTCGACCTAACTATGAGTGTTCTTGCACAAAACCCTGATGATGAGAAGAATTGGATGTTCAGATGAGTATCTATAGGAACAGTGGATCACTGAGACCAACGGAATATGAAGCCCCCATCCAAGCAGTGACCAGAAAGAAGAACATTCCTAAAACAAGCTCATTTGAGATAGCTTGAATTCTGGCAGAAAACAAAATGAGCTGAAACAAATGTCAGCTCATTTAATATACAAGTCAGAAGAAGAGCCTGAGCCAGATGATCAATAGTGTTTGAGAGTACTGGCATATTCCACCAGAATCCTCTAAAATGATTACTCATGGTGATGCCATTTAGGCTTTGCCTTTTTTCTTTTATATGTTTTCTGTATTCTTCACACATATATTTGTAACTCTGTCACCTATTGTGTTAGGGACTCGTTTTCCCAGTACTTTTCCATGGCCTTTCCTCAAACAGAAAGGCAAAACAAACTCCAGAGCTCCAACCCCTGGGTGGTACAAGGCTCTGTGCTATCTTGATTCTTCCTGGGAACCAAGGCTGAGAACAACCCTTTGAGATACATTCTCATGGACAAAGTACAGCTAGTGCTGAAGGGGGGAATCCAGAGGAGGGCTTGACCTGGGGGGGAATTGCATCACCATTTGTCCTCCTAATTGGTGCTTTTTATCTATTATGCTAATTTCCTAAAACCTATAAATTGTACTCATCCCTGGTGGGGGGCTTTTGTGGACAAATCCAACTGCCATAACTTTCCATAACTGCCTCTGAAGGCCTTCAAATAAAGATCCTCTTTTATATTATTACCTCCTTACTAAAATTATCTCGAGTTTCATTTCCAAGTTGGGAAAAAGGCAGTAACAGTAACCCTGTGACAGTGGATGATGTCTGAGAAGCATAACTGAAAATCACTGAGCTGAAATGAACCTGCACCTGAACCAAAACCAGGGCAAATCAATATCAAGGACCAAAAGTGAAATGGAACTTCTGGTGTGAAATCTTAGTAGAATTCCCTCGTGTCCTCCCTCTCCTCTGTCAGACACCCATGAAAGAGGCCCAGGAGTGGTTCAAACAGCTCCAGTGTGGTGCGGGAGCAGCTTGCCCCTGGGTGATATGAGGCTGGCTGTTCTAAAGGTTACAGCTGTGCTTGGTGCACCCGTCAAGGCTCATGGGAGTATTGGCACTGACATACAGGGTATAGGAGGCTGCCCACTATTCCTGCAGGTCTTAAAACAGGAGTTACATCTGGGTGGGAGGTGTGGATGGAATCCCTGTGGGCAATGCTAAGCAGGGCTCAAGGCCGTGCTTCTGCAAGGCTGCTGTGAGGCCTGGGTACCACTCAGGGTGCTGGTGTTGTGACTGTTCCAAAATGGAATCTTGGCTGGAAGAAAATATGTGGGCCTTGTGCTTCAGCAATGTTGCAGAAGGACTCAGATCCACAGTGCCTCATAATGACTTTGAGCAAAGCTTGTGTAAAGGGGAGAATTAAATGTAATTAAAATGTAAATTCAAGTTTGGCAGCTCAGTTGCATGCTTGCACTCTGCTGGCCAGTACCTTTATCTGTTGCCTCTTTCTTCAATGCTCATAACAGCACATTTCGTCTATTTTAGATCTAGTTTTTCAGTATCCTGGGGTTATGGCACTTCATAGCAGGAAGAAGGTATAATTTTAGCATATTTTAATTCCTATGCCATGCTCTCTCAATCTGTCTCCTTATCTCCTTTTGTTCTTTTTCTCTTAAGCAGAAAGGCAACAGAAATCAGGCACTGAGGAAAATGAATACTGCTCCTTGACAACAAAATCTAGAGCCAACTGTTGCAGTCAGTTTCAATTTGCATTCTCTGGTGAAACCCTGAAGCTTACTGGGACATGGAAACTCTCAGACTAGAGCAATTTATGATCATGCACGTAGCTACTGCTTTTTTCTCTTTTTTTTTAAACTTTTTTTTTCTTGCAGTTGTTTAAAGGAAATGTTAGCAGAGATGCAGACTTCTGCCAAACATATGGAGCTTTTAGGATGCTCACATGCAGGATGAATTCTCAGTCCTGGATGAGGAGAAGAGGGCACATTTCTCATGCCCCTGCTGGGGAACAATACAAATTCAGTGCCTGCTTGCACAGAAATCTCAAATCTCAGTCCTAAGTCCCTCCACACATAAATACATGAGTCACTCTGCACAGTTTGCCTATTCTTGCCTCACTTTGGACATAGTTAATGACATAATGCTAATTTTTGTTGATTATTGTTTTGCATTTTGTAGCATAGTATTGTTCAGTTAGTTTCTTTGTGTTTCATAATAGGAGAGTGAATTTTGTGATCCAAATACATTCCTCCTCATCTGACACCTGACATTAACTATTAGGAGAGGCCATAATAAAAACACAATGTGAGTTGTACCATTACAGCCTTGATAATAGCTTTAGAGGGCTGAACATATTTAAATGATTGTATTCAAAGACACTCAGAAGATAAAGCATCTGGCTTTGACAACAGAAATACTGGTTAAAAGCATTACCTCCCTTTTCTTCAAAATTTATGACATTGTCATTAAAATCAGAATCTTTTGCAAATGACAGTGAGGAGAAAGTGTGTTTGGGGGGGAATAGAGGGGAGGACAAAAAGGAGAAAATAGGACTTGTCATCATGGATTAATAAGCCAGGAAATGAATATTTAGGCAGTAATGCTTAACTGGAACCAGCATCAAATAGTCACTGTGAAGAACTTGTAAACATTTTAGCCCTCATTGGTGAGGTGCTAATGAAATTGTATGTGTGTTTTTGTGTCCATATGGGGGAAGCAATCAAAACCTAAATATTAGTTAACTAATGAATACTATCCTTAGGGAAAAAAATTGTTCTTGTTGGCTATCTTTTCAGGCAACAAAAATGCAGACTCATAAGTAAGTTCATAGTCTGATATGTACAACATACATTAATAAAGGAGCAAAATTGTACTCCAGACAATCCTATTTATTTAAAGAAATATATATATTCAAAATTAGGTAATGATTTTATAGTGCTTATTAATAGAGTCATGACAGCTCTTTCAGTTGTCAAATACCTTGTGACTGGATTATTAATTTTAACAGAATTACAAGATATTAATGATTTCACAGGATATCGTAAAAATACTCAAATATTTTCATGGTTTTCAACAATCTATGATTTAAGTTTTTTAGTGCATTGTAATTTGGATAAACAAGTACTTAGAAAATTCCTCTGTAGCCTCAATGTATTTACAAACACAACCCCAAGTTTTTCTTTACGTTACACATACTTATCCATTTGGAAAGCACATTACATACTTAGGGGCTTAACTATGGATCCCTTTTCCTAACTTTAGACATGGAATTTTTGAGGTTTTTTTTCAAAGTAACAGGTTATTGGTGTGTTATAGGAAGAAACCAAAATGTCACTCCTAAGATGTGATCTAAAAGCCTGGTGTTCTCTTCATTACGTTCCAGTTTTCTGAACACTTCAGACCTTACCTTTTCTCATTACAGACTTGGCAAAGTTTAATATACAGTTCTTGAAACCAGAAATTTGGTATCTGAGAACTATCTTTCTATAGCTTTCCCAGCAGGACTATTTTACTTAATAGCAGGTACAGCTCATATGTAGAAAAATGCATGAAAGTCTCTAACTGGGATCCTTTCTTAGCTGAAGACTTTGTTCTACAAATTACTCATGCTCAGCTATTTGTCTACCCATCTTCTATAATACCTTTCAATCTTACTTTAAGCTTTTGTATATGCAGCTGTCTCTTCTGTTTCAAGACAGCTTAAAGAATGCTTTACTTAGAATCAAACCTGGAAATTGATTCACAGTATGTACAGATACTGTCAAAGCAGAAGATATTCTTTAAGTGTCTGATCTTCTTAATCTGTTCTGCCTAATAAGTTTAAATACTTCTGAATATATAATCGGAAAGATTTGGTCTTGATGACTGCTATTGATGAAACCTCAAGTAGGAGAAAAAGAAAGTCCTTAATGCATAAGAGTTCCCCAAGTGTAGTAACAAACAAACATAAAACAAGTCAGTTGTGATGGACTTGCTACTTCATTTGCTGATAACAACTAGAGCAAGACACTTCACTGAATGGTATAAAAAATTCTACAATAAACTGTTCAGGAATAGCCTGCCATGAAGAAAAATGCTTTTTCTATCTCAGAAAGCAGAACTCTGAAAGACACAATGGCTAGATTGTAAGCATTTGCTGTTAGAATGCTAAATAATAATAATAATAGTACTCATAATAGCAATAACAATAATAATGTTCTTCAATCCTTGGTCACCTTTACCTGTTGTGCTTGGCCTCAGTGATACCTGACTACAAAGGGATACCTTATACAGGCAAATGTTTTAAAGATTACACTTCCTCAACACACAATTCACACTTTGCCACTGTTCAACTTAGTGATCCTTCAGCTTTCATGTTAGGTGAAGCATGGCTAACGTGCTTTCCTAGAGATCATTTGCAGGTCTGTACATTTTATCCAGCTGATCTTTTCAGAAAAGCTTTTTTCAAAGCTCTGTTCATTCTCATTGCCTCAATTGTATCTCAGTTTCAGAAACAAACACAGGACCCTGCCTGGGGGGTAGCAGATTTTTCTGCCCTCTTATATTTAAGCTTTTTCATACTAGGAAGCGTTTCATAAAGAGATCAGCTCTTACTGCTTTTTAGATTGCTCTGGGTCTTGGCCAATGTCCTTGTTCAAGCCCCAGCTAAAAGTGAATTCTTACAGCTGCTTTAAGTAATTGAGAATCAAAATTTAGAAGTGAAATGCTGATACCACCTTCCCCATTACAGCATTTAGCTGCTTCTGTCATGGAGCAATCAGTCGTGTATTGTAAGTGACTGTGTTGTGAGCCTCTCTGATCTAAACATGTGTTAGCTTAAAATATCAATTCAATTGCAATGCATTATGCTTTGCTCAGAAAACCCATCTGGCTCCAAAGGCTGGTGCCACAGGATGTGCTGCTGCTGAAAAGCCAAAGGCCTGTTCCTGCCCTTGTTTGCACAGCTCTGCCTCTCAAGGAATGGCATTGAAGTGAAGCACCCCAGAGCAGGTGTGGAAATGAGTCAGCCAGGTGTATGGCTACATCATGCAAATTTCCCAGCTTGTTTTCCAGATTTTGCTGCTACACTCATTATCAAGGAAGTGAAAGAAAACCCCTCGAAAACAGAGAACACCTTTGGATTTCTTTTCAAGCAAATGATTGTAACCCCATTTCTTTTCTACTGAATCACCATTCAAGATACTTTCAAGCATTTCTGAGCTGTCTCTTTATCACAAAACTGACTCCATAGGGGAGGAAAGTAAAATCACGCTTTTTAAAGGAAATGCCAAGAAAAAAGATATAAAATATTCATCCCCTAGCAGAATTTCTTTTCACTGCAAATGATTTTAGTGTCTACTGTGCTTGCAGGTGAAAATACATCATTGAAAACCTCTAGGTGAGAGTCCTGGTCTCATGGCGTGAGAGAGATCTGCTGGGACTACGGTGGGTCTGAGGAAAAGGCATGGGGAGCCATTTTCAGTTTACCCTTGCCTTGGTCTCACATTGCACATTTTCTGCCTCCTGCTGAGCAAAACCAGCACAGAGCCCAGCTACTGAGGAAAGCAGTTATGTTTTGAGCTATATTTAAGGATGACAAGCTGCTATGAATATACAGAGAGTAAATGCTACCATGTCGCTTAGGGTCAGGATCAAGAAGATCACCAGAGCTCAATTTTTTAATGGCTTTGGGGCATCTTACTTATTTAGCTTCATTACCAAGAGTGACTAACCTAGGAGCTCAAAACAAGTTCTGAATGCCTTTCTACGGCATGGGAGATTTGGAAAAGATCCAGCTTAACTAGATGGTGCTCAACATCTATCTATCTATCTATCTATCTATCTATCTATCTATCTATCTATCTATCTATCTATCTATCTATCTATCTATCTATCTCTATCTATCTATCTATCTATCTATNAAGGCACTCATTAAAACCTGAAAACAGCCTGAAGTTGCATAAGCTTTCAGAGGGCTTTGACGCCGGGGTGGCAGCAGATGGCTGAAGGAGGGGTACACCCCGTCATTCACTTGCCCCTGTGATGGGGAGGACAGCACAGCTCACGAAGCAGCCCCTGAGCTACTGCAGATTTTGGTACAGCATAAAGCATGAGATGGGTGTTAGTTTATTTCGTTTTGCAGACTGAAAACTGCAGTGAATTGGGAGGTTTTTCATGAGTCACTCTGTTGTCCCCACTGCCAGGGACATGGCAGCAGCCTTGCTCAGAGCAATGTGGCAGCTGGCAGAAGGGGTTTGCTGCTGCTGATCTCTGCTACATGTGAGCCCTGAAACCTCCATGGTCCCAGGGCCCAGCACCTGCAGGATAGTCCCAGTCAGTCTCCAGGCTGATCTCTGACCCTGCCATGGGGTTCTTGGGTCTTCCCAGTTTTACTGGGTAGGAGCTCCAGGGAGGTGGCAGCTGTCAGAGCTCCTGCAAGACTCTGTGACGATCCTGAATAGCTGCTGGAGGATGACAGGGAGCACTACTTGTGGCTGTGTCAGGAAAAGTCACACTGAGGGAAGATTCAATTCACACTTTTGACTCAATTATGTGAGTATGGAAGAATTCTTCTGCATCTTGAAGTGTCCACAGGGTGGGAAAGAACACACGGAGGCAGTGTCTATTAGCTATAAGGGCCTGGGATCAATAGTAATTGAGTAACCTCATAGCACGAGATTCTTCCTGCCCAAGCTATTTAACTCCCCAGAGCACACTAGCCACCCATGCACAAATGATATGCTAAAAGCCCCACTCAAAATTAAAACTAGAAATTCTCTCTTCAGCAGTTACACAAAAGCCATTAATGGTTTGTTTTTAAACTCTATGCATTACATACAGAGAACAGCAGAATACTGTTTACCACTTTATTAACTGACATAGTGTGAGAAATAACACCCACTGGAAAAAGAAAAATATTTTAAATTCATTTTCATTATAATTTAGTTAGTAAACCAAAAACTAATAAAATACATTTAATAGGTTTTTATTCTCATTAGGTTAGGTAGAATGTCATGCTTAACACAAAAGATGGCTACTTAATACCTTTTTGCAAAACAATGCTCCTATAAATCCCAGACCAGCAAGTAGATTTTATTCATTAAAACAGTTCCACTGAGTTCAGTGAGAAGGTGCCCACAGGGGAGAACTTCCTGTGCCTGACTGGACCTTTTGTTTGAGTCTCTCTGTAATGCTGGTTATTCACTGATACTTGCAAAACTCTGAGCACAAAGCAAAAATGCAATGGACTTTTATATTTGCAGCTTGATACTGTCCTAACACACAGCTGATATGTAAATATACTGATATGTATAAAACAAGATATGAAATCCCATACAGATTTCATCATTTGTAGTATATCCTGAATGCCACTAAACTGGATGTCACGCAAGGCACATTTTAAAACCTGCATTCCTGCTTTGACATGCAACTTGCAGCTAAAAGCACTCTCAACAGAAAGGATTAGTTTTCTGCTTAATTTTGGCAAAAAAAGAGAGCAATTTTTCAGATTAACAAAGTAACATGCACTATTATGCACTAGCAATGAAAATTTCAGATCTGTGTTCTTGGCATGAAGCTGGACACGCACTTTGGCTCTGTGACTGAAGATTTAAAGGTCACTGCATGATGAAGAATTCACATTAATTCTTGTCTTTGAGGTATTGTGCAGTCTTTGGGTAAGACACAATCACGACTAAAATTTCTCACTGCTATATTAGACACAGGAAAGGTTTTTCTGTGCCAAGCATGCATCACTTTTTTTCCCATCCCTGAGCAAATGTACCAGTCATAAAACACACAGGAACCCAAAACGAAACTGGAATTTTTTTGCTTGGCAAGTTCACTTTTAGCACAACAAAAAGGGAGCAGAAGGATATGCCACCAACTTTCTGACATTCCCCAACAAATAAAATTCAGTGTGTAGGCAATATATCACGCTTGCAGAAACTAAATGCACTAGTTTGTGTCTCAGGCTGTCTTTACCACTATGTATACATTAGCAGCTTTGTGAAGGCACTATTAAATTTAAAAACCTGTAAATAATGTGAAAATCATTTTTGTGGGGAATTTTTTTTTTGCTATTCCCTGCAGCAGTAACGAATTTCTTTTCACAATACCTCCAGGCTCACAACACCCTTAAAGCCTGGATCCCTCAGAGGGGAGCAGCTGATCTGCAGGAGAGCAGGGCTGGCCTGCAGAGGGATCTCAGAAACCCTCTTGTCACACTTAGAGAAGTGATAAAAAAACTTACAAAGGCAAAGGAAAACTCTTGCGTGTTCATATCATTTTGGCCGTGAGTACTGGAAATACTTTTACAAACTGGAGTGAGGCCAGTGGAGGGTCACTGAAATAATAGGATTATAGAATGGTCCTTTGGGTACTGACAGGCCACAATGAGGTCACTCTAGTTCCATGCTGAACAATCCTAAATCTTATCCTTTTCTTGTAGGAGAGGTTCTCCATCCTGGTTGATCAACTTGATGGCTTCCTTTGGACTCACTCCCACAGGTCCATGTCCTTCTTGTGCTGTGGACCCCAGAGCTGGATGCAGCTCTCCAGATGGGATCTCACCAAAGCAGGGCAGAGGGCTAGAATTCCCATCCTTGTCCTGCTGGCCACTCTGCTTTTATCCAGCATGGGATATGGTTGGTTTTCTGGCAGTGAGGGCACATTGCTGGGTCATGTCCAGCCTCCCACTCACCAGTACCTCCAAGTCCTTCATATCAGGGCTGCTCTGGATCTGTTCATCCCCCAGCCTGTGCTGATACTGGGGGCTGCCCTGACCCAGGTGCAGCACCAGCACCTGGTCTTATTAAACCTCATGAAATTCCCATGGCCCCACTTATTGAGCTTATCCAGGTCCCTCTGGATGGCACCCTGCCTTCCAGGTGTGTCAATTACACCACTCAGCTTTGTGTACTCTGCAAATTTGCTGAGGGTGCACTCAATCCCCCTGTCTATGCCATCAATGAAGATATTAAATAACACTGGTCCCAATATGGACCCCTGAGGAACACCACTTGTCACCGATGTCCATCAGGATTCTGAGGCACTGACCACTACCCTCTGAATGTGACTGTTCAACCACTCCCTTGTCCATCCAGCAGTCAACTCATCAACTTCATGTCTTTTCAATTTAGAGAGAGGGATGTTGTGGGGAATCATGTCAAAGGCTTTGCAGAAGTCCAGGTATATAACATCTTTTCCACTCATAGCCACAATGCTAGGGGCTAGAGCACATGGTGCTTGAGCTGGGTTTGTGTAGCCTGAGGGAGGACTGGTAAAGAGGACTGTGAACCAAGAAGAGAGATCTAATTGCCATTTCCTCCTGCCTAAAAGGAGAATTACACAAACCTCTCAATCTTAGAGGCCCACAAGGAGTCAAAATAGCAGTGAGGAAAAATCTGATTTGCTGTAAGAAAAGAGATTTTTGCCAGGGTGGTGAGCACTGGTACAGTTCACCCACAGAGGTGTGGGCTCAGCAACCACAGAAGTGGACAAAACTCAAAGGGACATGGCCCTGAGGAATCTGATTGATTTTTGAACATGGTTGTGCTTCGAGAAGGGTTTGGACCAGATGCTTGATTGAGGACCCTTTGACCTATCTTATTCTTTCATTCTTTGACAAGACTCCCAATTGGTGTAAGATGGAAATATCACCCAGAGGTGAGATTATCATCCTGGTCCTTGAACAAACTGCATCAAAAAGCCATGAGAAACCAATCTTTAAATTATATTCCTATGCAAACATAAGTTTATAAAATCACATATTTTTTTTTCTTTCAGACTGGCATAATACTTCTAAGGTATGACAAAATATGTACCTAAGGTTATGTTCAAATATCCAAATATATGACAAGATTTTTCAAAATTTAGTGAAGGAGGCACCTACTTACTATCTTTGGTAACCAGCTGATTTATTGAGACCTTCCAACAGGCTTTTGAAGCTTAGCTAGAGACACTTCTATCTGCAACTGTAGCTAGGATAGCTAATGCCAGAAGAATAAGGACAGAAATAGTAGCAGTAAAATATATACTAAATCTCCTTAATACTGTTTTTAATGACTTTTTCTATTAAAATTATGTATGTAGATTTCATGCTGGTATGTTATGAAGCCTTATTGTTATTCACTCAGAATTACCTGAATAGTTTATTCATTTTCCTATGATGTAATGAATGGGAAAAGTGTTCAGTGAGTGGCCAAGCTTTACAAATGATATTTTTTGCATCATAATGCAAACTCACATTTATATGTATATGTAGAGCTGTGTGATCCTCTGGTCTTTTTATGACCAGTTAATAGGCAATAAACAAGGATAAAGGCATCAGCATAAATTCAGTAAAAAACAGGCACCAGAACATGATATTTATGAAAAAATGCTTGATGCAGTTCCCCTCAATACTAATGCTGCTAGAGAAATTAGGATTATTTTACTGCAGTTAAACAGAAAGAGCAAAAATACTCGCTAGTCATCTCTGATTGACTTTCAGGGGTTTAGGTCCTGTAAAATGGGTTAATTAAGAAGCAATACCTTAACTCTGCTAATTCCTTATTTCCTGACAATACCTGTGTACATTGCCTCTTGTTTTTACAAGTTGTATTGATGAATCACACTTTTAGATAGATGAATGGACAGGGGCAGGACATCAGGAAACACAGGAAATAAAAACAGGACATGAAGCATTATAGGGTTACAAAAAGAGCTATAAGGTTACAGAAAAACCCATGGTCTCATAATCACTCTCTGGACATGAGTGCTGAAAGAGAGCTGGTATTCAGAAAAGATGGAAATAATGGCAAAAGCAGTGTGTGTGAATGGAATGACAGCAGCATGTTCAGAAAGGGTTCCCTGATAAAACAGATTCTGTTTGCATACAAAATCACTTTGGGGAAAGATAGTGGGTAGTTGTTAAGAGTCTGCTGTAGAATTCCAGAGTTAAATTTGGATATGGATTGAGATGTTCAAACTATTATTATAGGGAGAAAGTCTGCACAGAATTGTCTCATTATGGCAGCCTCTGATTTGTCAGATATAGGCTGGAGAACAAGTGCTGCTGAAGGCAGGCCAGATATTCCAGAGTGTGACAGCTGACAGCTTTTCTGAGAGGAAGCAGAGAGGATTCTTTCTAAACTTAGTTATGGAAAGTATAGAGGTTGTTAGAGGACATCTTATAGTACCAAAATAGCATTGAATCACATAAATGTTGGGTCAATTTATATAAAATGGAGGGATAAACAAAAATAGATCTGTTAGTAAGCCCAACAGAATTTTAGAGAAATGAGTGAAGGCAACAGAAGTTAATTGTTCTGTTCCCCACTTCTCTGTAGGGGAGACTTGGATTTTCTTTGAGGCAAAGCACAGAAGGATTTCTGGAGCTTTTGAATACTAAACCCCAAAAAATTCCAGAAAAAAAGCCTCAAAACCTACCTCAGAAATGGTTCTTTGATGGAAATGAAAAAAAGAATGATGAGCAATAAAGGCTGTGTTTTATAGGACAGTTTTCCATAAGGGCTCTTGAAATAAGAGCTCAAAAACAGAGCCAGCTGATAGAAAATAAGAAGGGAAAGGAAATCTGTATCACTGTAGATGGGAGCAAAACTCAAAGTTCCTTGTTTTCACCCAGTGCAACGAAACCTCTCTGTCTCAGGATTCAAAATAAGCCAATGTATGAAATCCTGCTGCTGGTGAGAAGCATCTTAAGTATCCCCACTCAGAACTGCTGCCATGTGACTGAAAAGGAGGCGTTTCACAAGTACCTGGCTGAAGCAGGACTACAATGCAGGCTTCAATACAACACAAAGCTTTAGAGCAGCTTTTAAAGCAACAACTAACTGAAAACAAAGGTTAATCTAGAACCATAAGATGGCTTGGGTTGGAAGGGACCTTAAGAGGTCATTTGGTTCCAAATCTCTTTGCTTAAAACATAATATACCAGTAAGTGTTTGGGCCATATTGCCAATATAGGAAAAGAGAGTGATATGTGGAAAAGTCAGGCTGGAAAAGGAGAAAAGAAATGAAATTTCATTACATGCATTTAATTGTTAATACATTTTTTAATGCAATTGGAGCCTCATCAGAGTGACATGATACCAGAAGAGCCTGTGTGTTTTATAGGAACTTGAAATAAATAGAATTAACTAGTCCAATACCTGAGTGAACAGGAAATTGAAACCCTAGATCATGCCTAGTGAGATATTGCCATGAGAAATATGGGAGCTCTGGATAAATGTCATCTGGAGTCTTTTGTGCAGTCTTGGACATCTGTATATACCAAAGAATTCAGACTGGGACTGAGGAAGAAGAAGTCTATGAAGAAAATTCAGAACCTCTCATGAGATGAGAGAATGCACAGCAGAAGGAATGATTCCACTTTTCCATCAAAGTATCTCTTATTCCCTAATCCCATTTGCCACTCACAACAGTCCCACTGGGCAGGGGAAAGCAGTACAATTCCTTGTCTGGAAGGATGCATATTTGGGATGACTGATGGCTGGTATGTAATAAAAGAAGAATATTGGCTCAAGTCTGACTAATTTTCCCTGTAGTGGAAGCTCTATATTTAAAAAAATATATCTTTTAAAATATATATATGTTTTTAAAATTATAATTATTTTTATTTTTTCTTTGTATTGGCTGCTTTTTTTACAACATTTAAAAAACATAATTAGCTTTGAGATTTGGTTGTTCTTTTGTAGTTGATTGAAATACTGCAATGGATCAGAAGTTCTTAAAGGCACGACTGAAGGACAGAAATGCACTATATAATTGTATGAACCCCATTTCCTTTGGGACAGAGTGTAAAAACAGGGGTGGCACAAGAATAAACATGGACAGACTGCTGAAAAAATTAAAAAATCAGGACAGGCATCAGCAGGTCTCTATCAATCAGAGAATTAAACTTTCAACTGGTATATTAGATGTTAAGTGTATAACTAGTTTTAAGATTGTAATCAGGTTACGAAATTGATTACATGACATGATCGCCTTTAGGAAATCCTCTCCTGGACTGTCAGAAACAAGGCCATGCTAATATGATGGCTCCATCCTAATGAGAACAAGATAACATTTTTAAAATTTGCAAAAGGACCTGAGGATCAGTTTAAGGTCATTTAATTTCCAGAAAGAACATTTACTCTGTAGTATATCATACTTGTTGATTCTTGTCACTGGAAATCTGTTTTTCCAAGTATCAAGCAGAATCTGTAACTATAGGTTGCTCTGTTTTAGTTTCTTGGTGGAAAGGTTGGGTGCTGGACTGCAGTGGTGCAGAACCTTGACAACACAAGGAAAAGTAATGGCAACTTGCCCAGAACTCAAGTGCTGCACCTGATTTCCATACAAATGTACATTGAATTGTATAAAATATTGCATCAGAATTATTTTTATGTATTTTATTTATTTATTTATTTGGACTACAAATGTAGGCAGCATTTTAGAGGGCAATCCAAAATTGCTGTGAAGGTAACAAAAAAGAAAAGCTGTGCAAAAGCATAACGTTGTCTACACAGAAAGTTGTACACTTAAATAATTTTCAGTTTACTGTGCTGATATGAAAAGAGTCTGAATTCCTGATGCACAAAGTTGAGCTTTGCCAGAGGATTTTTTTAATCAACTAGCTAACAACACAATTTGCTTCTGCCAGATAAAGTTAGGACCTATCAGCCATGTCATAAACTGCTATCAAGTCTCTGAGCTGCTTCTTCAGCTCAGGCAGGAGCAGCAATTGGATTGGAGCAGAAGGACTGGAGAATGGTGCTTGGTGGCACTGTAAACTTTTGTACACTGGCTGCGGTGTCAGCATATGAACAGTGTAGGGTTTCCAACAAAGCTGGTAGAAAATGGGAAAATTTTTGGCCAGGGCGATTTCCTGGAAATGCATTTTCAGCAGAATCCAGTAGCTCTGTGGTGTGTGGTGACTTCAATGAAACATGATGAATTTATAAACTGGCCTGAGCTTTTCATTTTGCTTCTGGCACTACTATCAGTCCCCATTAAGAAATGAAGCTTTATATGGCATAAACTTTGATTGGACTTTAATTAAACTTTGATATAGATTTTGACTAATAGCACTGTATGGAGAAGCCAGAACAAACCTCCCAGGGGATGGAGAAAAAATTGTCAATTCAGTAAACAGGAATGAGAAGCTAATCTATAATTTAAGCAATGTTTTAATTAATACAGTATAAACAATGAAATCTGTGTAAATCTTGCCTATCTGCTTGTCTAGATGTGGTTGGAACACCATACCCTTGAATAGGAAAGTAGTACCTGTATGATAACTGATGGGTGTCTCTTTCCAATCAGATGCTCAGCAGGATTTTTTGCTTGCTGGAGTTTACTCATTTTAAGATGAGAAGATTTCTAAAATCAAATGGCATAGTGGGAACACTGAAGTAAGTAAGAGAAGAGTGCCAAGGGATGACTGCTAGTCTGTGGGCAGGACTCCAAGATGAGGCGGCACATAAAGGGATGGCCCTGACCTTCCTTACCTACCCTGATGCCATGTCCTTGCCTCCCCAGGGCTGGAATTCCCCATTGTGTGACATCCCCCTGTGCCAGGGAGTTCGGCTGTGCTCAGAGCAAAGGCAGGAGAAACAGGCTCCCGTGAGGAAAAGAGGAAGGAATTACTTATTTCAAAGCACATCAGTCAGTCTCCTAGAGAGCAGATATTTCTTCAAACTCAAAGGAATCACCAGAGTGGAAAAGGTGGAGGTAATAGGGGCATTAGCACAGCTCCAGTTTAGTCCACTCTCAAACTGAAGTTGTTTGTCTTCTTGAGAAATTAGCACCTAGAAATCATCAGCTTTCCCACAAGCAATTTCACTCCTTCCACTCAGGTGAGACCTGGCTGGTGGTTGTAGGCAGAATAAGAACAAACATTGCCTCTAAATGTGCCAGTTTTGAAGAAATCTTAAAGAAGAATCAGAGTTTTAGATTATAATTTAGTTATTGGTTTACTATTACTTGGACATCTCTGAATAAGGATGCAGAAGGGAGATGACACTCCCTAAGGACTGTCGATGACCTCTCACACAAGCCTTGCTCTGCAGCAGGGTCAGATACAGGGGTACACAATCTTTGCTAGAAGCTTACACTGCAGTTTTTAAATTCATGCTTGGGGAGCCCAGGCAAGTGCTAAAAGGATCCCTGTGGTGCATCCTCTGGGCTTTTGAAGTAGTCCTTGCTGCAGAGCATGGGAGACTGAGGGGGAAGGTTTTGCAGATATTGCACAGTATTTTGCATGATCCCCATAAAGATGCACATACAGGTCTGCATGTATTTCTCACCTTGATTGGCAGGGCTTAGTTACTGAAATAAGAAATAGTCTGAACCAAGCCAACAGCCATTACAAATCTTGGAATCTTCAGTAACACTGATAGCATTTTCCTATTGGGAATGGTGCTATTTTGTTGCATTTGGAATTGAAAATATGGAATTTCATAAATAAAAATACTTAAAAGTTTTTCTTGCAGCAATTAATGGATTAATATTAGGAATACCCTGCTTACAGACCATTCATTTCCCATGCCAAATTTGTGGTTTGTGAAAGCCATGTAATTTTAAGAACATGGACCGGCGATGTCACTTAAAAATTCTCATAATAACTTTGTCCTCTGGGACAGAGAACTTAAAGAACAACAATAAAAAACAAGTAGTTCAAGTTCCCTAAACAAAGGAAATCAATCAAACACCCTGTTCATTGATCCATGCTGGAAATCTCGCTCACAGGCTCAGTGAGTGGACAGCTAGCTGAAGCAGATACCTTATGGCTGGGCCTTTTAAAACACCCCTTTGGAGCATGATGCCACTGGGAGGAATTATGCTCTTCTTATGCAGCCTCACAGCTAATCCACCATCCTATGGCACAATGCACTATCCTTATAATTTCTTTAAGAAAGGAGAGAAAACAGAGAAAGGATTTTCACAGCTGGCAAGATGCTAAAACATATTTGCTTTTATCATGAGAGTATAAAGGTATTACTGTTTAAGAAAATACTACAACCTTGTTTAAATTTCTTAGTTTTTTTTTTTAATGGATCCTTTTCTCGGTGGAAGTTGGAAGAAAATGGGGGAAGAGAACATAAGTAAATACCTTCAATCTTCTCAGCTGAAATCCATAATTATAGTTTTATTACTTTCTGGTTTCTGATACATAGGTTTCACAGAGCTGATTGCAGGCGGTAGAAACCACTTTTGCCTTTTAAATTGAGGTATTTCAGGTCTTCTCTAATTAACAACTACTTGCAGAGCGTATCACAGGCTTAGTGCCTACTCACCAGGCTCATTTCTCAGAGACAGATCTGTTATTGCACTAAAATGAGGACGAGACGCATTCTGTATTAATAGTTTATGAAGATAGCTACATTACAGCTGACCATAGAGTATTCCTCTCCTAAGTCTCACTCTGGACTTGCTTTTTTTGGGGGAGACAAACCTTGAAGTGATAATACCTTCACCTCAATTATAATAGTTTGAATTTGTTGGTGTGGGGCCTCATCATTTTGAGAAATAGGTGTAGGAAGTGCTTAGGCAGAATTCCTTGTACAGAGCACCAACCAATTAAAACAGAAACTTTGGTTTTCTTTTCCCATTAAGATGGCAGAGTTTTAGATCTAACGAAACAAAACCACAGCAAGAAGACAGCTCTTCATTACATTACAGTTCAGAGCTCTGTAAAGGTAAAGCCTCTGTTTTATCCACAGGAAACTGCCCCGGATCAAGATCTTCACACAGTTACCCACTTTGTGTCCAGTCCTTTTTCACCCAGACTCACTGCATGTTACTCCTAATAAGCTAACCAGACCCAATATTTTCTTGGAGCAAGGTGCTGTGACATTTTCTTCTTGTACAGTGGTAAGCGCATGAGCTGTTCCTTAAAAGCAAATGACAAAAATTCTGCATTTCCTTCCTCCCTCTGTCCCTTTGATTCTCCCCTCTTCCTTTTACTCATCACTGCCTCATGGCATTTTTGTCACCTTCTGGATCCTAAGTTCTCATTCACTTCATTCCCTTGATAAAAAATTCTGTCCAGGTGCAGCCATAGGGCAAAACAATGGCGCAATACAAAAGTACAGCTGTCAGGTAGCCAAAAGCAGCGTTAAAAAACAATCATGAATGAGATAAGCTAATATCTGTATCATTGACTGACAAAGCCCTATAGCAGGACATACGCGTGCATTTACTATTTCAAAGGAGTAACCACACTTGCTGCAAGCATCAATCTTAGAAGGAAACCCAGAGTGTGAAGGAATGGGTACTGCTTGAGAGATGATTTGTATTATTTCGGATAACCACGGCCAAGGACTGATGGGAATAAACATTGGCATTTTCTTCACAGAATTGCTGTTATCTCCTGTGCCGTCTCCTGTTTTGCATAATGCCATATGAACCTCATTACTGCAGTTTGCAGGGTTTTGAACATTCACAGAAAAAAGCATAGGGAGAAGAGTAATAGTTTGATTGATGCAATTTTCACATTGGCCCAGTGGATAATCAGAAGAGCCCTTCTATTACAAGGACATGCAGAAAGCAAAACATTATAAATCCTACCCACAACCCAGGGCCATTAAGAAAGGCTAAAAAAACCTCTAATAACACAGGCTTTCTTGACAGAGTTTTTGTTAACAGCTAAATAGCAGCTAGCAGGCAAGATCTGCTCTTATGCCAGGACTACAAGGCACACAGCAATCTGAACAAAGGATAAATATGTATGTGTGGAAATTGCATCTTCCAAATATTATAAAAAATAAATAGATTAAATGAGCCCCTACCTTGGAGAGCCTGGAGTGTACGAGTCTGTACAACAATACAGAGTTGCAGGACCAGCTGTGGTGCACTTTCCAGAAAGGTGGCCAGCAAATGCAGCATACTCACATCTGCATACTCATACACCATTTTCCAATAAAACCGCCATCTGTCATTCTCTCCACTCTGTCGACTCCGGATACCCAAGTACATCGTGTGAAAATACCTGGAAATGAAACAAAGTGGTTATAGAAGCACAGAATGATACTTTGCAGGTTGTACTTCTGCTTGCAAATAACATTCTGTTCAATGTACTTCAAAATAATGAACATTTATTTAAAAAGACTGTTGTATTTCAATTTGTAATAGTTGATGTAATAAGAGTAAACTAAACTGAAGACAAGACTAGCATTTATAAACCCATTAGAAAAGTGTAGTGTTGTCTTCTTTGTTTAATAGTATTTCTTTCAGGGACCCAGTTTTCTAATTTGAATTATACAGGTGATATCTTGATTATTTGGCCTTCCTCAGAGGTTTTGCAAGTAATGAGAGGAACAAACCTGATTCTTTAATGAGAACCTGCAAAGAGCTAATCTCCTTCTGCATGGCTCTATTAGGACTTGGATGACCAGCTGCACTGCAAGTCTGAGGTGGTCTTAGCCTGTAGCTCTGCTATGGCTGAGCTTATTGTCCTGCTTTTCCACCCATCTAATGCACTGAGTATTGCAGATACTGCTAAACATATAGTGTTTTTTTTCCTCAGCATTTGATTATTTTAGTTGGAGAGAAGATGTAGCTGCGAGTTCCTATTTTAGGAGGCATGGAGCTCTGGTTGTGGGTTCCCTTGGAGATCAGAAATGACTCACTAGGGTAGGTCCCATGCAGCAGAACAGTAAGAACCAGCAGGAGCCAGAAGCCCAACAGGCTGCTGCTGCTCCCCGTAGTAACCAGCAGATAAAGGGAGCAAAGCCTGCCAGCTCTCGTGGCCTGTGCAATCAGCAAGAAAAAAACACCTGCCAACCAGCACATTAAGTGGTTTTAGGAAGCAAGGGATGTCTTCTGAAGGTTAGTACCCAGATGCTGATGCCTGTGGTGACCCTTGCAGAGCTTGCAGCAGCCTCCCCTGACACACCTGAGTCACAGCACAGTGATCACTCTGGGTGGCCTTTGATCCACCCTGTTATTCTGATCTGAGCTCAGTTATTCTATGTCAGAAAAGCTCCCACATTGTTCCTGCAATTTTAGTTTCAAACTAATTAAGGCTGGCTGAAAAAAAACCCCAGTGTCATTTAATGAAAAATTTTGAAGATTAGGGATTGTCTTGCATCAGGGTGCCTTGTGTCCTACAGTAGTAGCCTGGTGGGCTACTAACTGATGTGGATCTTTGTTTTTCTTTTTCTTGAGGTATCTTTCATATCCTGTTCCTGACAGCATTTTCTTATGATATTCTCAATATGTCTTCACAGCAATTTTAAAAATGAGATCCTATTTTATAATTAGAAAAAGTTTAGTAAATTTTAGCCACATTCAATATGAATTGTTTTAATTAGTTAAGATAAAGTATTTCAATATTTCTTCTTTCCACGAGTTCTTATCTTAAAACCCTTTTCATAACTGGTGGAGCATGGTGAATTGTGAAATCTCTTTTTACAAAGGTTGCATGCAACCTTTAATCTCTACTCTGCTCAGCTGTAACTCTGGAGGTGTCTTATGCTGATGAGAAAACTTTTGGTTTCTGGCTGGCAAAGAGCCCAAGACTTGGTTGCCCCCTTGAAGAATGACCCAATGCACCCTTGTACCCAATGCACGCTTTAATGCAGAGCAGCAGCTTTTATTCAGGAATATTCACCAGACAAAACCAGGGAGTAACACAGAGAAACAGCTGAGAGGACAGATCTGAGCCTGCAGCATTTCTCTTGACAATGCACATCACAGCAATATAAAAGGAAAACACATTAAACTCACATTTAAATTAAAATCACACCAGGTGGCTTTGAATTTTATCAAAGTCCCGTGTGGGAGTGAAGCAGCAATGAACTACTCAGAGATTGAGACCACAGAGGTACAGTAAACAAGACACCAACTGTAACTCTCATGCAAAACACTGAGCAGGTCTAGATGGGTCAGAGTGTGATGGGATAACTGGGACTCTCTGGTGTCTTTGGGGTTTGGTAAAGTGAAATGGCCTGCTGCCCAGATCTGAAAGCCACTGAGCTGGAAAGGCATCTTTTGCTGCACAGTTCTGTTAATGGGGTCCATTGGACCCACAGGTTCTCAGTCACGATCCATTTAATTGTTCCTAGACCTCTCACTAAAGTCCTGCAGCACAATAGGGACAGGTAAGGCTTGTATTTCCTTCTGCAGTTTATTGTTTGGGTGGGGTTTGTTTGTCCTGCCTAAAATGTTCTCCCAACAGGCACACCTTGGAGCAGTGCACATAGTGGGAGCAGACAGCATCTTCAGCATAATTCTTTTAAGATATCACTAACCTTTGCTATATATTCCTAGAGGAGCTGTGGCTGCTGGAAGTTGTGCCAGGAGGCTCTAGCTCTGCCAGTGGAGCCATCTGCAAGTTCAGTTCTACAGCATTTGTACAAAAAATACTTTTCCTATTACAAAAATGACATACTGTGGCAGGTGAGGACCCCTAGGGTTCTTTACCTGCTCTGCAGAGTGGTTGTGCATGACAAATACGTTGTGATTAATGAACCTGTATGGAAATATTTCCTCTCCCATTGCACTTTATTGTGAAACACTGGCAGTGAGTTATTGGGGACTGGGGAATCATTGCTCTTTGTCTACTTAGCTCTCTGCAATTTAAACACAAGATGTAGAGGAGGAAGATACTGTCTGGTTTTACACACTGGAGACCAAATTTCAGCCTAGGGTGGTATTTTTTTTTTCTTTCCTTTCAATTTTGGCCAAATTAATTTCAGGCTGAAATGAACATTTACACACATAATTACTGTCACTGATTTATAGGCACAAGCAGGTGATTAGACAGCTAAACATTCTGATTTGCATTCACAATTAATTGCACCAGCAATTGATGTTAGGTGTGCAAATTAGCAGTTATTAAAATAAAAAGATTGTCTCATAAAATGATTCATATATCAAAGACACTTTTTTCTGTGAAATGTAGAAGAAAAAAAATGGGAAAAAGTGCTTTGTTGTAGTGGCTTCCAAATATAGCTTAACACTGCAGTAATGACACATTCCATTTTAAATATATATATGCATTATGTAATTCCTTTTCAGACACCCTCACTGGAGGCCTATTGTCAGCAAACGCCATACAGACTCAGTCAGAGGTAGTTCCTGATTTAAAGGCATTTTATATTTTGGTGTTCTGGTATTGTTTTGGTGGAAATTCACATTTGTATGTGAGTCCAGGTTGTGACTCCTATACACAGTTATTCCAAAAAGATATAGGAAAAAAGTAGTATAGAAATCTGAATTGCAAAATGTCTTAGGTGAATTGATGTCAATGAACCTGAAAGAGCAGATGTGAATATTATTATTCTGGTTGTGATTGCATTCAGTCAGCTACAGTCTTCTGCTGGTGCTTTACAAATATCCAAAAACTGCCTCTCTGTGTTCCCAAAGAGCATTTAATTGATATGAAAAGAGATGAAAAAGAGTGAAGAATTAAGAGTTAAAGCACCTGACAGAAAAAGGAAAAGAAGCAGAAGTGGGAAGTGTGGTAACAATACTGCCATCTAGTAAAGTAACTACTTTGTCTAATAAATCAAGTTTGCCTTAAAGTTTCTTATTTCACTAGAAGAGTAAAACCAAATAAAAACCCACCACTCCACCACTCCACAAAAAGACCCTCCGATTTCACAGCATTCTTGTTTGTGGAGAAAAATTTAGAGAAACTGAGTTTCTTCGAGATTTTGCGGTTAAAAGATTATGAAACCTCTCCTGTGAAGTCAGACTGAGAGGGAAGTTCAGCCTGGGGAAGAAAAGGCTCCAGGGAGATCTTACTGTGGACTTCCAGTACCTGAAGGAGGCTGAAGGTTATGGATTCAAACTAAAAGATAATAGGTTTTAATTAGATACAAGGAAGAAATTATTCATTGTAAGGGTGGTAAGACAGTGGAAAAGGTTGCCCAGATAAGTTGTCAATGCCTCATCCCTGAAAGTATTCAGGGCCATACTGGAGGGGCCTCTCAGTAACCTGACAGACCATCGATAAAGCATAACCCTGAAGGATGTGAATCTGAGGCAAGACCACAAGTGGCATTCTTTTTCCATTTTATTAATGAGGGAAGGCAGTAAAGTGAAAACACAAACAGAAAACCAGGCTACTCCTTGTGCTGTCCACAACAGATGTCCAAGATGCAAGACAAATAGAAATAAAAAATTGCCTGTATTTGGAAAAAAAATGTATTTCAGTCCTAGGGAGAGAGGCATTCATTCTGATAAGACAGTGGCTCTCCAGTATTTCCAAAATCAAGAACCCTCATTTTGCTCCAGGTTCACATACCAATCTTGAGGATAGTCAGCATAGACTGAGATGCCTACATTTTAAATAATCCTGGTAGCAATTCACTTACATGATTAAAGCATATCCACTTGTGCATTTAATTGAGATGAGGTAGTGTAATTATACGATAATACCAAATATTTGTAGGAGTGCTTTCCATATTTAAAGTGCTGTACAACTGCTGCTTTATTAACTAGGATGAATGAAAATAACCTTACAGAGTTTGTTCCTCAGGAGTTGGCAGCTGACCAACCTAATACCTTTCTGCAGGAGCAAGGTATCACTTTCAGTTAGCATACACAAATCCAGCTGATATTTCAGAAGCCCATGATTTGGAGGAGGTACCTTTATCTTGTGTGAACAAAATTTTAACTACTTTCTCCCTTGTTCTTAGGAACTTCTCCCCAGGTCTTGCTGTGGTACAAGGCAGGCAAGGAGTCCCCCAGAGTATCTGCCAAACAGGAGACAATTCCTCAGAGTCAGTTATTCTGGAAGAATGTTTAGGTGCCACCGGCCTCTGTGCTAAAGATCTCCAACGTGCCTACAATTCATCTACTCTTTTATAAAAGACCTTTGGTCAATATCCCGGTATCATTGAAACTGAAGGTGCTTTTGGCAGTGATTTAAGAGAGCTTGAGTTTTACCCCAGTTTACTTCATAGTATCTGAGTGTCATTTATGCCCATTGCTTCTAAGAAATTATTTCAGAAGCTGCTCCATTATGCTTCACAAACACCATTCTTTTTCATACAATAAGATGAAGCGTATTAATAAGTGGAAAAGAGAAACCTAACCCTTATTACTCATGGACATGTTCCCAAGCTTGTGGGACTTGATTGTTCTTGCTGCACATACTTTGGCTCAGCCAGTGTCTTCCAGTCTTCTGAGCTCCTCTGGGATTCTCACCCCAAAGTTTGCTATTTGCTTTTACCTCTTTTCTTCCAGTCCCAGATCTTTTGCAAATCTTTAGCTACAAATTTAGATTTTCGAGATTTGGAGAAGTTATGTTCATCTGCTGCTCATTTAGACAGCGTGCACAAGTGTGTGCATATGCAAGTGCAGAGCCATATGTGAGTCCAGTCTGACTATGGCTCTGAGCACTTGCTACAGATTTTCACCATAATGAAATTATCCATCTGATGATAATATATACAGCTCTAGAAAAAGGTCTTCAGTTTAGAAGTGTCAAAGACGACATTGTTACCATGTGCTTTATCTAAAAAGTCCTTAGGATGATACACATGAATAAGAGACCATTTGCATTCTTTGGAAAAATGAAATTATTCTGATTTCATGCCTCATGTAATCCATTTTATTGCAATTTCCTAAGTCTGTAGAGGATGCCTGCTTATGTTGCATAATCTAGTGAAGCACTTGTGAGAAGATCAAAAGTCATTAATGGCTAGTTGTAGCAGTCCTAGACATTTATTCTGATGCCTAATTTGCTCCTACATCAAACACTATATTAAACAATTTAGCCATACCATAAACAGTTGTTCTTTCTGTGTTTGAGGTGTAGAGGATGAAAATCACTACTGCAGAGCTAAAAATCAGTAGAATAAACAGCAATTCAGATAAGTGGTATTTTCTTCTGTTGCTTAGTTACAAGAGAAAACTTAACTGTGTTTGTATCTCAACAGTATTTGCCATGTTAAATAACAACAGATTGTTCTATTTTACTTCTTATGTGCCTTTTTATTAGGTGTGCCTGAATACTTAAAAAAAAAAAGTTTCTTTATAAGGAATACTTACTGCCTCAGCAGTACATGCTAAGGCTTATTCTTTTTGTTCTGAAGAAACAAACAAATCCCTTCAGTTTTAATTCCTTATTATAGGAAGGAAACAACAGCCAACATTTAATTTTCCAATCAAATTATTTTTGATGGGACCATTAAGGTTTAATGTGTAAAAGGAAACTGAAATGCATTCTGGAGCACAGCAGTGACCAAAACTTGTCCAACTAAGCACAGTTCTGGCAATTTACCAGCAGTCAAAAGTCTGGACTTAATTTACTTTAAATTATGAGTGCAGCATCCTCATCTGTGTCACTGAGATGAGATCCATGTGAGGACAGATCCCACTGGGAAATATTTCATCATAAGAGACATTAAAAGGCTGATTTCCAGGATATGCATACCCTACAAGGGCAAAACAACCAAATCCCAACTCCTTGTATTTAATTTTATTTTGCAGTATTTAAGATATCAGAAAAAATAACTGCTTTACTTCCTATAACATAAAGCAAGGCACTTTATGAGCATAAACAAAATGATTACATCTGTTTCATTACGACCTATAAAGCATTCCCCAGCATCTTCTATGACTGGGCAATCCTTCTCAAATGGCCATGAGTCGTATTACAGCAGCATTTTATGGTCATCTAAATTTTTATGGCCATCTGAATTTAGCTGCTTTGTGAATTCCCCAACTGTAACCAGTCATACCCAGCACTTTCCTTCCTCTCCTGACATGTGCAAACTGCAGACCTCCGTTTTGTGACCCAATGGTGAAAGAAGGACTAAGTTGGACTAAGTCTAGGTTTAATAAGGAGAAGGCAGGGTGGTCTAAAGAAATCTCTGATGCAGCCTGCTCCCCTACTAACTGTCCTCACCTCTGGGGTACAGCTGCTCAGCCCCACTGCTCAGCCCACTGTGGTATTCAACCGTGTGTGAGGCAACAAATCTCCAGGAAACAAATCTCCTTGTACTGGAATGTGATGCAGCCTGGATGCTTACACTGAGCAGCATGGATGCTGGGCTGTCCTCTGCCAGCACCCCTCTAGCTTTACGGCAATCTACTGTCCCTTTCTTTTCTCTGTACCCTGCAGATTCAGATGAGACAGGCAGCAAACCCTCTGTCTCTGCACACAGTGAGGTGATAACCCCACAGCATGCCTGGCACATGCTGCCAGATCAGTTGGAAGTACCCCTGCACGTTTTCTGTTTAGTTTAATCATCGCCATGTATCTCCTCTCAGAAATGGGATATTCTCAGGATGCACTTGCCTCCCAGGGCTCCCTGTCAGCCTGGAGGCTCTGTTGCATCTCAATCAGCCTGTGAAGTCCTGTGCTGCCCAGGCTGCCCCTGCCATGCCCTGTGGTGCTCATCCCTGGGTCAGCTTTCCCCTTGTACAATGCTGGGGACCCAGGGCAGGGGGCAGATGGAGCTTGGTGGCCAAGGACCCATTCAGCAGATGGTGCTACTGCCGGTGGTAGGGATGGCATAACCTTGTCAGGAAGTATGACACAGCTACTGCCCACAGCTCCTCTAGGTGCTGTCCAGATACTTCTCAGGAGTTAACATCAGTGCATTTTTTTGCACTATCAACTATGGGCTAGAATTGAAAAGGAGAATGCAGAAGTGAAATAATAATAAAAAAATCACAGTATGCTGCAGATGTGTATAGCTTTGTTTTTCACAGTTTCCTCACCAGGTATTGCCACTGGTGCTCCATAACAGCTGCTTTCCTGTTTCATAAATGTGACAAGGCCATTTAGACAAGTTCAGCAGCACAACTAAGAAGTTTTACTGCACTGTCATCTCCTGCATGGCATTGCACACCTGCGTGCTCTTTAACTATAAGCACTGCTTCATTAAAAGCTGATGAAATCACTTTGGGCCTCAGAGGTTCTCAGAGGTTCCCTTGGTTTCCACTTGTGGGAAATACTGGAGTTTTTATATATTATCAAGGCTGCAGCCCTGGAAGTGATGCCCGTGTGAGATCAGAACCCTAAGGGCAAGCAGCCTCCCCAAAGATTAGACATCTGCCTTGCTCTGTGTCCTCTGAGAAACTGAGGGCTTTCCTGCTTTGTTGAAAGGGTCTTTATGGGTTTCCTGAAGCAATATTCCACTGAAGCTGTTAGGAAAACATGGCTCTGTTGGTAAATGCCAGGGCACTCTAAAGAGATCAGTTAAACTCCTGATTCACAGTCTGCTCTGTGACTGTCTCCTTTTGGTTTCCTCCCTGCAGCCTTATATGGTTTTGGAGGTGGCCGAGTGGAAGGCTACATCTGTCCTATGAGAAGAGGAGATTCCCAACCAATAGTGGTTTACAATGACTGTCTTTCTTCTCTTCTGCTCCCTTTCTCCCCATGTCATATTTTTCATTTGTTTCTAAGCCTGTCTGCCAGTTAGTCATCCTAAAGCACCCCAAGAAGTGAATCCTGGTTTGCCTCTGTTTCAGACTGGAGATATCAAGAAGATTCAGTGATCAGAAAAGCACAGAATCCCCCAAGGAGCTCCAGGCATTCCCTGGAAAGGCAATTAGTCATGGCCAAGGATCTGTACCATGCAGCTGTCACAGGAATATAATCATTATCATAGGCATCCTCACTTCACCAACCCCTGGGGCTGCAGCAGGAATTGAATTGTTTCCCTATTCCCTCACAGCTTTGACAGACTTATGATGATAGCCCTTGGAAATGGTCCTGAGACCTGCCATGTGAGACTGGAAAGGAAGATGCACCTGTGTCCCAACCACCGATTTGATTGCACTCGAAGAAAGGACTGCTTGTAGAGGTAAGAGTGGGCACAGATGGAGAACAGTGTTTCTGGCTTCTCAGCTTGGGGTACCAGGTGTATATTCCAGATCTCTGGAGAAGCAACCAGGCAGCCTCCCATTACCACATAAGGGTAAGACCAGTAGAAGGCATTAAGAGCCCTTTGCCTATCTTACCACTGTTTTCACAGGAGCAAAGCGTACCATGGCACGCTCTGCAAGCCAGTGTTGTGTGGCTGGAGACCTTGCAGTCTGGAGACAGGCTCTTCCCCTGGGTACCAGTGTTTATCGTTCACACTGCACATGGGGAAATGCTCAGGCCCCTCTGGGACAGCTGAGTTTCTCCCAGCATCCATCTCTCAACCCAGGTCCACAGGGACATGGGCTATTTATTGATCTGAACAGTTCACAAGGGAGGGTTCAGCATGGAGCTGGAGCAGCAGAGCAGCTGGTGAGGTAAATACCCTTGAGCATTCCTGTGCCAGGTCACAACTGCTCTGTAAGGGAACCCTTCAGAGGCAAGTTCTCAACCTCATGGTCAAACTCACCATCTGGAAGAGGGAATACCTTTTACATGGGTACACACAAGAACACACGTTGTTTGTCCCTTTCCCTGATACCTTTGATAAATTAAGTAGATGGATCTGCCTGCTGATTATGCAGCTTTCCAGTGACAGCTTTCACAGAAAAAAAAGAAGACAATTGTGATTTCTTTGATCTGAAGGAAAGGAAAAAAAATTGCATTTTTAAAGCAGAGGAGATGCCTTCAGAATCTTTTGCAAAAGTCAAGAGAAACAACAGTAGTACAAGCACTAGAGAATCAGAATGGCTAGGGTAGATGCTATATTTTATCCCGACAGACCAAATGTAATGTGTTTCCTTCCATATAAACATCTTTCTTTCATGACCACTGGTGTGTGCCAGGATGAATCTGGGTTGTGTCACTCTGGGGGCCTAGCATGTAATCTCACACTGTGAAACAGCAGGAGCTAGCTGCCTCCACTAACCAGTAAAACTGAACTATTGCCAACCTTCCCCTTCCTTCCTCCAAAAAACCTTCCAAATTGCTTATAAGAGCTTTTATAGGACCTGCTTGCTCTTTCTGGCTCAGAGAAAACACACAACTGAGAATTCTGTTTGGAAATATCTCCGCTGTAAATAACTTTTTATTCATCCTATTTATATAGCAGTCTCTGCTTCAGCTATTTCTTTTGAAGTATTCAGGAGAAGCCATTAGCTAATCCTGGAGTAAAAAACTCCTAATAAATTGAATGGTCATTGTTTGGATGGAGCAATCTATAAAACTCAGGAAATGATGGGGAATTAGTCATTCATTAAGATATAGACAGGCAGTGCTCGTGTGATCTTTATGTGATATTCAAATGGCTGGCAGTGTTATTTAACAGGAATTTAGGCTAGCTTCCTCTTGGTGCTTATAAGTTGTCTGGACTAATGGAGAATGTTCTTTAAATGTTGCCTGCTTGAAGAATTTTATATAAGAATCAATTCAAAAACAAATTTGCCAGCAAATAGCATTAGTAGGGCCGAAAAGCATCTCACAAAGAAATGGTCTTGAATACCAAGCTGAATACTTCACTATATCTGCATGCTTTACAAACCTAGTATTCAGAAATCATAGGAATAAAATTTCTGGCTTGGGTTTTGCCTAGGGAAAAAGCTCCAGGGCAAATGACAGCATTTTCATGTCAGCCTTTCAGCAGTTCCCATAGGCCAAATCCAAAGAGTGTCAGTGAGAAAAACACTCAGATGAATCTAGAGGGAATTTTGCCAATTTACGGACCTCCCAGTTTGCCCCTTATCAGTATATTATAGAAAAAGAAGAAGTAATATAAGAGGTGACATGCTGGCAGCATACAAGCCAAAGGAGAAAATAACATGAGCTGGCAAGACAGCAATTACATTTAGGACTTGAAAGCAAACTGTGGTCATTAGAGATCTACAGTTTTCAGTCTAACTGGAATTGTATATTCCAATATTAGTTTCTTCTTAAAGAGTAGCACAAAGTCCAAAAAGCACTGAAGGATAGTAAAGTGCCTTTAAGAAAAATGCTTCAAGGAATGGCTTGTGTCAAAGGGCATGAATTTATATCTTCTGAGACTGAGTCTGAATTCAACAGCCATTTTGTTTAAAACTTACTCAGAAAAGAAGGTAGATAGAACATGAGCATGAAACAAGAATTAACACAGGGTTTTTTTTTTTTTTTTTATGGCAGGAATAGAAGAAAGGTTTGAAAAGGTTCAGCTAAGGTTTGGTCTATGAACATTTTTTAATACTATTTTTATCTGGATGTAAGATCAGTTTTGCAGCACAAAACACAACCATATTTGCATATATATGCATATGTATAATCTGAAATTCCCCTGCAGTGTAGGCATGTTATTCCAGCAGAGAAAGAAGACTTGTAAAACTTGGGAGTTCATACTGTTGAAATGCTACAAATACAACTAAATAAACATAAAATCTGTGCTGTAAGTCCCAAATGGACATACATGTACATATAAAAAAGAGCAGCGCTTTCAGTAACATGTCTGAATTCACTATCACACTGCAAATTGCTGAAATTAAGAGCCTGATGTAGAACAGGAATGCTTTCAAGGTGGTCAAACTGGACAGGGACTTGCCAGGAACAATAGGGCCATCTGCTCCTCACCAGAGTGAGAAGGGATATGCCAGAGCTGGAAGGCTCTTTTGGGACTTCCGGAGGGAACATTTGTGCTCCACAAAGCATCTGGCACTATCTCTTTGCACCTGGGCAGAAAACACCCCCCAGTTCTAATTCTCCTAAACTCAATGAAGGTTAAAAGTAGGGTTAGGATATCCTTCAGATATGCTTCAGATATCCAAACCCTACTTTGCCCATGGTATATTGATTGTAACTGGCAAACTTAGTGTGATCTGCTTCATGCTTCCATTGCAATTTTAATCACAGAATGGTTGAGGTTGGAAGGGGCCTCTGGAGGTCATCTGACCAAGGAGAGCCATCATCTAGAGCAGGTTGCTAAGAGCATGTCCAGATAGCTTTTGGACATGTCCACAGATGAAGACTCCACAACATTCCAGACCAGAGTAACTTGTACAAGTGCTCAGTCACCCTCACAAAGTGTTTCCTGATTTCAGAGGGAACCTCCTGGGTTTCATTTCTTTCCTGTTGGCTCTAATCCAGTCACTGGGCAGCACTGAAAAGACCCTGATTCTGCCCTCTTTGCACCCTCTTTCCAGGTATGTGAGATGGTCCCAGAGCCATCTCTTCTTTGTGCTAAACAGTCCAGCCTTTCCTCAGAAGAGGCATGCTCCCGTCCCTTAAGTATGTTTGTGGCCCTGTGTCAGACTCTGCCCAGTACTAATCTCTCTTGTACTGGGGAGACCAGACCAGGACACAGCACTCCAGGCATGGCCTCACCAGGGCCAAGTAGAGGAGTGGGATCACCTCCCTCAACCAGCAGGCTTCCCTTTGTCTAATGCCATGTGGAACACCATTAGCCTTCTTTGCTGCAAGGACACACTGCTGGCTGGTGCTCAACTTCGTGCCCACCAGGACCCACAGGTTCTTTTCTGACAAGCTGCCTTCCAGCAGAGCATATTCCCCAGTATATACTGGTGCATGGGGCTGTTCCTCCCCAGGTGCAGGACTTTGCACTCTCCTTTTTGAATTTTACATGGTTCCATTTCTCCAACCTGTAGAGGACCCTCTGGTGTATCAGCCATTCCTCCCAGGTTTGTGACATTAGTGAACTTGCTGAGGACACACTGTGACCCATCATCCAGATGATGTAATACCCCTCAAGATGAACAGGAGCAGAGCTGGCACTAACCCCTAGGGTTCACTGCTAGTTGCTGGGCTCCAGATAGATTTCACGCTGCTGTCACAGCCCCTTGAGATCAGCTGTTCAGTCAGTTTTCAGTCCACCTCACCAGCTGCTACTTCAGGCCACACTTCACCAGCTTCTCTACAAGGATCATATGGAGACAGTGTCAAAAGCCCTGCTCAAGTCAAGTGAAAAATATCCACTGTTCCCCCCTCACGTACTCGGCCAGTCATTTCACCATGGAAGATTTAGACAAAAACTATGACGAGATTGGAATGGCAGGACTTATGGTCAGATTTGTAAGTACAGCATTGGTGAAAATGAAAGCTTACAAGTAAACAAAAAATTTAAAAAGTACGCTTAGGAAGCAGATAGATCTTTTAACTATCCATGCCCACCACTGAAAATCCCCCAGACATATGACAGATGCCAGTGATAAAATTCCTTATTTAGACTGACACCTCATCTCCAAAATGCCACATGCTACAAGTCTGATTCTCAGCCTAGACTTTATGACTTTTTCAAGGAAAATTTGGGACATGTCTTCCTAGATCTTTGCATAATGAATAAAAATTCTCTCTGAATCCTAAGTGCAACTGAAGTAATACATAACACTAATGATAATATTATGAATAATAATAATAATTATAAGGCTGTTTAGCATTATTTGCTTAAATTGGAAACCATTCATATTAATACAGACAGCAAATTGTATGAACTTCCTTTTACCTCTGGAAACCATTAAGAAATTCAGTGGTTTTGGCTAATTACAGTTACAATTCATGGGACCTGCTTGCCTTCTAAGTTAGCTAAGTAAAATACCATCATCTCTCTGACATTTCCTTCCTCTGTGTATTCCAGTTATCCAAGTGCAGAACTGGCTTTTTCACATTTGTGATCACTCTGAATTTAAGGAGTATTTGAGGTGAAGGTGGAGAGGGATGTAAATGTGCCTGATAAAGGAGGCAATAAAAACTACGAACTGCTTTTCTCAGCTTTTAAAAAGGACAATTAAGAACTTGGTTTATCTGCCGGCAAAGATGAGACCAGAAGCTAAAAGAGCTTGGGGAAGCAGGAAAAAGTAATTTTTGCAGTTACTTTCTTTTTTTGATTTTCCTATGCAGATTATTTTAAAGAAAAGCTTTCCCTTTTTAGACCTACCAGGTTCCTTTCTAACAGCAATCTGCCTAATTGCTGCTGGCTTCCAGGCCACATATATGTCCTTGGTTTCCAGAGCAAATTCAAAAATAGGTAATGCAACTCATAAGACTGCTTCTATACACAGAAATGTGCATGTATAGAGAAAGTAAAGAAAATATACAGCGACACAGTGAACAGCTCCTTCTGGGTCCTCTGAAGAAAAAAAGGGACCTGTGATGGATTAACAGTGTGAAAGACCATGCAGATGACTTTGTCACACCCACAGCCATGGCTGGTTCCTATGGGTCCCTTGGTATGTGCACCATATTCCTGGGATTTTAAGCCTTCCGTGCTCTGCAGCAAAATAAATTTCTAAGATCTACTAAGCATTACTAAAGCTAACTCTACCAAAGCCCTGTGTACTAGTGTTCAAAGATGCATATCATTTCCTACACCTAGAGGCAGCCATTTAGTTTTGGCAGATGTTATTTCATTTGTTCAGGCTGAAAGGTCACCATAATTCTGTCAACTTTATTTTCTGTATGTAAAATGTCACCCCAAACAGGTAGCTAAGGTAACACATTTGCTTTCCCCATGTCTTTGACCATTTTTCATGTCAGAGAAGGTCTTTTGTGTCTTAGGAATACTAATTAATTTGAAAACTGATCTTTGAAAAAAACACTTGAAGGAAGTGAAGCACCTTTTTAAAACAAATGTCTCAGTTACAAATGTCTCAGTTCCAGACGTGCTTGATTCCATTGTTTTTCTAGGGCCTTTGACATATTTGCTTCTGGCAGGATTTCTTTGCTTTCTCAAAGCATCTCTTCTTGTAAGAAGACAATTATAATGATCTGGAAGGTTTACTGCTACTGTCCTCCATTTTTCTGCTCACATTTACTTGTGCCTCCCATTTGCACCTACAGAGACGTGTAACAAATGTGACCCTGTGCTTCAAAGGCCATTTCAAAAAAAGTAATTAAAGCCATGGCTATAGGGACACCTGCACTGATCTGTCTGCTGATGTCCACCATCCGTGAATCCTGACTGTGCAAACCACCCCACTCCTTCACACCTGCTCCTGAACGCGGCTGAATCTGTGCTCAGCTATTTCAACATATCATGCAGGTCAACCACTATCCCTTTTTTTCTAATTCAATTTGAGCTTGTTTTCCGTCATCTTAGTATGCTGAAATGACTTCATGAAGATCACAGAGCACTAGGACCTCAGGGTGAGGCAAGAGAACAACAAGTCATGGGCAAAGGGAGGAGGAAGGTGGAACCACATCAACCAGCACTTGTATGGAGTCCCACTGCCATGGCAGGACATCTTCAGTTATTGGAAAGACCTTGGTGGCTCCAGCGATGCAGTTTTTTCCTTGCCATTCCCCAGGGAATACTTCACTTCTTTTTCTAATCAGAAACCCCCTACCTTTTACTGACATTTGAAACACAGGTACCTAAATGCATTTGATCTGACATGTGGGTCAAATATGGCTAACTGTGCTCCAGAGAATCCCATCTACTTATCAACTGATTTATACCAGGCACATAAAGGTAATAAAGATCTTCTGCTGCACTGATTAATTCAATACACTGCATTTTTTATTTTTTAACTGAAAAACTCTTATTTTGTGGTATAAATGACTTGAAAAGAGGACAAAGACATTCTGGTTTTGGGATATATTTATGAATGGCTTTCTTCGAACATTGTTTTTCCATGTTGCCCTTGTCAAAATGGACATGAAAGCAAAAAGACCAAAAAGAACTCTACAAAAGAATACTTATTTTCCTTGTAAAATTCAGTAATGATCAATGCTGTCTCTAAGGACTTGTGATTTTTTCTTCCATATTATTGTGCAAGTTCTAAACCCAACTGCAAACTGGCATGACGTACTTGTGAAGCACCGAGACCCTAGGTCAAGATAAAGACCATAATTCACTCTTTTAATTTGCTTTTAACATTAAGTTTGTAAAAGACTGCAGAAAACCTGTTCCTTTTGTACCAACTATTTGGGTATCTTCACAAATGTGTTTGCTTTTTTATTTATTTATTTTCCTTTTTTTGTTCTCTTTTTTTCTTTCCTGACCACATGGTTTGAACATACAGGTCAATGTGACCTTACAACTTCCTAGGGGAAAATTAGTTGCAGAGAGATGGCAAGCAAAGAAAATGCCACTGACAAAAATCAGTGGGTTTTCTGCAAAACACATTTACTGCTTCTTGGCAGTCTCTGCCCTCAACTTCCACCTTTGCTTTAGTAGCACCTGCTCTGATTTTCTTATCTTACACTGAGTAGTCCAACCAGAATTTCATTATTTGGAAAGTGCATTCCATTCACTAATGTGTATCTAATTAAACTTAGTTCTAGATTACCTTAAGCTAGAAGCACATTATAGCTACATCTTTGCCAAACTCTGAAATATTCCATTTCCCAGAAAGCATTGGCAGAGGCCCAAATTTTACTGAAATCACCAGGACTGGGACCTCTAATTTCCTTTAAATATTGAGACAGGTTGATAAAATGGGACAGACTCAGGATTGTAGCTACATGCATACACATGTATGTGTGAAGATGTCCCATGCATCCACACTCATCCACACATGCTACACCATACCATTATACATCTACTGGACCTGCTAAAGGATTCTGCACACTTGTGTCCTCACATTTTTTTTTCCCAGAAGCAGACTGATATTCAACAAAACTCTTCAAGGTAAATGAAGGCAAAGAACTGAGCTGACATCAATCAAAGCTCTCCCATCTAAAGCCACCAAAATGGTAAATTCAGGAAGTCCAAACAAAGGCAAAGAACAGGCCCCAGGCTGTTTCTCGTGCCAGTCCACCTTGCAGAGTGCAGTTCCCACTGTGGTCCCCAGGCTCGTGTACTACCTTCCTGGACTGAAGAGAGTTCATGGTGGCTTTCTCATGCTACAATCCACTGTCTAGCTCTAAATGTTTCTGCTGTACCTCACTGCCCACAGGGGTGAATCTGGCATTTAGCATTAAGCTGCCATAGGTAGGCTTTGGCCAATTTGTCTGAAAGAAGAGTAGATTAAAAGGAAGTGAACTAGGTCTCTGCAATTCAAAATGAAAAGCAAATAAATAAACAAACAAAAAACCTGCCCTGAATAAGCCAGTCCAAATCCCTTCATTTAGCTGGCTTTCAACATTTTTTTTTCTCACACTCTGGGACTCCGGTATATCGAGCAGGCTTGGAAGCTGATGAAACAAATTTCAGCAGTCTGGGAATCTGGCCTGTGTTTGCAACGGGTGGACCTTAACTAGACACAAGGAATGCCAGAAGTCATAAAGAAGGCTGATGATCCTCTTGAGAGCTTCAAATTAATTTTAATGAACTGAGGAATTTGACTAAGCTCCTGTTAAGCTTTTCACATTTGGACTGCTGTTCCAAGGAAAACCTATGTAGTTTCATCCATCTCAATCTTCCTGGCTTGATTTGAACTCTGTCCTGATGACAAAGGGAAACACTTCAAGCAGGAAGGAGGAAATGCTCTAAAGATTGGCCTCAGCAGTGAGCAAAATCCAGTCCTAATTCTCATTCTGTATATTTCTCATAAGCTTGCAGAATCATTTAAATGGAGATAGGCTAAAAACATATTCAATACAAAAGAGAAGGCAGAGGTCCACAAAAAGCAGGCGTGCTCATAGAGTTGAATGCAACTCAATTTAAGCGTCTTTAGTCAAAGACTGATGAAAATCTTGACTACTTCTCTGAGGAAAAAAACAAGCAGTGATGTCTCTAGTTTCATCCACTAGGAACACCAAAACAGTGGCAATGGTCAGAGCTACCCCCACCCTGTCCCAGCTGAATAGCTCCATGTCTTCTCCTTGCTCCTGTACAGCCACATGGGATGCACCAAAATTTACATGTCTGCTACTCTGACATGGGCTGAATGTTGGCTGCAACCTCAGTCTTCTGTCTAGTACCTCCCAGATGTGAGACTGAGGCTGGGATCCCCCAGGGTAGGGAGAACCTGCAGGAAGCCCATGCATTCCCTGCACTGTACTCTGCCCACCACTCTCTAGGTTGGTCCAGTTACTATTTCTACAGTTTTTAGACAATTAAACCAAGAACCAGCAGCTAATTTTCAGCATCCGCTATGTAACAAAAAGCAGATGAGATTTCAGATACTTTCTCAGTATGTATCTCCTCCTAAGAATTCTCCTCTGCTTAAGGTAGCACCAGATGAGCCATTAAGTCTGGTGCAGTATAGTAGTTTTATCTCCTTGCACGTCTCTTATCCTGTCTGTGTGGGAATGGTACTGTTCAGTAACATTGTAGGTATGATCGGAGGCTAATTAAATTAGAATCTGCAAAATACTAGCTCCCTGGGAAAGCAGGTGCTGTATAAGTGAAAGATACTATATTTAAAATGTCATGCGAAGAGAAACTTTTCTTTTTTTTTTTTCCAGAAGATTATTTCACAGAAATCTTCTATGAGTTTTAAAGCTGAAATTTCATTAGCAAGTTGTCAACACCAGCCCATCTTCCCAAACCTCTCTTTTCTCTCCCACTCTTTCCTCAAAACACCACCCATCTCTAAGTATCTAGAATGGCAAAGGAAAACCTGGCAATTTTAAAAGAGGAAAAGAATCAAAGTAGGCAACATGAAGCTTACTTCTTTTTAGGGCTAAAAATGATTCCCTGTCTCACACTTTATACACAAACACATGTATGAACAAACACACTCACAGAATGCCAATGTACCATGCTTGAGAGATAAATTTATGCACGGAAATACGATTACCAGTTAAATGAAACAAAACAGCAGAGAAATGACTGGGGACTTCAGCCCACCTTGTTCTTCCATTTTGAACTATTTTTAAGCCTCATTTTCTACTCAGTAAATTAATGAGTTAGCAGAGGACTGTTCTAGTCCTTCTAAAAGAACTAGATGCAAGTAAGCCTCCTACCAATTCAGTTTTGACAAAGAAAATAATGACTTCACAGTAGATACTGATTATAAACCAAAATTGTGCCCATTTCATTCATGGCAATCACAGATACTTCCTAATGAAGACTGCTACCTGTATCACATCAGGCACTATTTTCTCCCTTGCCTTTTAATGTACACTACAGTTTCCAATGGTTATTAAATTCATCCTGACCAGACATTCTTTTAAATTAGCATCCCCCATAAGATACAATATCCTCTTGAATCCCCCCGAGAACCACTGCAGCTGCAATCTGCACTTAATATTGAATTTGTACCAGAGAAATTCATTAGCTATGAGCAGTATAAGACTTTATTTGTGATTTCTTTTCATTCATCCAAACCCACCTTACTCCTTGGCTGCAGCAAACAAATTTGGCCTCTTCCCAGTAAAATCAACTCTTAATGCACACACTGAAAAATATATTCCTATATATTCAAAAATGCAATGCTACATCTTTGGATCCAGTGATTTTATCCTGAATATCTTTTTAGGTTTTGGCAGTGACTTATAAGTTAAAAAAATCTTGTTCATTACATATATATTACAATACTCATTCCACTTATATTCTTTGCAAAATCTGGGAATATTATACAGAACTTAAAAGTTGTGGACTGCAATTCTAAAATCAGAGCTACATAGATACCAGACAGATTTGAAACATTTAAATATTTATTATTCCAACAGTAATTTGAATATTTAAGTTGTGGTAGCAGACCTGTTCTGCTTTTTTATAAACAGAAAAAGTAGAAAATGACACCCTATATACACGTAGACACACAAATATGTAAAAGTGTTCTGTGTTTTTGAAACTTTGTGTTAATATTTAATGCTAGATCATATTCACTCAGAACAGATAGTGAAACTAATATTGTGCCCTTTAAAAGGCTTGCAATGTTGTATAAATTACTACCTTCTTTGAGATCCCAACAAATAGGAAAGAGCCTGGAAACTTAGTCCCACAAAGCTGAAACTGAGAAGTGGGCAAAGGTACTGACTTGAGCACTGCAGCATGCATAAACTAAATAATTTGTTATTCTTTGTCTTAAACATAATGAAATTTTTAAAAATTATTTTTATAGCTTTTTTCCCATAACAAATGTGGCCCTACATAGTATAATTCTTTGAAATGTTTAGTTGGAAAAGACCTCTAAAATCATTAAGTCCAACTATTAGCCCAGCACTGCCAAGTCCATAACTCAAGATTGTCCCCAAGACATCTACGTGTCTTTGAAATACCTCCTGGGATGTTGATTCCACCGCTTCCCTGGGCAGCTTGTTCCAATGCTTGACAAGCCTTTCAGTGAAGTAATTTTTCTTATATCCAATCTAAACCTTCCCTTGTGCAACTTGAGGCCATTTCCTCTAGCCCCATTCCTTATTGCCTGGGAGAATAGACCCACCTGCACCTCACTAGAATCTCCTTTCAGGTTTCTCTACAGCTGTACAGAGTGATAAAGTCCCCTCTATGCTTCTTTTCTTCCAGGCAAAACAAACTTGGTTCCCTCAGCCACTTCTCATGAGAGTTGTGCTCCAGACTCTTCACCAGCTTTGTTGCCCTTCTCGGGACTTGATGCCTTTAGTTTTAGTTTTCATATTTTTCATATGCTGTACTGCCTTAGTGTGTGACGCTGAACTTCATATAAAGTGTTAGCAAGTTCTCTTCACAGTTTAGTTAGACAAAACAATCCCTTTCCAGTCTGAGAACGAAGGACGCCATTGCAGCTTCAGGCCCAATAAGTATGAACAACAGTGAACTGAGGAGAGCAAACTCCTGAGAGGATGGGAGTTCATGATGTGAAGCTGTATTTGGACAATTAATCCCAATATGTAAATGGACCAAAACTTATAAAAGTGTGAAACCCTGTGACTTGTTGTCCATCTTGGGTCCATTTTGGGTACATCTTGGGTAGATCCACAGCCAGGCCCTTGCACTGCCCAAGGTGTATCCTTTGAAGGACTTTTAATAAATACCTGCTTTATTCCTTTAACTCTGTCCAGCCTCTGTTTGGGGTGGCCTCTCTAGGCATCAGACTCACTCCAGCACCTCAATGTCTTTCTCCTGGTGAGGGGCCCAAAACTGAACATGGGATTTGAGGTGTGGCCTAAACAGTGTTGGATACAGGAGGAATTACAGCAGCATAACTATAGACAGGCACTCTCCAGCCCTCCACTTTAAAGGATACAAAAAATCCTGTAATTGTGTACCTTTCAAGAATGACTGTGCATTAACAGAAGCGCTGAAAGCAATTATTGTGGCAATGTAGGACTCTTGACAGTTAAATTACAACATCTGACATAAATGGGGATAGGATGCTTCAATACTTGATATTGTGCCTTCTGGAGTGAACAGACTCAGAAAATATGTAGGTTCCTCTGTATATTAAAAAGGCTTATTTAAAATTCATTAATTAATTTGGACAGGCTAATTCCCACATTTTTCCTGAATGCTATACTCTTTAATTACTATATTTTATTAAAACCTTTCTTGAAATCGCATGCAATTAAGGTACAGAACCAAAATGAGCAGTGCTTTTCTAAAATGCAATCACTCATGAAAATTAAGAGAATTCAGCTATATACAGAGTAGATTTGTCAGCAATTTCAAGCAGCTACATCCCCTTTCTTTTTCTCCGTAGCATGGACTTCTCTAGGCCATATAAACCAGTTCCAAACTGTGGCAACAAGAGAAAAAAATCTATTAATGCATTTTATGGCTAGTGCCTTTCAGAGGTAAAGTAGCCTTAAACTGACATCATCAGGACTTGCAGAAGCTCAGTATCTCCTCTAAAGAAGTTTTGCTTAAGTGTCTTTATTTGAAAAAAATGGACACAGATTATCTATGTGCAAAATAATAGGCCAAAAATCTGACTGATTTTCTCTACTATACAAAGATTTAATATATCTGTAGCAGTTCTATCCATATCAGTGCAATTACACAAATATTTGACCTAGACTTGCATATAGCAGAAGTAGAATTACATCCCCCTCTCCTATTTTACACTTATTTTTGTACTTCAGAATTATTTCTCATGAGTCCAAACTTGCCTTTGTCCTCTGCTTCATACTTTCTGTACCACCAGGTCCTAAGGTGACATTACTAAGCCCAAATTAAATCCAAAGTTCTATTTTGGTGATCATTAGCACACATCGAGGATTTTTATGTGCCAATGGGGAATCAATCTATGACCTTTTAAAGCACATCTTCCTACTTTGTAACTATCAATATCTTGAATTTTCCTTCAAATTCCATTATAATGATGTGACTTCTTCATCATGCATTTGATTAGTCTTATAGTCAACATGATTGTCTAGTGCTGTCAATGAGCTTGATTGGTTCAAAAGACCAGCATCACTTATATATTTTTCAGTTTATAACAGAAATATATCAGCCATAGAGGCAGTGGATTAGGAACATTACTGGAATAGTGCACTCCACAACCTCCTCCAGGCAATACATGGTGAGACTGAAAATTCAGGTAGCAGTGATAAAAATACAGTTTGAACCAGTGCACCTCTATTTTGTTCTTTTATAACCCAGGAACTTACACACTCCAACTGCAAGCAAGAAAATACAGTAAAGGGATGTGTTTGGCAGCTGCCTCTACTATTTAAAATGTCAAGTTCACATTTTCAACAATTGCCTTCAATTCTAAGGCAGAAGTTAAACTATTCTACCTTGTGGGGTGGAAAAAAATATATCAGGGACTACATTCCACGTTTGATTCACAGAAAAAGCATGAGATGTCCCGCTGGTTTTTGCACTTGTCTGTCTCATGTAGCTTTTTTCAGTGTTCAGGTCTTAGTGGCACCAGCAGGTAGATTTACAGATCTATTTATTCATCAAGTTCTTAAATTCTTTCCAGACTATACTCTTACATACTTTCCTTCAGGAAAAAGAAAAGAAGATACTTAGATAATTTTGCTAGCTTGCTGGTGTTTATTGGTTTGGTGGGCTATTATTTTTTTGTGGGGTTGTTTTGGGGGAGGGAAAATTGTAGGGTTTTTTGGTGGTTTTTATAGGTGGTTTTGTTTTGTTTTTTTCAGAAATTTTATTTATTGTACGTGTTCCAGACCAGAAAACTTTGTGAGAATAAGCACAACTAAACCAAATTTTATTAAATTATTGTTTATTCTTGACTTGGTAGCATGGGTTTTTCATTTCACTGATGCACATTCTGGTTTCTCGTTTCATTTATTTTATGATACAAATATTTAAACTGCTGGAGTGCCCAGCTGGTGCATACAGAGCATACACCAAGGACTGCCCCATTGATTAGACTGTCTAATCTGCCTGCCTATACCAGGAGCCACTGATAAACTCTTCCCTCTTCTGAGTAAAATCCATGCATGTAGACACATCAGTTTTCTTGACTTTTACTGAATCTTGAAAGCTGAAGTACTTTGCAAATAAACTTCAAAATGTTTTGTGGTGGCTAATGAGGACATCATTTGCTAAAAATATGAAGAACTCCTGCACTTGAGAGAGCTGGTGCAGTTTTCTCTTCCAAAATACATTATCTCATACACATCTGTATGAACTTACATTCCACAAGTATTCCAATAAAGTGATGTGTTAACCCAACCAACTGAACCTCATTACTGTCCTCTGTCTCAGAGTGCATCTTACCAGGGTTTTAGTCTCCATGTCTTGGTGCCTTTACCCAACGTAAAAACACTCAGACCCAGGCAGCAGCCTTCTGAGCATTTGTGATAATCTTGGCACATACTGGAATGCAATAGACTCAAGAGATTCTTCTCCTGCTCCCTCTGGGATAATGAGAGAGTGAGAAGAAACCTCAACATCATTCATTCAATTAAGTTATTTAAAAAGTCTTTAGAAGCAAGGTTTCCACGAGAAGCATATCACTACCATATTGTGTGCATATTTAATTCTGCATTTTTCTGGAACAAAATGGCCCAATTCTGCTGGGGTTTCTATGCCAGCTTGTCTCTACAGACAGCTGCTCACACATGCCAACCTTTTACAGCTTTTCAGGTTTCCTTTCAACTTGAATTCTCCATTGGAAAGACAAGATTTTCAGTATCTTTGAAATCAGGAACAGGGTCTTTTAAGGTGACAGCTCCTTCCACTGTCTCGGCAATGTATGTCAAGATGATCTCATCTGAGAAGTGGCTACGGTGTTTGGTATGGATTTAAGATAGACTAATCATGCGGGAAAAGAATCTTAATGCCATATATTACTCAGTTTTTCTCACATTTGGTGTTGACCTTACTTAAAGTAATAAAGAAGACAGAGTTTCACTGTATTATTTGTTTGGGAATAATCCAATACTTAGTTATTCTTAGATCTTACACAATCTCATGTCACTCTTAGATCATTAAAGCACCTGTGGATCATCAGCCTTTGTACAATGCTCTGGAGAAAGCTGGTAATTAACCTACTTCCATATTGACCATAAGTCATCTATTACTCTGCTTTGTTACCCTCAATCAATTTATAGCCTATAACACTGCTTTATTTTGGGCTGGCCAACCTTTAGTGCTTAATTTCTTTGGATACCACTGACAAAACTTATGGAGATCACAGGGCCATGGAATGGAAGAGTTGGTTTTTAAGAAGCCTAGACAGAGTAATTCAGATAACAGAAAAGATCCATGAAGTATCATGCAGATATGTGGAGTATTTTTCTTTTGTTTCCTTCTTAGCATACCCTCTACAAATGTTCCTTGTTTCTTATTTCTCCAACAATACTTCCTCTCCTGCCTTCGACAGCCTCCTGGTATGACAAATGCCAGACATGGAATCCTGTTAGACAACTTTGGCAAAGTTTCTTCAAAAGTCCAGATAGACATCTGGTTGACACAACATTTTCTGCAATTGTAAGGGCAGACTTAAATCCTATGAAATTAATAAGATTTATTTATGGAAGCTGGAGCCATTTGTATCTATTGCATCATGCTTAGTTTGGTGTTCTATAGGCTCTGCCGTGCTTTTTTCAGCTATTGTTCTGGATCCTAATGTAAGTGCTTTATGCTCCTCAAGTGACCCCCTACTCTTTTTTTAAAGTAGTATTGTTACAAACCAGGGCTGGAGATAAGTAATTGACTCTAGCATTAAGCTACATTTTTATCAGCAGCTCAGCCACTTCTTCTCAAACATTCCTGTAATTTCTGCATGAACAGTGGCTAGACCCACTATTTAACTGCAGTTTATTCTACTTCTCAATTTTTGAACACCTCATCTCCCATTATGCCTAGATTTCATTTGCAAAAAAGAAGAGTTATAGTAGGAGAATATGTCTCATCTTCTATGATAGGCACTAATGCAAAGTCATAATCAAGCTGCTTTGAAATCACATTTCAAACCTGCTTTCCTCTGACTCAGGGCTTTGACTGCAGCAACAAAGGAAGAAAGAACTGCACTCTCCACTTTTCCATTGGATGAAGGAAAACACCCTTTGAAGATGCATCTGCAGCTTTGACAGGATGTTGGGCTTGTGGGCAGGAAGTGCAGGTTACCTGGCAGAGCTGAGAAATCTCACAGTTTCCAGTGTTTAGAGGTAAAACACCTGTGACCAGATTTGAGGGGAGGAAGAAATAAAGGTCAGGCTGTGGACCATTACCCTTTGAGAGGCAGTAATTGTGGAAGAGCTTCCCTCTATACCGTGGTCCTTTGGCAAAGCCCACAGTGTTGTGGGGATGCAGGATGTTTGTGTTCCACTCTCTTCAGGTGACACTGTAATTCCAGGAGATTTTTAACTTACAGACAGGAATTTTGTGGTGGCTGCTGTAGCACACACAGACTGGCTTTTCCTCTGGCCTCTTTTGGACTATTACATCTATTATATGGTTGGCTGTGTTTGCAGGCAGCAGGCTCAATGATCCATGCACTGCCATCCATTCCTATGGGGAATAATGGGGGATAGCAGTAACAAATACCCTATGATTTTAGAGAATTTGGGAGTCTTGTTCTTTGTTTCCCCTGTGCTCTGCAAGAGCTGCTGTGAATTCTTTAGCTTCCCCAGCTTTCAGAGGTGTTAAAAGGTTTGCAAGGCTTGCAGACCTGTCTGAGAACTCAGAGACATTGAAAAATAGCAACAGAATGGCCCGATGAAAGAACAAAGGGCTGCAAGCCAGAATCTGTCCTTTGCCAGATGGTGATCTTAATAATACTTTGCATAAATGTAGCATTAGGAATTTGTACTTTGGCCTCTGAAGTGGATACATATCATTAAAACTGTTTTACAAATGAGGAAGCTGAGGTTTGAAAGGTGCACTCAGCAGCCACCACATTGCCAAACAGATATGTGAGTAATGCCAAGAATTTCTACACTCAGGTTATGCAGAAAAGGTCTTAGTGGGTACACTGAATTATGGAGATCCTTGGAGTAAACTGGAGTAAACTGGGATGCTCAAAGAGAGCACAGTATGTCTCAGCAGCCACATTACAAATCTGAGCTATAGGAGATTCCTGATTTTAGAGCTAGAGATGTGTACAGCTGGTTTTGGGTATTAGATTTTGTTCCGTGCCTGATTATAAAGAACACTGTCATACAGTCAAGAGCTAGAGCCAAGCATCATGATAGAATTCAGCATCAACACTGGCCCAGGAGCTGTGTTTTACTCAGTGTGCCTCAGCAGGTCAGAAGATTTTTGTCAATATATTTGGCCTGCACATTCCACAGGCAGATGAAAGCTTGCTTCTGCCCATGCTGCAAGCAGACATCAGTTTAGTTTGCCTGTATTCCAAGGTAGTAAAAACACCCATGCCCGTATAAAATTTGGCTTTTATGCAGATAAATTCATCTTTCCTTAAATTTCATCATGTATGTCTAAACAAGATACCAATACGTATGTATGATTTTCTTCCCAGTAGTTCTGCATTGATATCTGCCCTAAAACACAAAGAGTAAGCACATCTTCAATCTAGCCCTTCTACACTAAACTTTAAGTAGACTTCAGGGTTTCATGCTTCTCATGTGGTAGTGAATATAATTTTGAAAGAATGCAGAACTATGCCTTTAAACATTGCTCAGTAAGACACACTGCCAAGATCACTGCAAAATGTCTAAACCCAAACTGTTCTTCACTTTGGCTCCTTTATGTTCAATGTCATTTGTCCCTTGGCATTCAAGTACAATTTGATACAAAGGATACTTTAATAAGGATTTAGGGCACTATCTCTGAACCAAAGGGTCACAAACACAGAAGGACAGTGAAAATAAATCAGGGTGACTTGAAGTACTGTAAATTTTATTATATGATAAAGCAGAGAGAATGCTGGTTTCCAATTCTACACACATACCCCAGTCATTCAAGGTCAAATAATCCCTTAACCTCTCCAAACAGATGCACGAACATAAGCCTATATGTCCTTCTTGCTACTGTGGATATATTCTTTGTTCTTATGTCTACAATAAGTGGAAAGAAATCATAAATAATTGATAAAGACTTTGCCAAGTTGAAAAGCTTAGGAACACTGTTCCAATTTATGTTTTAAGAAGAAAAAAACCTGGAAATATTTAATCTGCAAACAGCTGCTGAAAATGGTGGGTTAATAGGAAAACTTTTCTTTGAAAAAATCTAGGCTTAAATAACAATATATGGAAATAATAGTCACTTTTATGTTTTGGAAAAAAGTATCATAAAAAGTTTGATGCTCTAAGTACTATAGTTATAAAAGCCTCAGTAAGTACAGCTTAACAGTGATATACTTCTATGTGCTTCTACTTATGCTAATGGGATGTATGCTAAATACTTTACTGAGTACACTGAGAAAAAAAAGCTATAGCATAAAGCAAAGGTAAGCAGAAATTATTCTCACACGGCTTGTACACCCATTGACCCCACTTCAGCTCTGAAGTGCCTACACATTCGGCAATCCTGTTTCAGAGAGACCTTCAGAGAGCCAGCTGAAGATCATGAGACAGTGTTTTGTGATTTCACCTGTACTTCCAAAAAACCAGTTACAAACTAGCTAAGTATCAGTGAAGTACTGTGACATATTCTAATAATAATAAAAAAAAGAGAAGCAGAGACATGAGACATTACCGGGGAAGAGAAAGCACCTGCCACAGTATTAGAAACAGAGATATTAAAAGCAAAGAGGTGAACTTCCCACCATATCACTCATACACACGAATGACTTTGTTTTACTGCTAAACCATGGAGGAAAAGGCCTTGTTGTGCAGTGGCAGAGTTGCTTTGTTTAACACAAATTACTTCAGGATTATAAACAAAAAAATACGGTATCATCCACAGTCTGGCATCTGTTTTAGCAGCTGTCACACTAGTCCTGCAAGGGAGCATTCAGTGCTGCAAAAGAGGCCAAAGGGGACTATATTCTGCACAATCACCACCAGGAAAAGAGGGTGCCAAGTGGGTATTTGAGTCAAATTTATAAACCAACTTGCTTTAGAACAGTGCTTCTATTTTTAACATGCAGGGATGAGCCAAGAAACAGTGAAATAATGCATTACAAATTACAGAAAGATACGATTCTGCCCTAAGTTTCTCCCTTGTGCTTTTAATATTTGAACTTGAAGGCTGCATTCAGCTTTGGGGTAGGTGTGTGCTGCTTTACTTAGAAAAGGAATAAAATGGAAATTGCTTACATGAATTCAAAACAAGTGCTTAAAAAAGTATCATTCCCTGTCAATGACTGCTTAGTAATTTATAAATTATTTTGGCAGGCAGTAGTGAGTAAATGAGCTAAGTCTTCACTTAAATAAAATGAGCCATGTCTTTTGGTTCAATATTTCACATCTTACATTATGCTAATGTCATAAAAGAGTATTAAAATTATGTTCCTCTCTTCCCAAGACAAGGCAATACCTGATGTTTTCATGTTCTCCAGGTATCTATTGGATAACTGTAAAAATTATCGACAGCAGAAATCCAAATGCCAAGTTTCTGAAGATTTTTTCATTTACATATTTAATAATTTTTAAATTCAAATTTTTAGAAAAGCAGAGTAAACCTCTGGGTTTACACACAGTACCTTTTCGGCTTCTGATTAACACAATTTTAATAACAGTCTAACAGCTACACAGAGCTCTTAGTATCACTGATTTGGATCGGTCACAGTTTCTCAATATTTTGGAAACTTACACAAATTTACACTGGATTTTCATTTGGGTTTTCAGTAGGGCCAAAATTATGTCTCTTTGCCCCCATTGAAGACTACCATGTAACAATGAATAAGCATATGTAGTCCCATTATTTCACCCAACTTGCAAAGTTCTGATAATCCCTCATCTCCTTTATGAATTTATCCAAAGTTCACTATAATTTGTGAGTCCAAAGCTGCAGTATCAGTGGAAGACCCTCATATAAAATCCACACAGAAATTAGTTGGCTTCCTGGTACCATCAGCCTGTGTTAATGCTTGTCAACCTCCAGCTTCTGGAACATCAAGTTCAGCAAATCTTTTTTTTTTCCCATAATAGAGAATGTTTTAACAGGTCAACAGGGCAGCTTTCAGCACATATGGGTGTGATCTCCTTACACTGACAATTCATGCTCAAAGCAGCTTTTTGTGAAGAGATGAGAAGACGTGCTATCCTCCATCTGACTCTTACATACCATTGTGGCATTCATTCTGTGTGTCATGCCAGGTTAAAATTTAGGGTTTGAACTCTGTTCTTGCTTCTATTTAAGTCCCCCAGCCTAAACCCTTGCCTCTGGACCCTTGTTTCTGAAGCACACTATTCTTCCAAGGTCATATTAAAGTCTATCAAGACAAGACAGGGGACAAAGGAGCTTGTTTTGGTCTTACACTCTCAGAAGAGGTTTGCCTGCAGCAATTTTGTTTCAAGTATCCTCATTCCCAGGTCAGTACAGTCTATTTTTGCTGTGAATTTACCCTGCCTCCCTGCCACACAAATTTACCCTTGGACAACACCTAGTTCTCAACCTCACCAGTATTCAACTGCTACTTTGCAAGCTGTCAAACAACCACTCAGGTGTTAAAAAACCCAACCAAGTCTCTCTAGAGCCTTAATTTAAGTGTTAGCAGGGAGCTGAAAATTAGCAGCAACGTTTCTGCCTGCAGCTACAGGGAAAAAGTGTGAAATGACACTTTAATGATTGCTAAGAAAGGGTGGGTAGTGAGTTTGCTACTTGCTCTCCATTTCACCTTCCCTGCCAACTGCCGGATGCATAAGCACTGAGCCTACATTCCTGCAATTTCTCTCATGAGGGTAGGAATCTGAGCTATGGATGCAACTTTGGAAGTGAGTGGCTATGTCAAGTACATGGATGAGGCCCAGCAGCCTGCTTGGGAAACTCTTAGAATATTCTTCCCACTGCTGGCTGCACTGCAGAAAGTATTATGCTGCTGTTTTTGAGTGCATTAGTCCACAAAACTCCTTAGAGATTTCAGAGCAGTCACATTCTTCAGCACCTACTGTGTGTAACTTTTATCTCCCTGATTCACCTGGAACTCCTCTATTGGTTTTTTTTAGCTCTTTAGGCATTTATTTTCAGGTTCCTGATTTTGAGAACTTACTGTCTCTTTGGCATGTACTTAGCACACAGTTCTATATCCCATACAACCATAGATGGTGCTTGTTCTGCTGAATGCTTTTAAACCACTTGTGTGTGCTTTTCACTTTCAAATCATCTTCCCATGTGTCCTTGGTGTACGCGACTGCTTCAGTGTCAGGGCAGCAGCTGGTTCTAATACACAGAGAGTACATCTCAGCATTTGCCTTGATAAGGTTGATTTTCTATCACCAGCTGATAAAATTGGCTACCAAGACAAGATGAGAAATACTGCAAACGTCAAATTTGCTAATCTGGTGAGGGACCTAACACTCACACCCTTCTGATATTTGCCTCCTTCGCTATTTGCAACCACACTAGTCAAGGTCTGTTTTGTTATGCTCAAGGTGCAGTTGTGTGCAACCATGCTGCTCAGATGCTGTGTGACCCAAATCCACCCTGTCACCACTCAACAACATCACTCTGCTGCACATCCACCATGACCGTTTTTCAGCTTGAGTACCAACACACCCCCTAACTTCCCACTGCAGCTTTCTTTCCCTCCTCTCTTCTTCTACTTCATCTTGAGTCTGAGGATCTTTGATGGTCAGTTTAGCCATGTCATAACTTCTTACTGGCACAGTAGCATTTTGCCAGCAGACAAAATGAGTTCTGATCTGCGTCTGTGCTGAAAGCCTATGATTCAGACAGCAGTGTTTGACAGACTGCATTACCTCTGGTCCCGCCTAAATTGCTGGTGGCCATGGCCAATGTGTAGGCAGCACCCACAGCTGGGCTTTCAGGACAATCTGTGTTGGCTACATGGCCAGATGCACATTATGATTAACTGCACAGGGAATGATCTGCTGGCCAGGGAGGCTCTAAACACACTTAACACTGCCAAGATTGTCGTGGTTTGGTTTGGCCATTTGTGCACACACTAAAAATAAAATTACAGCAGTAGACACCAGGAAAAACTGTTAACTTCTGACAGAAATCTGAGTGACAAGTATCAAAATCTCATGTCAAAGAATTTAATCTAAGACATCATAGGTCCAGCTGAACTCTGAGCCTAGGAGCACTTTCCATCTGCTGGCTCTGCTGTGCACCTTGGCTACATGACAGCCCAAGGCCAACAATGCAGTTGGGATGGGGATAGTCACTCTGTACCCAGGCAGGTCTGTACACCAGGGCTTAAGGCTGTGGGGCACAGAACTGAACACATCCCTCCTGTGTTTTAGGCTCTGTGTGACAGAAAACGGTGCAGGAAGCAACAAAAAACCAGAGAATTCATATCTTCAAAAATAGCTTTATCTACACGAACCTTGACATCTCTTAATTACAGTGTGCAGTTTTTCATAACAGAGAAGATGCATGGGATACTAGAGGGATTCTAGGTTTGGTGGAGTGTGGGCAACTTTAGAGATAATATGAGCAACAACCCTCAAAATATGAGGCATTTGAGAGGTATTGGAGTAAGTGTCTATAGCAGTTTATGAACAGATTCAGAGATGATGGTTCACAGTTCACCTATAAAACTGTAAATAGTTTTGAGAGATAGATTAATTCCATGGAACATCTTGGAAACATAGTGTTCAGCCGTGATATTCTCCTAAAAGTTAAATGTATTTGTACCATCTAATACAAATATACCAGGGGAAAAAAAATCTTTTACTGGAATGAATAATCACTGCACAGTGTTTAGTAGTGCAATTCTCCCTTTAATTGTCTATTCCCTACTCCTGATTGTTTCAGTGATTCAAGAATAAATATAAAGAATAAATAAAGTGGATGCAAGAGATTTTTTAATACATAATGACAAGGCTTCACTTTATAGGCAAAATCTCAGACAATTCAATCGTTACATAACCAAGAATCTCATGGCAATTCGGGAATTGCTGTAGATGAAGTCTGATTTCTCTCTCCTTTCTCTATCTTCACCATAGCTTAATCATATTCTATTTCTGAATAAGTTACAGCACTTCACTGACAACATAACGGGCACCGATAGTATCTTGAAGACAAAGGAAAACTATCTCTCTGCAGCACTGCAAAACTGAGTCATGCATAGTAATACCCATTTTTAAAATAAAGCAACTCATAATTTACACATGCATTTCAAAGAAGAAATAATTACAGTGACTAAAGAATACCCCATCCCAGGAAGTGTTCAGGGACAAGTTGGATAGGGCTTTGAGAAAAGTGGTCTTGTGAAAGGTGTCCCTGCCCATGGTAGAGGGGGTTGGAACCAGATGATCCTTAAGATTCCTCCTAACTCAAAGCATTCTCTGACTGATACTATGATTCAAAACAAAGCCTGCCATTTTTCTCTTTGCATGGGTCCCAGGAAGGCAGTGATGTTTTGGGTACACTCCCATCATAGTCTGATGACATCCCTCCACTCATTGTGTGTTGTCTGAACACACTGGGCACAAAAGAATGGCTATAGGACAAGGGGACATCAGAAAGCTCACCCATGCTGACCATCCCTGCAGGCTTGTTTCTCTACAGTTTTTCCCTCAGGAGCATTCAGACTGTGCTTTTGTTCTCTCCCATGCCTTTACTTACAGTAAATAGAACCAGTCCCAAAGTGTCTTTTCCCTGATAAGCTGCATGCCTGTGATTGAAGTGGACTTTGCAGCAGTCTGCTCATACACACCAATTGGTGTAAGGAGAACATCTGCTCGGTATCATAGACCTTGTACCGTTTCTATCTGAGCCTGAATTCGGACACTTAATGGACTCTACTTCCATCACACTTTACACCTAGTGATATAATGGTTTAAAAGTAAAACATTGAGTTTTATGGAACTTAGAATTACATAAAAACTTCTAGTTACCCTTTAGCCTTGCTATAGACATACATATATCTTAAAACCTGAAGACACCACCATATCCACCTAGTTTTGTTTCCTGAATAACAGATGCTAAAAAGATCACTCAGCAATTAGCTGGGAGGCCTCAATTTTTCCCTTCAGGAACTGTTTTCTCCTATTATGTAAGTACGGACATGGCACTCACATTGAACTCAGGTCTCATATGATTTTTACAAGCAGCAGCTGTCTCAGTGCCTCGTCATTTCCCTGTGATTGGCATGAGGAATGCAGCTGGTCCAGTGTGAGGCAACCTGACAGCAGTGCAAGAGCGGCAAGCACCCGACACACCTATTATCGCCATCATCCAGGAAAATGCATCCTAAAGTCTCATATCCTGAATAATAGCCTCAAAAGCCAGTTTAGCACAGCAATGGCACCTGAGGTAGCAAACCCAGACCTGAGCAGACATGCCTGAAAAAGATACAGACCATAAGGAGAGTTTTAAGAGGGCCCATGTCATTGGTGTAAACAGATGGACAAGTGCCTTCTCTTAGTTTCTGAGGAACACATACTTTGTTTTCAGTGCTCTAATTACACTCTTGTTTAAGTCCGAATGAAACCCTGACCCATGCTCTCATTAAAGAGCACTTACATTCCTATAGTCTTTAGGCAAGCAGCTAATTTTAAATAGCAGGAACATAAATTGATTACATTAATTTTAATAGCATTCCATGTAGAAGTCTAGGAGAAAACTAAATGAGACCAGTTAAATAGATAATGTTACAAACATTCTCTTCATTTACTGATTTATTGGAGACATTCAATGTTATTCAAGTAGCTCCCTCATTAGAAAGGCTGCATGGTATGAACCATGGTCATGTGTAGCAGCAAATCAAGAGGCTTTCTCCCTGCAGTGATCCAGCTACAGGGCACTGCCATGGGCATTGTGGGGTGAGGTCTGATCATCACTGAGGCTGCTCCATGTGGATTTTCTCATTCATCCCTAGCTGAGACCAATTAGACATGTGTAACAAGCTCCTTGATGCTACTTCCCTTTCTAATAATGCTAATTTAAAAATTAGAATTCTTGACTGGGTTTTGTTACTGCCTTTTACAGCAGTAAATAGAATATAAGTTACTACTGACCCCTGAAACTGAATTTTTAAGATTAAAAATACTGCTTTTGTATACAGTTTTTCTTAAATGTGTCATGGAAAAATAGTTACAAATGTTTTATTATTTAACTTCTGAAAGCTTTCTGAATCTCCATACTTGTTTTGCCATCTCAAATTCTGGAAAAAATATTTTACTGAAAGGTTTTGTTTTCATTTTCTGAACTTTGTTTCAGGATGTGTAATGGACTGATCATGTAAACAGGATCTGCTGTGATCTAAAATCACAAACATATGCAGTTAGAGCAGTAATATTAATGAGGTTTATGTTACACAATGAAAAAAAATATTATCGGCTTGGACCGCTTAGAAAGTTTTTTCCTTGTGAAATATAAGATTCAAATTCATATGTCAAGTCAAGGATACAGATGTTTCTTGGAGCAAAACCTCGAACCCAAGTGCCCATCCCCCAAGCCCTGCCCACCAATCTACTGAATCACAGTCTGCATGCCCCTGGATATTTAGTGTGCCAATGACAAGATTCCTTTTGCTTGTACTTTCAATTACTATGGCATTTTCAAATAGAGGAATCTACCAGAGAAGAGGATGCACAAGTTTCAGAAAGTCCTGCACCCTCTCTCACAATGTTTCTCATGTTAAAAAAATTTCTCTGGCTCCTACACAGCAGGATCAGTCTAAGTAACCTGTCAGATACGGTCTCAGTTGCCTGAATAAAACCTTTCCATCCTAATTTCATTTTTCCTCTCATGGGTGTTGCACATTGACTCGTGCAATGATTCCCCTGCAGTTATTTAATTAGAGCCTAATCTTACCTTCTCACACATGGCAAGATTTCCTTGTACTCATAAACTGCAGCCAGATATTTGGCAACAGTGGTGATTTTGCTGATAAAAGCACTTTTTCCTTTTTAGCAACTCTCTAGGGCAGGATGTTCTGTTCAATTCCCTCCAGTCTTGCTGCCACTGCCCTGGTCAGCCATCCAGCAAAGGGAATCAGGACAATGAAATCCATGGTCCAGGTCAACCCACAGCAAACATACCCAGCAGGAACTGGGACACAGCTGAGAGGGAGCAGTCAGGTATTGATGATGCAACATAATGCTGGGGAAGGAGGTGCCCCTTCATCATGGGTGAGGAAAGAGGAATAGAGCCAGGAGCAATTACTTCAGGCCAGTTACCACTTGTGTAACACCAGGGCACCGTGAGACTGTTAAGTGCTCACCTGGAGACAAGGCTCCATTACCTGTTACTCCATTACTCCAGTTATACTCTTATCATCACCAACTTGTTCAAATTAAAAGTGTGCTTCTAAAGGAAATAAGAAAAAAGACAAAGGAAGCCTAGAGCTTCTCTCTGGTATGTTTTTATAACATTCAGTGGGACAAGACTGCATGCACCAAGTGCAGAACAGACTATATTGACAGTAAATTATATTGGTATAAGACTAATTTTTTTTTAATTTACTACCTTGTGAATTCTTCTACTGCTACTACTTAGAGAGAAAAGAAAGTATTACTGGGCAGATTCTCCTGAGTGTCTATATGGCTCCCTCTAATGCACAGGGGAAATACATACTTGTCTTCACACCACTTGAAATTTCCAATTTTCCTTGTGTTAATTGCTATATTTAAAAACTAGATTTATATTATATTAACACACCAAACCTTGCCTAGCATCTTTGGCATCTTTTTAGATTTCATATTCACATTCTGTAAGCCCTAAAAGCATGCAGGTTGCTTTACTGGAACAAAAGCATTTGTGCTTCCTAGGGACTCTGCCTGGTTCTAGTTGAGAGCATGAAGCACGTAAACCACCTGTAACAGCCAAAAGAGAACCTGAGCAAGAGTGAGGATCATTCAGAAAGCTAATACAGGCACAGAACACAGAAAATCTCCTTTCCACCATGAATGTCCTGAAGGCATCTTCCTGTAAGCAATATTCATGGGAACATCTTCAAATATATAACTACATGCCAGGTTCCCTCTGAGAAGAGACTTCTCTGGAAACGAGGTAGAATTATCAATCAACAGTTTTTTTATTAATGCCGAATGGAAATTGTAGCAAAGTGGAGCAATCTTCTGTCACACTATCACTGTCATCCAACTTGTGCTATGGGCTGGAGGTTTAAGTATCTTATATAGGAAAGAATGTTAACTGTATTAGTGATTTGTACTGCATGTGCTGCAATCAGAATCTGCACTCTAATGCCATACTGATGTGCCTTCTGTGCAGCAGGAGATGGAGAAATCCACAGCCTGTCTGGATTGACACTTGCTGAAGCATTCAGCTGGAGGTACTGCCTCAAGTGCTGATAAAACAAATAGGGGGAAGGGGGGGGTGGGGGAGGGAATGCAGATTAAGCCTAGAGTGGATGAGGGGAAAAAGTGACTGATAAAATGAGAAAGTGAGCCTGTTAGAGTCCATAAACAGAGTTTACAAATCAAGTTTAGGAATACAGTCAGCTGTCATGTCAAAACCTGCTGTTCACAAAACTTCAAATGGGAAAGAATATCCCAAAAAAGGACCAGAGCCTGGATAAATGAGGTAAGGCAGCAACGGATCTATTAACACTTGGAAAAGGCAAGATAAGGAGCCAAGAGGAGGAAGAGGCAGTTTGTGATGTTCAAAAGAAGCAGGTCAGAGCAGATTCCCAGGCAACCCACAAGTTCCCAGCATGTCTTTATTGTGACAACAGTGCTTAGGGCACAGCTTCTCTCCAGAGAGTTCAGAAGTCAGTAACCTGGGGAGTGATTGCCCTCAGCCAGCAACAGCTAATTACAGAGACCATTGAAGGCATTCATTGACATATGCACCAGTTTTTATTTTATTTTTTTGCTAAGTTGCCTGTAATAACTTTACAGTTTTCCCAGACCCACCTTTTGAAATTCCAATAAGGAATGGTCACAAAAGGCCTCATGACCCCAAAACCCTATTGCTCCCAAAAGAACAAAGGTATAGTTTTCTCTCAGTTCAAGCTATAGTTTTGTCATTTTTATATCATCCTATACTTTATTGCATAATCCATTTGTGAGTCACTACAATCCTGAGCAGCCTACAATGAGAAAATGAGTAAATATATGATTCTATGGTTTCTATTAAAAAAAAAGTATTGTAAGCATTCTCCTGTACTATTTGTTACCCGTAACTGGGAATTGCTTTTATCACAGCCTAGCACCCACTGAAAATTTTTGTGCATGAAATTTTTAGTAAAATTGCCTAGACAGCCATAACCTAGTGTTGGACATATTTCCTAGTGCTCTGAATTGGTGAAAAGAACATTTATGAGCAATACTAAAATTATAACATACAAGGGACAGATCAAAACAAAGCCTCGCTCTCTTCCAGCAAAACACTAAATGAAGCCTTTTGTAGAACAAAAGCACTGCTCTTCCCATGCTTTTTTTCCTGACTTAGCTGCCTTTTTTTTTCCCACAACTCTTCTGTCAATTTGCATTCCAAAGTTTTATGTGAGAAAGCTGGCCTCAAAATGGAAACACCAGGCAGCCTGAGCTTAATGCTGTGTGCCCAGGCCTTTCAATTTTTTTTCATTTTTTCCCTTTCCATAGGTCCATCTTAACTGCTGACTCCATTTGTGATCAAGTATTGCTTATTTACATGGTATTATTGGTGCACTGTACTTGTGTCCTGATCTGATCCAATTTTCATAGCACTCTATGGAGTGGCTTGTGTTGGGAAGAACCTTAAAGACTATCTAGTTCCAACCCCCTGCCATGGGCAGGGACAACTTCCACTAGACCAGGCTGCACAGAGGCCCATCCAGCCTGGCCTTGAACAGTTCCAGTAATTTTGTGTTACATCCTGATGGCACTTAGTGTTCTGGGATTATTCAGAGCACTGCACTTTTGGAAGAAGCCGACAGGCATTTTGGAGAGTGACTGTTCACAAACACCTGAATGTTCTGCACCACATAACCTTAAGCATGTGCTTTACTGACAGAAGACCTGCCTACAAGTCAGATTTAAACAAACACATCCTTTGCGTGGGGACTTCCCTCCTTTCACTGCATGGTTGTGTTGGTCCTTCATTCTCCACTCTTCTACTCTGCTGCTTAGTCATGGATAACACTGCATTTCCAATCACATTAGTTAGCCTACATTTTAATAATTACAACCATCTATGGAATGGAGCAGGCTTGGGGTTGACTCTTAGATTTGCATTTGCTGTGCCATTGTGAGCAAGGGTGCTGCCACACTCTGTCTCCTTATACAGAAAAATGTAAGGATAAACACTACAATTCTATGGCGGTGGGAGCAGGAAAAAGGCTCCACTAACTGAAATAAATTAAAAACTGAAAGGTTGCCAAATCCAACTGTGAATCCAAGAAATCTAACCCAAGTGTGTTTCTTGAAAGATACATCAAGTATTTTGGGGTGTTTGTTTCTATCAATTTGGCCAAAGATTGGACGTGATGATCTTGGAGGTCATTTCCAATCTTAATGATTCCATGATTCAATTCTGTGATTGTGTGCTATGTTGCCTGGAAAAAAAAATGACAGTGTGACTGTGCTTCCCATGGGTTCAAATCACTGAGTGGAGAAGTGGTTCCATGCTCTGCGACCAAAGTTAGCTCTAAAAAGTATAAGATGTATTGTAAGCCTGAAATAAAGCATTCTACAGCAGGAATGAGAAAAGAAAGAGAGATCTCAGGGTCTCTCATGTGTCTGTCTCAAAGACCATTCATTGTTTATCACTTCATACCAATGCCTGTTCAGAATAAGAAATGCTCTAAGTTGATTGTACGTGGTTTTCCAGGTAAATTATCCTAATTCCCTATTTTTTATGCAATATAATTTTCCTAATCTACAAATTTAGTAACTAATCAAGCATAAATCACATAAATACCTTTTATACTCTAAATTAAGCAACTAATTTCTACTCTACAGTAACTATTTTTTGAGCATGTATTTCTATAGTTAAGAAGGATTAATTTTGGTTTTTCCCCCTATATTCATCTCTTTCTCAGAAACAGTTTTGGTTTTTCTTTTACCCTGTGCTTTACAAATAAACTTTTCATTTGAATAGAAGTTAAGACCATGAAAATCTCATTTTAGGAAGGTAGCTTGTCCAGAAGGAGCTCTATCTGTAACCAGTGCACTATTGGCTCATCTCAGAGGCAAGATAAACACATTTGGATAATATTGTGGGAGGATGCATTTGCAAAAAGAGTGCAATGCTAACACTAAATGAAAGAGCTACTCCAGTCCTAAAACAATTGGTAGATTCAGCTACATGACAAGTCCTTTTAAAAGTGATTCAATGGAAACATTTAAAGAACATTGTACCAAATTAATTAGAGGGGTTGCCATATGTAATATGTATCTATTAATTGTAGTAGAACTCTAGCTTTCCATCTTGATCTAGTGCTATAAGATAAATTTGAGCAATAGGTGTGAAATTTTAATTTTGCATTATTTTTAACCCATGCTGAGCAGGAGCTGGGATCCATTTTACCAATTTTTCAAAACTGTGTTGAGTAAACTATGCTCCAAAAGAGCTTGTATATGGCAGAAGAAAAGTGCAATGAGAAAAAAATTCAAACAGTCTGGATCAAGATCAAATGCTGGAAGGGCTGGAAATAAACCTCCGGTCTCAAACACCCCACTCCAGTCTTGTATCATCGCATTTCACCTGCCTCATTTATTTACAGTGTTTTTTCTTTTCTGCTGCTTAAGTGAATTACTGAATCTACGTCAATAGCTGAACTTACAAATAGGGTGTATCATTTTAATAAGAAATGTTTAAAAATTTCAATTGTCAGTGGTCATACATCTTGCAGTAGCTCTCTTCCTTCCCTGAACACAAACATATGCTGCTTTCATTTGTGTAAGTTACTGATCATTCATCTGAGGCTGAAAAGGCAATAATGGCACTCATGATAACAAAAATCAATAGAGCTGTAAATAAGCTTTGCTACATCTCCCAACAATTTTAAGTCATTCATTATCTAGAAACATAATGCCAACCAAGGAAATACATTGGTTTCTACACTAGTTTCTACACTTTTCCTGTATTTGTACCCACCACCTTCAATGTGTGGGTCAGAAGAGAGGATTCTGTAGACCCTGTAAAGGCAATGAACATGCTGCCAACTCTATTACACATAATGTGACAATTTTGTTGAATAAACACATGCAAGAAGATAATCAGTGCGTAACCATTCATTCACAGAGACTTCTCTATTTCCTTTACAGCCTGCTTTTTGGATCAACTCCTTTTTCCAAGCTCGCAGGCAGGTTTTCCAAAGGCCTCCGGGAAGACCAGGGTGAGTAATTTTAATAAATTCCAGTCACATTTTGGCCTATGGATGGACAGTCAAAACATTCAGGGCACAAAGAGTTTACACTGCTAAGATTAGAAAGTGAAACATCAGAGTGTAAGAGGACAAGGCTTCACAAAGGAAAGAAAGCATTTGAAATCTAAAACTGCTGTTTAAAATGTGCTAAAATGGAGATACTGAATTTGAACCCTTTCAGAAAGGCAGTGAGCAGAAGGGGAATTTGACAATCTGACTGGAGTAGGACGAGAATCAACTACTGCAGAAGCAGTTAGGTCAAATACATTGGCCGTGAACTGCCCCACTTTTCATTTTACCTTGAGAAAACCAAAACACACTGTGGAATGATGGAATACTGCATCAAGAGACAAGACAGGAGAGTAAAAGGCATGATATTTTGAGATCCTCTTCCAAATTTCTGAGCAAAGTTGTGCTGTAAACCATATCCTATTCCATTTAATACATTCAGTTCAGCTAATTTGATCAAGAAGCAGAACCTCGGAGAATTTCCACAGGCTTTTAGCAAGGAATACCTCCTAATTGCCAATTTTTTATACTTTAGTTGAAGTTGACTTTTTTCTTACCACAACATGAAGTTCCAGCTCCTCATATACTTTTGCAGAACAAGTTGGAATCTATGGGGTTCAATAAATACAATGGAAAATGTGAAGCACTAGAAATCCAGATAATCTTGATGTGTTTCTCAGAAGACCATAAAAGAAAGCTGGATTTGATTGCTTGCCAAAGAACAGAGGAAAAGGTCTTTAAACTAAATCTTGCTAGATCAAAGATGACATCTGACCAGTGAGAAACAAATCTTTTGCAGTTTAGTGAGTAGCAAAAGCCTAAATAACTCCACCAGAGCACCATATATTAACACACATTCCACAACTTTGCCAACAGGAGCTCTTACTATTTAATCATAGAGGAATTTTGGGCTTAGCCTCCCAGGCAGAGATATAAATATTTTCTGAGAAGAAAACCTGAAATTTCTATGCAGAGTGCACACACACTTTCCTTCCCTATACCTCTCTACACAGTGTAAGGAGACCTGAACTGTGTCAGGTATTTTCAGTCTGGGACTGAATACACAATCTCAGCTTTCTCATGTGAGGCTCAGACTGTCTGTATTAATTTAAGCTTGATGTTCACAGTGGCTGAGTTCCCTCAGCTTCATCTAGAGTTAAAGAGTCCAGCACTTGTAACTAAATAAGCAAGTAAATCAGATTTCCATGGCTGATCAGTCAGGTTTACTACTGGACATGATAGCAGATACTTTCCTGGTGTACTGATCCGCAAGGAACAGCTTATCTCCTAATCTAGGAGTCATTAAATGAGGAAGATTTAACTTGAAAAATTCTCGTGTCCTACATACCTGCAAACACATTTGTCTTGGAGCTCAGGTGCCCCTGTTAATTGGCGCTGACTCTATATAGAGCCCATAAGAATATTCATAGAATTGAGAACACATTTGTAAATGATTCATGTTACCAATCCTCAATTACCCATTTGCAGCACCATTACCATATTAAATATGTGATGTTATGTGCACTCTTCATGATGTTCAATGTCATCCTTCATTCTATTTATAGGCCAAAATCTGAATCTGAAACAGACATATCAATTTCTGGGAAGTCTTGTCATAATTTTAGTGACTGAAGTCTTGATCAGAGTTGGGAGGGGGAGGGAAAAAAAACAGAACAGGAAAGAAAACAGCAGAGCATGACTACAAAATCATTCTACAGGCAAGACAATGGAAATATCATTATAAATTTATAAACCAGATTAGCTTTTCTTTCAACCACCAGCACAAAACTGTATCACGCATCCAAACCCTAGATTTGGGAGACCCTGTAGTATCAGTTATTCTCAGACAAGATTTCATCATAGGCACCACCCTACTACAACAAAATTTAATGTATGCACCATTTCACTCTTCCTCCCACACATATTAGCGCACACGGCTTATGCAATGTGTCTCAATTCAGAATCACCCAGCTGATATTGCTCAGCTATATGTGGCTTGAAAATAGCTCCAGTGCGGCTCCAGTTTGGGAGATATAGGCTGCAATTAATAAATGGTATGCCTGACAGGACAGTTGCCAGGTAACATTTTACTGCTAAGGCACAAGGCTGCATCCTAGCCGTGCCCTTGAGGTAACCTCTGGAGACTGGCTTGATGCTCCTGGGACAGTCTCATGTGAAGCAGTGTAGGCTGCTTCCCAACATCCCTGCACCTGCCTGCTAGCCCAGCATTTGGCATAGAGAGTATACAAAATCTGAGGAGCCAGGAAAACTTCAGCTGAAAATTAAACTCAGTATGAACAGACTAACTTCAACAGTGAAATGAAGGAGTTTGTGAGAGAGGGGGTGAGAATCAGAAAAGGTTGTGTGGTAATTCAAGTACCAATCAACCCCCAAAAAACCCCAAACCCCAAGAAACAAAACCAAACTCTGCTGAGAAACCAAAGTGAAGGAGTATACATCTACTTCTTTGACTTTATGAGTATTTTAGTGTATGTGATACAAAAAATCGTCTTGCTAAATTAGGAGTTGATAGATTGGGAGTTATTGTGTCAACATTTAAAGAACAATTTAGATCTCTATGCAGCTTTTGCCTGTACAATCCAAAAGTTTATGTCTTCAGGTAGCCTCAGTTGCTCTGAAAACCAAGATGATGACTCCTTAGAGCTTATTTTGAGAATCATGCAGCTAGACTGCATGAATATTTTCATAACTGCAACCCTGATATTATTTTGGTAGGTACTCCTTAAATACAAGTCCCAAAAGAAGTTAAAAGATCAGGCTCAGGAGACCTTGAAGGGACACAGAGGATCAAAGCTGAGACAAAGCTATTTAATTCTATGAGAAAAATGGTACATTTAGAAAAAACAATAGACGTTAAATTTTGCCTTTTTGACCTGTTTCTTCCTGCTTGTTATAGTCTAATGAGATGAAAGGCTTTCTTTTGACAAAGCTGTTCTCCATAACTATATTTTCACAGAAATCACGGATCTGTGAAAAATCTATAACCAAAAGCCTTTTCAATAATACATTTGCTAAACAGGGGGTCCCATTATCTATTGACCCAGGTAAGTAACAGTGACTCATATGTTTCCACTCTGTTAGAAGCTTTGGTCAGGCCAATAATCTGGAAAGAAGTATTCACAGAGAAAATCAAAGACACTGCATGGTCATCTCATCACAGTCAGCTCTGTTTCATCACTACACAGTGTGAGAGCATGACTGAGTGATCAGGGCTGGGAGATCTAGAAACATTCTCTTCTTTCATTTTGGAGAACCTGTGGCTACATTTTCTCTAGAAAAGAGTGCGGTCTGAGACCTTACCTGTAAGTCAACTGTCCTTTGGGATTGTGTTAATGACCAGCCACATCAATGCCTGTCCTTGGTCTTGTATGGGAGTGACAGCTGGGCCATGCCAAAGCTCTCAGGGAGGAGGCTAATGGTGAGGGCCATCACATGCTGGTGCTTTGGCCGAGCTTCATTATGACTATGTACACAACCTGGTATCCAGCTCCTGATGTCTGACAAGGACATCCCACTGACATCTTGAGCTGTCACCCACCTGCTCTCCAGCTTCCAATCCTCCTAGATCAGGAATACTCCCCAGACACCTATGTCTCTACCACTGATGAGCTGAAAAGCCATTTAAACTTCAGCTTCCATAGCCCTTCCCTATGTCTTGAAACACAGAGAACCAGAGAGACTTGGAAGGGGATCATGGTTCAGCTGGGGAACACATATTTCAACACCAGTCATCACCACTCCTCCTGTCCGCAGTGCCTTGAGGGGACCACATCCTCTTCACATCCTGCATCAGGTATGTCACAGCTGGGAGGAGGAACAGGAAGCTTGCCACCCAAGGCAGAGCAGGGAATACAGGCAAATAAATGCAAATAGCTAAGAGGGAGCATGAAACTGAACTGGTTTGACAACAGAGAATGGGCTACTTAAATACTTGGTCTGAGTTAGATGATCAGTTCTAGCAGTTATGGATGCTTGAAGACAAGATGTGAAGACAAGAGATGTGGCATCCACCTTGGCTTAACAGCCATCCTCACAACTTCAGGTACTAGATGCCCCCCTGTCCTGTACAAATCTCTCCCATTTCACTTCTGACTCACAGGACTTCCATCAGCTAGACATTTTCTCCACGCTTTTCCTTGAAATTCCTCCTGTGCACATACTGTTCCAGTGTATTGAAGCCAGCAAGGGCCAGTTTTTGAAACAGGGAGTAAAATAACTGTTAAATACCAGTAAATATGGACTTTGGGAACCCGCAAGGAGATATGCTGTCACTATGCACATATGTGACCAAATGTATATGATCAAAGAATTGAAATCAACATGTGCTAAGGCCCAATATACACTGTGAAAATGTGTGGCACTCAGGCTAGCCCCATATCTAATACAAATCCAGAAACCATCACAAAATAAAACTGTAATCAGGGCAGCTTAATTTAGTAATGAACTCGAATTTACTCTGAGAGCTGCACTCAGCAATTTCTAATTTGACAAAATATTCATGCATAGATATTCCTACCACTAACCCAGTTTCAGCACAAATGATATTTAATGAAAAATGAGAGTTGAGCAGTAAATATTGATAGCAGAAACTGAAAGGGAATGAGGAATACAAAATTAAATTTGTCATAATGGAAAAGCACATAACCTATTTTGACTTTTTTTTCTTGTACTTTTTTCCTCCTGTGTGGTAGGTGAGAGGAAATCAGAAGATGATCATAAGAAACATGAGAAGCTTTGGAACTTTGTGTGTAAAATGGCTTGAGGGTCATTGCCATCCTCCCAGCTCTCTGCAGAATTTTGATAATTTGATGCAATCTGGAAGCACTTTGGTGCCAAAGAACAGTGGCTGCCTTCCATCACCCGAGTTTACTGATCTGGTTTCCAGGTTCAGTGATTCAACCCTTCCTTAAGATTAATGTTATTCTTGCACTTATTCTTCTTGAGGGAGGTATTTTTCTTGACTGTGATTATGAGCGAGTGAATAATTTTAGGGTACAATTTGTGCCCCCATGCACGCATTGCAAAATACCTGCAAGCAGATTGTAATTCCCTACAGTTAAGAATTCAAACACATTTGATGCATTTTTTTTCTTCTGTCTATTAATCATTACAATATTTTCTGTATTTGATATCTGAACACCGAAGTTTCACTGCATTGGTCAAACAACTCACACAACCTTATTTCAGTCATCTTTGTGGTGCAAGGTCTTCACCTGTGCTAAACAACAGCCATGCATCTATTCAGACATATTATTTCACAACAGTGCTTTCAAATAATTTCACTGGTAAAACTCCATTCCTTGGAAGCTGAAGAAGGAGCAAAGGAAAAAGGCAAGGCTGGCATGCTTCCTGAAAATCTGGAATAAATGATTGGTGGAATAATTACAAACTAGACTAGAAAGAGAATGCTTGAAAGGTGTAATTTAAAAACCTTATTCCAAATGTTTGTTAAGGCTCCAGCACAGCTGCCTTCTAATGTGGCAATAGCAAGGCTCCCAGGGCACTTTCAGGTCAAAGACCTCCCCTGGAGGCAAGAGATCTGCGCCTGACCACACACATAATTCCCAAATGCCTCTAGGTCTGCCTGTCTGACTCAGTGCAGACATCTACAGAGTTTCATCTGTAGAATTCAAAAAATGTTCATCAAATCCACCTTACACTTTGCTGCACCCTACACTTTTCTTTTCCTTTTTGTGGTATTTTTCAGGATTTTTTTTCCTGTTTGTTTGGGGGCTTAGTTTTTGTTTTTTGGTTGTCAGGCTCCCAGAAGGACAAATTTGCCCACTCTGTTCCATCTCCAACACCTCCCTCTATCTGCACTGCTCTCCCAGGGAGAAATGCACAAGGGAGGAAGATCACCAAGAGATCTTTCCCTGCCACTGGGCTGCTGTGGTGCTGTGCCCAAGGTAATGAATTTGCCTGAGTGCAAAAGCTGGTGCAGGCATGCTGCACCCATGCTACCTGCAAACCCCGAGCAGGTAAAATCTGTCTGATGTTGGACTAAGTGATCATGGACCTCACAGGAATGCATCTGAAGATGGTTACACACTAGCTATGGAAACTTCTACATGGTGGGTAAGAACATCAGAAAGGTAAAAGGAAATCGCAGCAGTGGAGGACTCCAGCCAGAAAACCCCATGTCGGGCTAAATGATCACTGTGCATTGGCTTTCATTGACCTCGGTCCCTGGACAAATTGCAGATGTTTGCAACCTGGAAGGAATTTTGTCAGACTATCTGTTAGAAAGTAATTAATGCTTTAGAATAAATTAAATAAGAGAATGCTACTGCTGTGATGAGAAATTTTAATGCTGAGTTTCTTTAGACAAAAAAANAAAATTAAAAAAAAGAAAGATGCCAAGGCTGGAGCAAATACATTCCCCTACATATTAATGAACTGTCAGGCTGTGATAGAGTCCCTAGTATAAATGTATATTTGGCACTTGTCTTAAAGTTGAGTGCTATTTAGCATTGTTCTACTCTGGCCCATCTACCCTGGAGTGGTAGAAAGAGAAAGAGCCCATGATGAGTGAGATAAAAGCTGGCATCAGGCACAGAACACAGGCATGAGCACCATGTACGCTAAAGAACTAAAGTACTCTCAGGACACACTGATGTCAGGATGGATTTTTTTATTTTTTATCCTCTGCCAGATGGAAATGGGTGTTCTTTTTTGTCAAAGTGATTTTAGACAGTTACTGAGCACCATACTACAGCACAAGAATTCAACTGGAGTAGACTGCTACTTGTTTGGGGGTACAAACTGTCTGCCACTGCCTCTTGTTCATCCTTTCCAGCTGCAGTCCTTTTGGCTCTTCCCAGGAGAGAAGTGACCCAACCCAACTGCCATATCACCAAGAATTTCTTGTTTATTCACCTCAGTTATTTTTGATTTCCACTTCCATATGGTCCTCCATACCTTTCCTTCTCTCCGTTTCATCATGTTTTAAAAAAGGAGTAGGAATCCTTTACTCATGAGCTTGTGCATTAGTGGTAGTCCAGAGTTTTTTGCTTTATCTTTGTTAATAATTGTATTACAATCACTTTATTTGCTGTGTATGTTTACTGCACCCATAGCATACATCTTTGCAGAGATGTGTCTGGTACACAAATACTTGCTGAAGAAGTAAAAAGAAGATTCAAGTTGGCATTGCAAACATGCATTTTCACAAGCATTAGTCACATGAAGGATACATTAATCATTTGCTACCTGGGAGAAATCACAGGGCTTGCTAATATTCCTTCTAACATTCAGTTTCTTGACAAATATCTACCCATAAATACATTTATTTAGATTTTAAAATCATCTTTAAATAAAACAGTGGCATATCAAATGGAAGCCTTGGCCAAACACAAAACTAAACAACAAGCAATATCACTTTTAGAAATAGAGTATTTGACAAGTTGGCTCTCGTCTGCCAAGAAAATATTTTCTATGATGAAGCAACACAATTTTCCTTCAAAAATGCACTTGTAAGAAATTTATCAGTTTTGTGAAATTATGTTGACTGTCAATGTTGCTTTTCAATGGAAGAAAATCAAAAGTCAAATTTTCACAATAGTTGATTCATGCTTTTAAGCTATTAAACTCTAATACTAATTAGATGCCTACAGCTGATGTAATTTTTAAATTTTATATGGATGTTGCACTAATGAAAAAAATCCCAAACCATCAGCACTCATACTGGAGATAATGAGAAGAGAAAGGAATGTTTCTTTCATAAGAACCTGAAATTTGGGGTTTCTTTCCATTTCACATGAGCACAAATCTGCCACCAACCTACGCTCCAAATGTTGGAATTATGCACAGATTTGAAATGTCTATTTCCTACCAACTCTGGTTCCTATTATTGTGTCAGTCAAAGCCTTCAATGTGCTAACCACTGCGCCCTTCACAAGAAAAAGCCTTGTGAAAGAAATAAGCAAGCGTTTCACAAGTAACAGGGGCTGGCACAGTTGGACTTCAACTGCAGGCTTAGCACAAATTCCAGGTCCTCTTTGGAAACTCCCTGCAGCCCAACCTCTGGACATGACAAGTGTGTCATCTCCAGCATGAGATGCAGACAGAGCTGTTCACAAGGAGGATTTCCTGATGGCAGGAAAGGGATATTTTCTCCTGTTATTGAGCCTCATTTTGGTCAAAAGGAGACTAAATGCAAATGTTTCTGTATTTCCAGAGAACCAGAATTCCCCTGAGCCTTGCAGCTGCTTGGTGAAAGAGACTTTTCCATCAGACACTGCTGATGCCGTCAGGGAAATAGATGCTCCTCTTTTGAACTCTGCTTTGGTTTTGTAGAAGATTTAATCAAACACAACACATTCTGAATCAGAGAATTCTGCCCCAAGGAATGAGCATTTCAGGATGAAACTTTGTTCTGTCAGACATTTCCTTAACATGGTACTCAGAGACACTCAGCAACTGCTGCATCATATGAGTAGGAAGAAACTTTTTTCAGTAATCAGGACCCAAACTCAGTATTTGCACTCAAAGGGAGATGTAACTAGGATTTTATTCCTTTTTATTGCCTTCATGGTTGTGGTGTCCTGCTGTTTCCTTTGCTAAAGATTTTTAATCTTAACTGGTCACTTTTTAATCAAGACTACTTTTACAGCATAATTATGTGGTATATTTGCTAGTTAATTTGAAATACTACCTCTTCTGAGAAAATCCAGGATGTTTCACATATAATGCATAAGAAGATGGCAGTCAGCTTAAAACGGAAGTTTGCAAAGATCAAGCATTCCTTACAATCGGCTTGCTGTAGCATGTTCTGTGAACCTTACTACTTGCAAAATTGCCTTTGGCATTAGTGCACACTTTGACAAGTTCAGTGTGTGACAGTGCCTTAAACCAAGATGTTTTCCTGGATATCCTTTGGCTTACGATCATTTCAAGTAGAAATGTCTTGTACGGTAAGGTGGCAATCACTTAGCAGAAGCGCTTGTCATGGATATTTAAAAATACCACAGAGCCCCCCCAAACCCAGCAAACTGCCATTGTCACCTCACCCAAACCTCAAGTGCAACACTTGTGCATAATCAAGGCATCTCACTTCATGAAATACATGTGCTCCTACAGACCTGATGTAGGAATGTGGAAGTGTATATGATCTGGAAGGAGTGCAGTTGCTCTTCAGGGTCATTGCGTCGCCTGAGTCTGCCCAGCAAGGAGCTGCATCTCAGCCGTGCCCTCATATATAACACAGGCTAATGCCATGAAACATTTCATTACCTAGAGGCTGAGAACTGCTACCTGGTTTAGACTAAATTTGTTAAATTAAGAGCTTTAGGCAGTTTTCTATGAATGCAATTAAACACAAGGAGATCTGCAAAGAGGAATAGAAAACAAGGACAAATATTGCTTCGTTGAAGAGTCTGATGAGTGAATTGTCCTAACAGTATTTGACGTTTCTTTTTAAGCCAAGAGCATATTCACTTGGGAAATGTCTTCAGATGAAAACAAAACAAGAATGATGTTTATCACTCACTCTTTTTTATCTCCTTTGTTAATTTAGTGTCATCAAACTTGACTTCATATCAAGATGAGAAAACAACTGTTCCTGGGTGGTTTACAATGTAAAATATTCTCCATGTGTGTCTGTTCAGATCTTTGGTTTGATCTGCTAATCTTCCATCATAAACATGTATTAGATGAACAGTATCCAGAGTGTAGAATGAGGATGACAGACAGAACTGTGTTTACTCAAACTGGACTATATCCAAAGGGCGCTTATTTGGAATAAAAGACTTTTTTCCCATCACCTGAACATCGCATTTTGTTGGGAATCACTTATTGGGAGTTATATCCTCACTGAAATCACTGGAGATGATTTTCATTGCAGAGTTTTTGCATAAAGAGAGCAATTGAGAGAAGCACACCACAATTTTGCTTCTTGCAGTGTGATGGAGGTTTTAAAACTATCTCCAAGGATATGGAATGATGGTCTCCTCTTAACCATAAACAGTTTCTCATGGGTTTATTGCTTTTATGATCCTAGGTGTCTGCAGAGAGATGTAGTTTTGGGATAAGAAGCTTGTCCATCACCTGACTGGTAATTTGGAATAAGAAGTAAAATTAATGCTGCATGTACTTTAGAGTCTTTTCTAAGCTACTAAATAACACACAGGTCTAGCAGGGAGACACTGTTTGCAGTTTTGTTTTTAGAAAACCACACCTGTAATGCCTTGTTTCTGAAAGCACAGCAAAGATAGGAAGGGGAAAAAAGAGGGAAAAGGGAGAAAGGAAGAAGAGAGAAAGTCAACACAGATTCATAGAAATAAGACAGCAATGTCTGACTACATTGAATTTCCATTCTGCCACTATTCCTTTGATGTACATGACATGAATGAACCTTAGCCTGCAATTGCAAATCATATTATTAATAACAGCAGCTACATTCTTGTTGAAGAGTCTTCTATTTTAACAGCTATCCAACTCATTTGAATAGCATTTTGACAGGAGGAGTGTGCTACCACTCTATATTTTAATGAAGATATGGAGATGAAAAATGGAATGGTACTGTAAGCAAAAGGAATGATTCTCTGAGAGGAGTTTATTGACTCCTTAGGGCCACTGTTAAACTATAAATAGAAAACTCCAATCACTACATTGCTATAATTCATTCAGGTGTTTGCCTCTTTCCATGAAAAATGCCTATGCTTTTACCTATCTCAGTACCCAAACAGGATAGGATGAGCTAAATACGCTCTCCTCATCCAGCAGTAAAATTGAAAAACATATGCTTTTCCATTATAGAAGCAGTATATTATGCTCACTACATCCCTTTGTGAAGTCTGTGATGACATATGGCTGATGTCTAGGTTATTTAGCATAAGCAATCACATTCTATCCATTATGCTAAAAGAATAATAGTATCTTCTGGGCTATGAAATGACAGAAATTCATAGTTTCATAGACTTTGAACAGGTTTTTGCTGATTTAGCAATATGAACTTCCACGGTTGAATACTCATTCAACTTTAAGGGAACACTAAAAGAGAGAAAATGTAGATGTTTGTCTCCTTCCTTTCCTTCAGGAGAAAATTAAACTAGAAAAGCAGTCAGAATAATTTCCTGTCAAAATAAATATGTAAGTATGGCCATGTGCACATTATTTCTTTATAGCAGTAACTAAAATGTCTTTCACCCAAGACAGAAAAATATCTGCTTAATCTAGAGCTTCACAGGAGGACCAGCCTCTATAAAGGATGAGTCTGACTGCACCTTTTCATCTGGAGAAAGCTTTCTTTGAACATAAAATAGAAAGACTCTACTCAATGAACTCTAATCTACTCTACTCTACTCTACTCAAAATCATGGATAATAAATTAGATGACGTCTTGTATTAGAATACAAGCCGTCATCTAATTTATTATCTCTGATTTTGCGTACATCTATAATTTCCCAGTGACACCAGGAAGCTTCTTCTCCCGAAAACATTTGATTTGATCCCTCAGTTGCATTTTTTAAAAAAAATCAGGTTCTTAGTACTGTAAGGAGCTGAGTAGGAACTCTCTGAAGAGATCAACTGTTGCTGATATGTAAAATGAAATTGAATAACCTCCATTAGGGTTAATTTATAGTAGCTTGATAACAGTTACTTTGTATTTAATGAGTGTTGGCTTCTTTTTTAAACATTAATCAAAATCCAGTGAGTCACCCTAGGAATGAAAATTGTGTCAATTACCAGGTTTGAAGATCTACATCTACCAAAAGTAGGTCTTCTGAGGTGCACAACTTATCTTTCTGCCCACAACCCACAACATAAATAAGAACAGCTATGCATAAAGCATTAATAAAGGTAGGTTCTATATTTACAGATTAAAAAAAAATTAAGTCACAGCTTGAGTTTGTAATATAAAAAACTGAAGGGCAATTAAACCATTTATATGCAATTTTAATTCTGCTTACAGAAGCTAAGTAGCACAGCTGGAGCCATGTCTCTGTAATTCTACGACAGGAGGGCTATAAGCTATTAAAAAAAAAGAAAAGAAAGAAAGAAACACCCTGAATTTCTCAGGGTCTTACAGAACCGTACCACCTGCTTTTTCCAAAAAGCCACTTAGACTTTTAAAACCAGTGACATGGCATCCCTAAAAGAAATAAATTTTATCATCATCATCACTAGAGATGCTCAGAACTCACAACTCCCATACTGTTCACAAAGTCAATATTTAAGAAAAGTTTCATTTCAGATTGAAAAGATAAATGTTTCTGGGTAGGGATGCTTTCTCAGAATGGCTACTGGGGAGAAAGAAAGAACTACAGGTATGAGTCAGACCTGTAAAAATTAAGATAAAAGTAGACACCTCAGTTATGAAATGCTATAAACAATAAATCCTGACAGTTTGCCATTATAGTTCCTGTTAATCTCAAATTAGAAATATCAATATATAAATGAATAAAGCACCTAAAGCATTCATCCTGGTAAGAAAACATGCAGAAATAAACATTTATCAGGCTAATATCACCTGTCCTTATGCAGCTGGCATGAAGCTGACCTAAGGCTACAAAGCTGTCCTAAATTACATATAGCCTAGTTCTGATTTATTTGGCATGTTTATACTGCCTCCTGATCCAGCACTACACAGCCAGGGTGTGCAAGACCCAGTCCTATGAGCTTCCACACAGCCCTGATTCCCAGACACCTCAAGGTGTTAGTGGGGCTGACAAAACCCTGCATCTCCCCACGCCCCTCTCAGGCTCAGACCACCTCCGAGCAGAAGACCACATAAGTGATGGGAAGGGTTTCTTTGAGGCAAAGTATGAGGAAGAAACCAGGTCCACTGGTTAGGTGATCACCAAAACGAACCGACCCAATCCTTTAGAACACTGTGTTTCAGCAAATAGCCTTCCCTGACCCTCCTCCTAACCCTCAGTGGTAAAAAGGGGTTTTTATTTGTTGTTGGAAAAGCTCCTGACCAAGCTGAAGAAGTCTTCAGAGAAGAGGTGACTTGGCTTTTCAATGAACTCTTTTCAGAACTCTTGTCTGTCAATTTAGTTTATTTATATCATAAATCAAAAGGTTAAGGATGAAATGAACTCATGCAGAGAATTACTTAAAGGCTCATAGCAACATCATCAGTACTTTATACAAAAGTCAAAAAATCAGCAAAACATTAATTTTAAGTGTCTAGACAAACAATTATTCTAACTAGTAATCAGAAGAGAATTCCACCTCCATTAAAAAACACATTAAAATCTTGGGGAGGCATAAAGCTCAGTCTTGGGCTACGTAGCCTGCCAGATCTTACATTAACAAATTATCAAGAGCTAACAGGGATGTCAAATATTTTACAGCAGAGTGGTTAAGTGCCTTGCAAACACAGCGTTAAAACCTTTGAGTTAATATCCATCATTAAGGAAAAAAAGTGTAAAACCAGGAGTGATACGTCTTAAAAGTAGGAATTTTTGTACAGCTTCTCTATAATGTCATGACAAGGCCAAACCTCAAAGAAGATACAGGAACTCCCTGTTAAAGGTTAGAGTAATAAGCCTACAAAATGAAAGGTTTATGCAGATTTGTAGTAGTCTAGTCCTTTTTTCTGATTGAAAAAGATCCCCAGTATAATGATTTTTTAAGTGTTAGAGGGTGCTATGCATTATAAACTTAAATTAATTTGCATCTCCTTTCTTAGAAGCAAAACACGATTTTTATATGGAACGAGGATAAAAAAGATTTCATTAAAGTCCTCACAGGTTGGAATCTCACTGTATAAAAAATTGATACAAACTCAAAATCTCTATGTGCTCTGGCAAATGGGCAACAACTATTCAGATAACTCTGGACAAAAAAGGTAAATATTTTTAACACCACAGAAGAATTCACAGATAAAAGAAATGTCTCTATCACTCATATCCAAAGGGATGTGAGAACAGGAAGAATGCAGCTATTCCTTGGCATATGGAGGATCACCATACTTAATAATTTAAAGATTATTTGAACACAAGCAAAGCAGCATCTGTGAGCTCAGCTCAAGACAGGGACAGTGCATTTGGTGACCCTGGCAAATACTCAAGGACTCCTCAGGAATCTGAACAGACTCTGTTCAGTAGGTTATGATACGCTTTCACCAAACCCTCCTCTGTGAGAAAGCATTTTGTGAAGTCCATGTGGGATTTTTCAAATAGGTCAAATTTGGTAAGATATGCACAATTCAATGTCACTGACTTTTTCATTTCCTTAAAACAGAAGCAAAAGTGTAATGCTCAATAGGGAAAAACAAAGCACTCCCCTCCCAAACAAATATGACTTCTTTCTCAGCCCTCCTAAACATTCAGAGCCCCCTCCACGTGTGAATTGTTCACACTTTTAAGCATATACTCGTCTATACCTTAGGCTAGCAGTTATCTAGGAATAACATTAAAAAACCCATTGGCTTGTGGAGGTAGCATAATATATCAAAATTTGTCAGACATAGATCTGCTGCTCATGGTCCCTGAACATCATGATAAATTATTGGTGGTGAAATAAAGAAATGTATCTGGATTCACCAGAATAATTTGCTCTCAAGCTGTATTGCTCAGACAGAACTGTACAATAAAAACCGTCCAGAAGGAACAAGTAGACTGTTGCACCTTCTGGATGAAGGAGTTCATGTGGAGTCTGAGAAAAGGTTATACACGTGACTCCTCCCTCCAGCAATAAGGTTCTTTATGCAAAATTTCTCCTTGGCAAGGATGACATGAAATTTTGCCATTCGCAATATTCATACCGCAGGAGACTCATGCCATTTCATTCAACCATCTGGCCGCAGAACTTTGTTTTTAAGGGTATTATCCAGCCTGCTCAAATTTGGATATTGCATCATCTCGGTTTTACGTGTTTGGCGAGGGAGGGTAGTTTGGCTTGCCCAGCTTCTCTACAAGTCAATGGAGTCAGATAGCTTTGAAGACTTGTAAAAGTATATGCAGTCTTTCTAGCTTGTCTATTTTTCCTTTTTTCCTGCCAATTGATGGAATTCAGGCATTTCCAGATATCATCAATGCTGTCTGCTTAAATGATGTGTACAATCTTTTCAACTGAGATCACGAGAAACTAAATGGAAAATTTTGCACTGCTCCATTCACTCAGTCCACAGAATGGTGGCACTTCACAGAACTACATTGGCAATAAAAATGTGTGAAAGAAGTGAAGATCTGGATGCCAGGCTATCTGATCAGAGCTGAGGTCATGTCTCAGAAAAGTGGCCTAGTGATTGCTCAGCCGAGAGCCGTGTCCAAATACCATATCACTGTGTCCAGACATCGAAGGGGAGCAAATGCTGCAAAAGCCTGAGTCCAAGTTATTACTTAAAACATTCAGTTGTGAGAGGACATATTTATGCATTTCTCATTAAATCACATCCTTGCTATATTGCTGATATCCAGGGGCAGAAACTTAGATCCCATCTCTTTGTGACTTCCCAGCACTCTCCTCGAGTAAGATAAGCCAGACACACATATCACACAGCCTAATATTTGGAGCTGCTTGCTTCTGGTATCTTTCTGCCTCATCTTAGATTGAAATATACCTTTTGTCACTCAATTCCCCAGAAAGAAAGGCTCTTCTGTGCACACAGCCTGACAAAATGTTAGTACCTAGGGAACATTCAGACTAAATGAGAGGCATCTAATGAATTTCAAAGCCTCCTGGATTTAATAGCCTTACTAAGTAAGCAGGCTGGATCAGTGTCTAGGATTCAGCAGGGTTAAAGCATTCTAATCCTATTGTAGGCAAGATTTAGGCAGACTGGATCATAGCCTCTCTTTTTCACGCTCTTAAATCAAGAAGTAGCAACAAATACTCCAAATTGCAGTACACAAGGTATTATAACAGTTCACAGAGACAAGCTTCACCAGAAGTCAAGTTTCTGACTTCACATGCATATGCATGTTTGCTTAAATTATCAGTAGTCAGCTGAGATCTGATGTAAACTCTACATAAAATAAGCTGACATGTTTTTAAGGGTTAAGAGGCTCCAGAGTTATCAAACACAAACAGCTTGCTCCCACTCTGCTAGTTATGCTACAGAGCATATTCGCCATGGTTAGAAGCTTGTATATCAAAAGGATAAAAACAAATGAAAAACTGTCTCTGTAAAAGCCAGATACCAGTTATCCTACTGCCTGAGACAGAACTCCTGAGCAGTTAACATTTTATAGTGTAGGACAAGGGAATAAACCAGATCTATACGTGAAGGTCTATTGTTCTTTCAAAAATCTCTGATATTATGCCTTCCTCACACTCATTAAACCTAATGGTACTTTCTTTTACTAAGGTGTACTGTATTTTCTGTTGATCACACCTCCCAAAACAGAAGACTCTCAAACACAAAGTCAAGTGATAAACCTGTTAATTTAATCATCTTTGCTACAAAAGCCACTGAAGATTTGAGCTTGAACTCCTTTCAGTCTGTGAACTCGCCCCAATTAAGACAAGAAGCTTCATACTTAAATGGCATGCACTTTTAAGAGATCACAAATGTAGTTTGCTGTATAACTCTGTCATTCTCAACTGCAATATTGTGTACAGAGTTAGTTCCTCCTTTCATAAAGAATATTACTGAACCAATGAAGGTGCTCATGGAAAAGAAATGAGAACACTTCAGAAAAGAAAAAAACCTTCTGTCCATGAGTATAATTGGAAAATACTGTTACTGTCAGGTCAGTGAAAGAAACAGGAATGATACTAAACCAGAACTGATGTTTTGCTTTGCCTGCTGAACTGAGCGTTACATTGAGAAAACTTGAGAAACAGGTAAGGACCTATAAACTCAGTTCATTCCTCAATTTCTGCTATTGATATAAAAAGAAGAATTCAGCTTTTAGACTCTTCCTTTCTTCTCCGTGCAGATCAGGTTAAGTTAAGGAACAATTTTCAAGAAGAGAGACTAAGATAAGCTCTTCCCAGTGCCTTGTGCAGACTGGTGTTAAAGGTGTTCTCTTCCAGTGGCAAAGGACATGGGCTGAAACTCTCCCAATGAGAGGGATTTATGCCCAGATCCTGTTAACTACTGCTGTCAATGGCAGATACTGGGAATGAACCAGTTTTCAGTTCTTTTCAATTTGTACTTAATAAAGCAGAGGAGAATAAAAATATAAAAAATAATTCAGGTGGAAGTGTGAAAATAGAAGTTAGAAATCATAAACGTGAAGCGCAAGGGTAACTGGTGAAACAAAAAAAATATATTGCTGTAATTTTTGGCAGCAACATTGACTCTCAAATTTCCAGATTTAAGTTACACTCCTACCAATCAGAAGGAAACTGAAAATGCTCTTCTTCTTTGTTTTACCTTCTTATATCCTTTTTCTGGAAAAAAAACCAGTGCCTTAGAGATTCTCACAATAATTATAGTTTGTTAACATGGGATCTGACTTAAAAAAAAGTCTTTTTTTTCTTTTTTTTTTTTGTCAAAGACATCATAAACACAACTTCTAGTCCATTTTAATAGCCAAATTCTTTCGAGCCTGAATTTTATGTCAGCAGCTTCTCTGTACCTGCAGCCAAACTATAATACAGCCATGGTTTATTTTGAAGCAAACTGATTTGCTCATGACCAGTAGTTAAAAACATCAAAAAAGCAAAAAGCCAACTAAACCTTGCCCCACCCCCCCAAAAAAAAACCCAGCCAAAAAAGTGCAAATGTTAGAAAGGGTGCTTAGTTTTCAGAAGAATCTCATGGCAAAGTGGTTTTTCAGAAGCATGCTGGAAAGATTATCCTAGAAAGTCAAACATCTATTCATGAAAGGACTCCTTCTCTTTATTTCAGCCATCAAACACCTGAAATACATTTACAGTCAGCACATCACAAAGTAGATTAGACTGTAGACAAATTTGCTTTTATCATTTAAGTATATGATATAGTTTGAGCAATGAGAAATGTTATACTAGTAACGTGCATTCAGATTTAAGTCAAAACTTTGGCTTGCTACATATCTCAGTCTATTCTACTTCAGTATTCAAGCCTGACTTCCATCATGTCATTTTGCTTTTCATTGCTATCCCTAAGAGGAAACAATATAGCTTTCCTATCTTACAAAGTTACCATTAATAAATTTAAATGCTGAAATGTCACTGATCATAAGAATTCAAAATATTTTTCTAAAATAGGAGATTCAGACAGCATTATTTTTAAACAGAATATTACATGCTGTTTTTCATAAAAATCTCTGAACCAAATATAAATGCATGCAAAAGAAACCAGGTTGTGGCAAGGCTAGACAAAGGCTGGGCACAATGAAAACCACAGAAGCACATTTGATATTATAGAGTTCCTCTCCATCCCTCTGTTGAAATGTTAATAATTTTAGCATCTTCACAAGGGTATCTATTCCATTACACACACTGTACTGCATGACCTTAGAGACCCCCAGAAAGGAAAAAGTCTATATGCACATACTGCTCGTCCCTCTGTGGGATAGAATGGCTGTAATGTTTATGGAAGTATGTCACAAACCCCACCTGGCATTCTCTTGTGCTGGCTGGACTGTTCTTAATATGATCTTATAGCAGCTAGACCAAATCAAGGGACATTAAAATAAGAACACAAAACAGCCAGACATTCTGGTAATCTGAGGAAAGTTTTTCTCATCATGGAGGAATCCATGCTATAAATATGAGATAATGGGAAGAAATCCCTATCATATCACATTTTTCTTCCTTAAGAGAAAGCAAATAGCAGTGTGGGCTACAACTGCTGTACACTTACTCTATAACTCTCCTTGTTGGAGCTGCTCCAGTGCGTATCTTGGAAAAGCAAAAAAAAGTAAATTACGATGACTGAAACTGAAATCTAAAAATCCCCCACTTAATCATGAGTTTGACTGTAAAACAAATGCCTTAACTGGGACTTAAATTTCTTTTTTAAAACATTACATTGATAAAAATTTAAAATGTCATAATTAATTCTGAACTGAAAATAAAGAAAATCTTCCACTCCTAGAGGAACAACTCTGCAAAACCGAGGTGATTATAATAAGTGCTCTGGGTTTTTATTAACATTTTTATTTTCTTTCTAAATATTTGGCCCAAAGTTCAAGTGTAGGTGTAAAAGAATTACATTTTGTACTGAACTCAGTGAATCATCAGAATATGCTGGCGAGAATACTGGGCAAGGCTAAAAATGCTGCTCATAGGATCTATGGCAGGTGAAAGAAAACAAAACAAAAACCTAAGCCAATCTCTGTTGTGGATCACCTGGAATTTTAAGCACAGGGTAGCACAGTAAGACATTGATCTAAATTAAAACCCAGGCATAGTTACCTGGATGTTCACAGTCATCAGAGACCTTCTTGCAGGTCTTCCTGGATTGACATTACTGATTAGAAAAGAACCCTGGAGGATCTCAGAGCACAGAGCCATGGACACACAGAGGCCACAAGAGAAACAGGCTCTCATGTAGGAGCCTCACATTCAGCCTCCCCGAATGAAAATACCCACTGCTCCACACAGTAGCCTCAGAGAGTACCTCAAAACAAAGAGAAATAGGAATGCCTCCTCTCACTCCTGAGCATCCTGAGTCTCTGAGCAAGCTCTAGGAGTTACTGGAGAAAGGACTGCTAAGAGTATCTCGTAGCAGATTTGAATATTAGACAAGAAATTTCATTCTGCTTGGCCCTGCAGACTAGGAAGAAAATTGTTTCATTACTCTGATTTGTCCTACATACATTGCTTCTCACTTGCTAAATACCAGTTTAACCTGAAGTTCAGGTTGTTGAAATAATTAATACATTGCTACATTAAACACAAATATTATGGCATTAGTAAAATAAATGAACAATCCTAAAACTCCAGGACTGAAGCAATCAGGGATGTTATTGCCTATAACTAAATGCCTCAGAGCTGTTATTGAGTGCTTTTTCTAAAAACATGGGAGAACTACCAAAAGAGCAGTTCCTCTGCTCTCCCTTCCTAATCATGCGTTTCAGTTTGGCAATGTCAGAAGAAAGGTTGCCTGTGCAAAATTAATCCAGTCCCTTTGGTTATACACATTATGATACAGGCTTGTAATTACACATTCACGCACTATTTTTTCCCTAAGGACCACTGTTGCATTCAGTTAGCAGGAAGGAAGAGTGCTGTGCTAAAAATCAGCTGGACAAGCTTCAGTTTCTCTTTTGTTTTCTCTTCCAGGGTTGATATTTGGTCCTGTGCCATCGTATTTACTGTTTCCTGACCACCCTTGCTCCAGTAATAGAGTCAGCATCCTCACTCCATTTTCAGCAGTGCTCTTTACTGTGATACTCAAATGATTCACATATATTAACTGATTTATTTTTTGAGCACTTCTCTGACTGTATATACAGTAATATAACTCCTCCCATTTGGCATGTGAGGAACTGCCTGGAAATTCAGGTATAAGTTTCCACTCAACTTGAGTGGGCATAAACCAAGAGTTAATGAATGCATCTGAGCACCCAGAAAAAAAAGAAGAGATGCAATCAGTGTCCATTTGTGGAGGTCTGGTTTAAAAGAGTTATCTAGTATTATCTAGTATAGAACTTATGGCAGGTATAGAATCCAGGTTCACAAAGGAAAATTTAGCTGTCTTCAGCCTGAAACTCTTTTTCTGAGCTGCCTTGTGCCATTCAGAAACTTTCACATTTCACAGAAGATTAAAAGGCATTTTACAGAAAAAAACTCAAGCTCTGTTACCGCACAGTCCAAATTCACTCCATCTCCCTCGCTCACTCTAAGAAATTTCGTAATGTCTTCATTGTTTGACTCCTTCTGCTCCACTGTTATCTTTCTTACTCTTGATTCTCCTTGTAGTCTCTCCCCCTACCACCACTTTTGATGGCAGAATAATTTTATTCTAAACACACTCCCAGCCCTGTTGAAATTTTGGAAAGACAATGCGTAGACACTATCTGTAGACAAATCTGTAGACAGTAAGTTCCCAGAATAAGCGATTTCTGCTGGTCACTGTAGAGCCTGGCACATGCACAAATAAACATCTTTCAAATAAGTTTAACAGAACTTTCATGTCATTTTAGTGAAAATTGGTATTTTTATTCAATAGCACACACATGGACAAGGAGACTTTCTTACAGTATCATCCTTTATTGGAAGAAAACTTGCATCTGCAGTAGCGGGGACTGTTTATGCCTAAATTTCTTTGGGTATGAGGAAACCTTTTGTTGACCTGTGCACTTCTTCAGTCGAGGACATTCAGTCAGTTTTCTTACATAAATCACATCAGTTCATAATTTTCAAAGCATGAATAGTAATGAAGTTGCATTTATGATGCTTAATTTGATTTTTAATTTGGCCTCTGTGGGTCAGTGCCTCAGAAATACTGCTGCTGCTGATAGGCAACATCATGTGAAGAAATCTGCATTCAGGCCAGCTGTGTTTATGTATCATTCACACTGGTATCATACAATGAAGAAAATCACAAATTTGACTCTAATTGTGGCAGCTGTGTTCAGTGAAGTGTCCAAATTAGAAGCGACCTATAAAGACTGTATTACTTGTAAAAGGAATGTGCTCTGGGGCATTTTCTACACAATGGAGTATTTGGAAGCAAGCTTTAAAAACAAATAGATTCAATGTGAATAAAAATCATGAATGATGCATGTAACCATGAATGGACTTTTTGAATGTACCTTCATGCCCTTTGATAAAAAATATTTCTCAAAAGTCTCAAAACATTTGCATTTCAAGTTCCAGTAAAACTGGTGGAAGCAGGACCCGACCAAAAAAAATCATTAAAGAACAGTTTTGAGACAAGGGTAAGAATATTCTGCAAATATTAAAGCTACAGCTCTGCACACACTGAAAGCAAAAAATGTCACTTCTGCAGCATAGAGTGTCAAGCCAAAACCCATTACCTCAACCAGAGCTCTGAATCCAGGAATTCCAGCCAATTTGCTAGTATACCTGGTGGTTTTATCAGCTGTATGCTGGACTTACTTATAAATTACATCTAAATTCTTCTGCTGTGCCACACAGATCTCACTGACTGAAGGACTTACTGAAAATGCTGTGTTGAAGTCAATGACACTTGCCTTGTAAAAAACAAAACAATCCGAGAATATTCACATATATTTTTATATATAATTACAATAGTTTTAGTTCACTTTTTATTCAAAACATTGGCTTCCCAAAAGTGTCACTGTTTTCTATACATTCAAGAAAATAGATTTATGGAAATTTCAGCATTCAATTTTTTTTTTCTATTTTGGTATAGCCTGCACCACAATAATAACCTGGCGCTTGCTTCACTGACTGCCTAAAATAGTTACAGAATAAAATAAATTTAAAATGACTGAAGCCTCTCTTGACTTCCAAAAAAAAAAAAGAAAGAAAGAAAGTTTTAAAATTTCTGAGTGAATCAGACTCTGACAAGATTTGGAATATGCATGTCCTGGTTCTGGCTTACAGCAGATTTGTTGCAGAAAGATTTAAATAGAACATTCAATTTGTGGCTTAGTACTGCAGCACTCCAAGCATTTTTTGCTAACACCCCAAAATACAACTGAATTCTCTATCTCCTAAACATAAATTCCACTCTTAAGTAGGTCACTAAGGTTAACTTTATGTAAAACAACCCATGATATGAAGAAAGCAGTATGACAGTCCTGTAGATTTAGAAAACATGGTCTAGATGAAATCCTCATAATGGGGCACTTTCTGCTTGAAAAAAGCTCTCCCAAAGACCTCTTAAAATAGGGTTTGGTCAAAATGAAATGGTTGTCCAAACAGACCTCTGTGGGGTTTCACCTGAAACCCATATCAGTCTTTTTCAATGGATGATGGAACAAAAGGAGCAAGAATTGCAGATATTCCAGAAGGATGAAAACTCAGTAGTGATGGAAATTTCAAGGAATAGCCTGAATTTGATCCTGTGAGATCCAAGATATGAAATCCAAGCATGCTTGGCAAAAGATATGAAGTATATCAATAAATGAGTAACAGCTTGCTAGACATTAGTGGGATCAAGAATAATAGATTATGGGCAAATAGGAACTAAGAGTATGACGATGTTGCACATATGCATCCAGAAGAAAACCTTCTGGTCTGCCTAATTACTGCTGACACAGCTGGAATACCATGTCTGTTGTTGCCCAAAACACAGTAAGGCAGTGACAGGCAGACTGGGGAAAAATCCAGAAGACAGCAACAGAAATGGTTAGATATGGTGTTTGGAAAAACAAAGTTGCAAGGAAAAACTGGAAGACTAATGTTGATTCAACACGAACTAAGGACAGAGAGGAACATGTAAATAGTGCACATATAAAGACAGTTGTTAATGAGGAAAATGAAGAGAGTGTTTTACTAAATTATCTGTCGTCTGCTTCAATATTGATACATTATGCACATAAATAATAATTCAATTGTGGGTATGGACCCACTAAGATGGCTACACTTCCAGCTATTTTTGTTTCCCTAGACTAGTGGAAGACCCAAACATGTAAATATAGAACTTTGAAATGCTGTTATGCAGCACCTGGATGGAATGATATAAACAAGTTCCTGAGATTAGGACGAGCCCCCAGCATTCACAGCAGGAAGATGTAGGTGCTGAATGTGGAGAGAGAGGCCCATAAACAGGTAGTGTGTTAAGACATAGCTCGGGCTGTTGAAGGTAGACAATAAGATGTCTTATGCAGAGGGTTCAACGTATAGTGGAGCATCACCACCTCAGGAAGGGCCCTCATTCTGGGGCAGGTCTTACTGCCAACTGCAGAACTCAAACCCTCCAGCAAATGTGGCAGGATTCGGGGAAAATTGTCTTAAGCAAACTTCTCTACCCTCTCTCTGTTCAAGCCTGAACGGGCTTCAGTCACATATTGTATGCTATGTAAGATAACCTCTGTCTCACAGAAGAAGGCAAGACCATTTCACAGCTTCTGTTGAAGATCTTGAGCTACATTCTACAGCTGCGTCTTCAGAGAGCAGCCCATGGCTGCCGTCCCTGTTAAGGGAAGAGCCTGGCTGGGCCATGTTCCACTGCTGACTTCTTGCATTCCAGTCTTACCCGCACAGAGTACCTCACAGAGAGTAAAAGGCTAATAGGACCTCCTGTGCTTGAATAAGAGGCTGGAGCTTCCATACACATATTGACTTGCTTCTTTTAAAAAAAAATCCTGATTACTTCTGAAGTTTGGTTCTATTTCTTTTTGGGCAAATATACCATAAGAACAAAATTAATTTTCAGTGTGCCTCTCTGTTAGCGGTAAGAATGCCTTGCTTTTTTTGTACTGTGTTGTCTCAATGGGAAAATCGCTTGAGCGACAAGTGATAAAAATGCAAGCAGTTTAAATCTAAGAAAAGGGAGTCCTTTGAGCTGAAAAATGTGCAAAACAGAAGATTTGTAAGAAATATATCTAAAGTTGACTTCTTTGTAACGGTTGCAAAATGTATACAATATGCTCTCATGTTTGAAGAAGGGTTGCATTTTGCTGAAATACTGAAGCGATTTAAGTTTTCTCATGCCTGAACAAAAGGCAGAGAATTTTTTTTTCCATTTGCAGTGCTGCCATTAGAATATCAATTTCAGGAAAAAGAAAAAAAGAATAGAAATAAAAAGCCTGTAATTTATAGGGAAACTCAAAAACTGATAGGGATACCTTCGACTTGCCACATTCAAATCTTCAGCTACACATATATTTCCAAACAGAACTAGCTAGTTTGCTGGTTTAGTTATGTGTATAATTACAAAGCATTGTTGTGAATCTAGTCTCTGTTACTTTCACTGCGTTTAGTAGACTGTATTTGTTCTTTAAGCTGCAACATTATTTCAGACCTCCCTGAAAAGACTGAAATGTAATCTTCTTGGATGTTTTTTCCACTACTGTTGTAATCACACACCATTCAATCATTTGAGAATCTTATCTACTCCTCACTCTCTTCGACAACTCTAATGGATGACCCTTGTTCCCAGTCCGCTCATTCCACCTTCCCGATGAAAGGCACCCAACAAGACACATTTCCAACTGACTGGGTAATGCAGAAGCAAACCAGACATTTGCATTGCATTCCACTCACTCAGAGCAGCGCAGTTGATCCAGTGCAATCCTACCTGACGTGTTCATTTGCCTGAGTTCAATTTGCAGTCTGTTTTTGATTTCTTCTTGTGAAATTGGTTGTGAGACTTCCTGGGCTTTTTTTTATCTTGTTGTAAAATTACTAGTAAAAGACACATTGTAAATAGAAAATCCATATACATGTACACAAAGGTAATAATTTTTTGCCTCTTTTTTCCTATTAAGATGAACTAAAATCTAGGAGCAGAGGAAAATGAATAGTCTTTGCTTTCATATGAGTGTAACGCAGCATGCATGTTTCAATTCTAGTATGGCTGATGTGACTCATGGAAAAACCTAAGCCCAGGATTTTCTCTCATCTTAAATCTTGATGAACCAAAAATAGAAACTTGCTTATACAGTTTAAATCTTTGAAACCATATGTTAACAGAAATGTATGCAAAGGGCACATGAATTCTACCAAATCAAATCAACAAGTAAGAGATACAGAGAGAAGAAAAATACAGTGAGGAGAAAGGAAAACAATACCTGCGTCATTTAAATACTTACATTAGACATAAAAAATACATCATAGGCACCTCAGTTTATGTGGTCCAATAGTTTTAAAGCACAGGAAAGTAGTGGATGAAGGTATCAGGAAACTGAACAAAATCAGAGATGAAGTCTTTTCATTGAATGGTGCCTGGAGCTATTAATTGGAGAATATTGCTGCTTGACTATAACTACTCTAGCAAATGCTTTTATTTTTTCTTCTTCCCTTTTGGAAGAAGGCACAGAAAAACGAAAGACTGGTGATGAAGATGAGTGGGGCTATCACCAGAAGCCCAAGAGAGCTCTGAAAAGGGAAAATCACAGTATCTGCAGTTTGTGGGTCGTTTGTGAAAGCAGCTGAGCTTAACAGCATTTCCAAAAGCTTGGGAGAAAAGATTAAGATTTTTGTGAAAACAAAGGTGTGATTTGAAGCTTTTTTTGCTTTTTTACCATTTGTTTTGATGACCCCTGAGCAAGCAGCTAAATAATGTTCTGTTTTGAATAAATTAGTTTGGACCTGTTTTAATTTAGTTGCAGGTATGAAAAAAAGAAGCAAGATAGCTGAGATAGCATATGGAGGTAAAAGATGCATACATCAGAAGTAAAGTTCTTCAAAAGTTGCACAAAAAAACCCCAACCCCATCCTTCTTTTACCTGAAGTGACTGAAGCACATCTAAAGAACAGCTAAAATAACCTTCCCAAAGGCTGTAAGCAGCAACAGTGATAAGAAAAAATGGAGTTTCCTTTGCATTTCCCATTGTCATTTAATGTGGAAGGATGGATGGATGGATGGATGGATGGATGGATGGATGGATGGATGGATGGATGGATGGATGGATGGATGGATGGCTTCTCTTAACATCACAGGAGAAAATCCACCTGCAGTTCACAGAACCTAATCTACTGTTCAGAGGCCTCAATTATACACTATTGCTCCATAGCCCCTCCACTCAATAGCCAACATAGAAATGTAGTATTGAGAAACCTGCATTAAGCATAGAAGTTTCACAGGCAGTACAAAATGCAAGGCAAAACGTCTCAGCACAGTAATTCAAAAACTAAACACATTTAAAGAATTAAGTGCCCAGAGTTACTTATGGAAACACTTATGGCAGAGTTGCAGCTGATGTCCTGTTTCTCCCTAAGTTAAAGTGCCTTATTCAGTGCTACACCAACAACACTCTTGAGCACATAATGTGACTCTTGAGGATGGTGCTGTGCAGGGCTGGGAGCTGGAATTCATGATCCCTGTGGGCCCTTTCAACTCAGCTTATTCTCTAATTCTATGATTTCAGGCCACCAAAACCAACATAGCCTCATTCTCTGCTGAAGAAGAACTACCTGTCTTCAAAATCCAATCCAATACCCTCTTCCTTTTCTCAATGAGCAAGTACGTTAAATTACATCTTAAACCACAGCTATGTTTTATATTCAGCCAAGACCAGTCTATGAGGTAACATCTTCATGATTAGAATGACACTCAGACATGGGACATATCAAATTTTCCTCTTCTAGTATGAGGTATTTCAAAGGTAAGTGCTGCAAAGTGTGCTGCAACTACTCAGTTAAAAGGGGTTGCAAATTATTTTTTTCCTGCTGAGGTGGAGACTACTGAATGAATCTACAGAAGAGAGTAAGGCCTCCAGGACTGACTCCTTCCAGCATGGTTCCTACTCAAACCGCTATATAGTGCTATACAGAAGACAGGTACCATCATTGCTTTTTCTGATGGATCCATTTAAAAGAGTGCATAGCCTTTCTCCTCATGGGAAGGGCCTGAATCCATTATTAATTAATTCAACAATTATTCTAGTGTATTAATAATGTGTGGTGGAAGTACTACAAATGCATTACCATGCTGCATCCTTCAGCTGCTCTTTAAAACCTTTTGAAAAGTATTTTTCTCATAATCGGAGTCATTAAAATCCTCTTATCAGCAGAAGAACTGCTGATGATGTTCACTCTCTGCAATTGGAAAAGTAATAGAAGCTGGAGTCTCTCAACAGAGTTTTGAATGGCACCAGTGTTAAAACTTTTCTTAAACTCTGTCAGCACTCAGTGTGAAAAGAAACAATTTAAGAGTCAAATATTCCTATAACTCCTCTCAGTGCCTTGAAGTTATGTAGGTTAAAATGGTTCATTCCCTCAGTGGTCTTCTTTTTGTAGAGGGAAGCCAAGGACTGAACAAAGTTGTGCAGGCTTGGGCAGGGGTAAGCTCCTGGGAGTCACTCCTGCAGCTCCTCTTTCCCCATTCCCAGTCTTTGAAGTCAAGCACTGGTATCATAAAATCATAGTGAGCTGGAAGGGTTCAAAAAGTAATCTTGCCCATCTGCTAAATTGAATTTGCCAGAACAAACTGAATATTCTTCCCCCTACTCTTAAAAAGACAGTTAAAAAGAAAAGAAAAAAATCTTATCATATACACTTCCAATACACAAGAAATGTAATAATCAAGTCCTTTATGAGACACTTGATGGTCTTTTACCATCCATGTAAATTACTGTTCAATACTGAATAGCCCAACTCCCCAAAAGGCAGAGTATTTTCATACTTCTCTCATTCAGATTTGTGTTTACTGACATCTACTGGCTATTCTGACTCATATCTTCATTACCAGTGGAATGAGAGAGGTGAGTCCATTTGGCACTGCTGTAAATCCATCTACTTTGGTAGCACCAGCCACATAAGGGGAATCTGGCCCTTCCTGTCCCAATGTATAACACAGACAATCTAATTTGCATGTACTACTTCTAAAAATTATCCTTCTAAAAATATGATTCATTAATACGCTGCCTATAAAAACACCTCAGGTGAAAAGACACACAGTGGAATACATTTGGCAAATTCATCCCTCCCTAAATACTTTTCTCCTTTGTGAAACCCAAGCAGAATCCAAGGAGAACATTTCTTTAACCAGGCAACACAGGCTTTACAGAGAAACACTGCTTGTAGCATTCAGTCAATAGAATTATCTATTGAACCACAAGAATGAATTAGATGATGCTCCTTCCACAGTGTTTTTTGCCAACAGATACAGAAAGAGATCACTCAGTGAAATGGGATGATTCACTAACACCTTTTAACTATTTAGGAAAAAATACCCCATCTAGTACCCTCAGCAAAAAAAAAAATTTAAAAAAAAAAAAAAGGCAAGCAGAAAATAACGAGTGTAGACTGAAAAACGAGTGGTACATTTATTCAATGTGATAGGTGTTGAAGGAATTTTTCCAACTGAAGTCTCAATGGTTTTGTCACCTCACCTGAAGGATGACAATTTCAGGGAAGGTTGATTGCACAACCTTCTATTGTGCCTTGGTAATTTTTGAATGTAGTCTGGGAGACACCACTGCTTCTTGTGTCAAAATCAAACAATTCTCTCTGAAATACTGTCTGAAAGGAGAGGAAGTCAGAGTTGGCTCTTCGAGCTAGCACAGCTGGTCAATATGAATGGAAAAATTTGAATCATCTTTAAAGAACTTCAGAATCACAAATTTTCTTTCCTATAAAAAATTGTGCTAGGGCTTGAATCAATCTTCCAAGAGAAGTATTCAGAAGATTAGCATTTAATTTACTTCTAAATCATATAAAGACTTCACAGAATGTTTCACAGGGTTTCAAAGGAAACAGTTTATCTCCAAGATGAATTTAAGTCCAATAGATGACTCAGTCTATAACATTTTCCTACCAAAACTGACTCTTCTTCTAAAATCAGCCAATGCTGTCTGATGACATCAAAAGTTGAGCAAGTAGCAAGGTTCATAACCAAGCGTCATCTTCCCATTACCAATGAGGAAAGAATTCTGCTTTCCTGAAATTCCACATTTTCCTTTATCTCTTGCACACTGAAGCCTTGCAATAAAATTATCATAGACATTAAAAGTATTTACCTCCATCGTTCTTCCTTAAGTAGGTAACTTTTAAAATATAAACATAGAACACTGGATAGGTGTCTGCTTTAAATGAATCACGCTTTCATGAGGTTCATTACTTAGTGTAAGAGTTTTAGATACCTGGATTATTTAGGTCAAATTTCCTAATTTTAGAGAGGAAGAGTTAGAAAGAGCACTGATCTCTTGTGGATGAAGAGATGAAACTGAATACTTATTGATAAAGAGCAATGCAGAAGAAATATGAATCAAACTGAAGGCAAAATATGGGATATCAGGCCAAAAGTCTCACAGGAGCCCAGGAGATCTGAAGAATATCTGAATAGACAGTGAAGAGTTGGACAGTTCACTACCAAAAGCAGTTCAATTTCAGTTCATACATTCATAATCTAGAGACTAAAAAGAAAAATTCAAGTTAATATTCCAATAAACTGAGAAGGCTTATTGGTATTATGTACCATATGCTGATAAGGAGGTTCCAAAATTCTGTTATTACCCTCCTTTGAATACATACCAAAAAGTTTTACAGGGTTGAACAATACTGAATGCCAGAAAATTCTCATGGTGCTGCATTGCCAAATGATATTCGCCTTGTTCCGTTCTGTTAGGTGCTACCTGAGATGGCAAGGGCAAATGAGGAAACTTAGTAATAACACAGATACATGCTCCCTTTAAATATGGAAATGCATTCTACAGCTCCCAAAATAAATTCTCAGATGAACACACATCATCCTGTGAAGTTTAATTAACTAGTGTTTTGGTTTGTTTATTTTTTTAAAAACAGCAGCCTTTCTGGAACACTCTATAGAAGCTACTTTTGCTGGCCATTGAAATGTTCAAGGTCTGATTTTCTCTCTGAAAAAGACACACTAGTTTCTGAAAGCTTAACTGGCCAAATCTTTTAGCATGAAACTCCGAAAATGTCAAAACCAACGTATTTTCATTAATAAAATATCCTTTCCACATAGCCTTTCTAATACAACTGAATGAAGGGCACTAACTTAACTGGAGTATCAAGCCTATGGTGCTCACACTTATTTTTATTTTTAAGTAAATTTAATTCTGTCATCTAATCCTTTAGATATATTGCTACAACAAAACTGCTGTCCAGTACATAATTAAAGTTTTATCTCTAAGTACAAAATGCTGTCATAAAAATTCCCTTGTTAGAATGACAAACATGAAGTGCTATTCTTATTTATAGCTGGAGAGGGACAGACACCACTGGCTCGATGTGGCTTGATGACCCTTCTTGGAGAGGTTTTCAGAGAAGCACACAAAAGGATCATAAAGCATGGTACCTAGATTACCAGCAGCAAAGAATTAATATTTCTCACATGTGAGACACATAAGTTTACCATAATGAACAATGCATAGTTATAAGCTTCATAAAGGAAATAACTCACAATAATAATTTTTTGTTTTCCTATTTTCTATGAACTGTCCTGAAAATTTCCTCAAAAGCAAGATGATAAAGCAGAGAGGCTGCATATCCTGAAGATCACCAGCACCTTGAAGATGTGCTAAATAAGAAGAGAAAGCATTTCAAAATCAAAGGCCATTGCTAGTAACCTGGTGCTCTAAATTCCCTCCTGAAAAACAACAATGCTGCCTGAGAATCCAATCAACAGCTCCTGAGTTTCAACCAGAAATTAGCAAATAAACAGCTGCATGGCAGATCAGGAGGTACACAGGTAATACACTGCTTTAAGAAACACCATCACAAGGTAAGATGGAAATGTAGTGCTGTGGCTGGATATTTAAACTAATCCTAAAATAACTTGGTGGAGTACCAGCAGTAGTCAGAGGGTATAGTATACCCTGTTTTCTAAAGGGTTGCTGCAGAAACAACTACTTCAAGACCTAGATCATCTTTGCTTGATTATATAGGCAACATTTCAACTTTCTGTAAACAGATGAAGCATATTTTAAAGCAGGAGCAGTTATTGCAGATACTATATAGATTTTAAGTTATGTCACCATAAATGAAGGTACCAAAACTATCTCTTTTTAAGCCAGTAGGTATTTTAGCCTTCTTCAAAAATGGAGGTATACAGAACACATGGGATAAAAGTGAGAAGGGGAAGGTTGTCTGTGCCTTACTGGAACAGGATACATTTTCCCACTAATGCAAGGATCTTTGCCCATTTGTGAATCTGAACAGATGAAGATCCAGTAAGACCAAAAACCCAAGTAGTTACAGCATACCACAGATTTCCTGGGGCAGAGTGCCTTCTGGAATTGCTAGACCAAATACATGTAAAATTACAGATCAGCTTGCTTACTCACCTATTACACCAACATCCCCATTCTTTGACTGTTGTTATTTATTAATAAACATAACCTTGCTCTAGAGCCTTTTATTAGTAAATCTCAAAGAATTTTTCAGTACTGGTATTTAGTTAGCTCTATTCTTAGAGATGGTGAAGCACAGGATAAATTGATTTCTTTTGTTTCTCTGGCAAGATACACAAAGAGGAAGGGAAGGGACTGGTTAAGGGACTGCAGCATTAAAGATACTACCCAAGTAGCAAGGTCTTTAACTTCAATATTGAAACAATTCTCTTTTCATTCATCCTTACCAGAAATCTTTTTACACTTCCTGAAGGACCAATGAATGCCTTGTCAAATTTCTACCTACCGACATGCAGTGTCTTTTAGAAGAACCCTACTTCCTTGGGCAATAGTGGGAATGACAAACAGATTCACTACCGAGCAATAACAATCTAAAAAGAATTTGTTACCACGGTGTGTTTTCAGCAAGCCATGCAGCACTGTGTCGAAAACACACAGTATTTCATCACCTGATTTACAGAGTTGTAAAGAGTTACAGAATGAACTCTAGCATGTGTCTCATACTTTGAATCCTATAATATTTCAAAAGATGCCTCTTGTCTGTGTTTATTGCTTCTCAGTGATCACAGATGAAGAATATCATAGTCAGGGAGACAGCTATTATTGTTAGGCCTGTAAATAAAGTCTGGAGTTTGAAAAGCAAGCTGTGTTCATTGTGATCATTTATCAGCAAGATTTTGACATTCACAACTTCATTAAATAACTTTATCGGTGACACAAGACAGACCAATGTTCTTGTTATCCTGCAAGGCAACATCACTATCAGCATCACTGAAAGCATAAGAGGTTTTCAAAAGAATGACTCTTATTAAAAGGAAAGTTCTACAGTTTAGTTCTGAATACACACACCGAGAAAACTGATGAAGAAAAGATAATTTTAGAAAGCAGAAAAAAGCCACCATCATCAGTCTAAGCCCCATTTTAAAAATACAGGCATTATTTAATCCTGTTCCTATTGTAAAGAGTATACTAAAAATCCCATTAAAGCTTTTTTGTGACATTACTAAAGACAGTTCCCACCCAAGGAGTTTACAATCTAAGGTAGACCAAAGAATCCCATAAATAAAACCTATTTTTAACTAAAAATAACAACATAAATGATGCTCAAATCTGTTTTAGGTTTACTCTAAAAGCCAAATTAAAACAAAACTTTTTTCAGAGTATTTGAAGATGAGAAAACCTTTTTTGAAAATGTTTATTTAATCTAAAGGCTATTTTATATATTCATATATATATATTTACAGGTTCAGATATGAAATTGGATCACAGAATATATTTCTGAACAAAACACTGAAAACACAATGCATTGACATATCTAAAAGCTCAACTTAGTACAAATACATTCTGAGATTAAATTGCCACTATTTTTAACTGCAAAAAAGCAAGAGGACACTTGCAAGAGGATGTGCAATTGGTACCCCTATTGAATTCCAATGCTGTTGGGAGGTATGGGAGAAAAGAAATGAAGTATACCTTTGTGGGTCCTCTCCACCTTCCATGTTGTTCATGAGATATTAAAATACTTGGAGTTAACTTTTCAGAGAGGGCTAGGTAAGGATACAATGGGAATTAGCTACAATGAGACTTTAGGAAAAAATAAATCTATGATGACATTAAACATCAGTATAAATTCTGAAAAAAATTGCCATTTCTCCTGCGCCAAATGGAAGCTTAGAGAAGTTCAGCTTCTGTACCTGCAGAACTCTTCTAAATGTCTCAACCAGGGTAACTGGGGCTAAGCACTTTACAGCACGACACTCTTCATTGACAGAGATTGTGGACCTGCTCCAGAGTGAACCCAGTGACTGAATTAAATATTTGGGATCAGCTGAGAGGAACATATTTCTGTGTGAAGCACAGCCAGAGAAAATTGGCTTGTGCAATCTGCATTCAGCAAGAGACTCACTGCTAGTTCTTCAGTCTCCCTCTATGGTACCAGTCACCAAGAGGAGCGTGTGCCTCAGTCTGGCACGCTGAGTATGGCTCCCTGGCTTGTGCTTACAGAATAGTGCTAATAATTCTCCTCCTGCTCATCTAAGGATCCTATATGCCAGACACAATTCTTCGGTGAATGTCATGCTCCATAACTCATGTTTTCCAAAGGTTCACAGCCCTGGCAGATGGGGCCTGCCATGCTGAAGTGCAGCAGAGTGTGAACTGGCAGCTTTGTGCTTGAAGAAACCCCAGCAGCATCCAAATTTTCCTCTGCTACAACCTAAGCCTTCTCCATCATGTGACCTTGCACCCATGAACCATGGTGCACATTTCTGCATAGGTGAGATGTTGAATGTTGAATGAGAGCTAAATGGAGATATCTGCGGAAATTCAAAATTCCATTTAGAAATCAAAATCATGGAACTGTGAAATAATGCCAGTAGAAAAGGCCTAATGGAGGTCATCTGCTTCTAACTGGGGGCAACTTTGAAGTTATATCGGGTCGCTCAGGGCCTTTTCCAGTCACATTATGAATGTCTTCAAGAATGGAGATTTCACAAGCTCTCTGTGTAACCCACTCTACTGTTTGACTGCCTTTAAGACAAAGAACTTGTTGTTTATGCCTGGCAGTGATTTGCATCCAATGTTTCTTATTCTTTCACTGCACACCTCTGAGTTTGTCCTCTGCCATGGTACATCTGAAGTCAGAGAGCAGTTTTGCTCTTTGTAAATGATCAGGGATAAGATCTGGCTCAGAAAACATTTTCAGACTTTACTCAGGTTTTCCTAGTTTGGTCAAAGCAGTTTATTTATAACCCCCAGTGACTAAAATATAATCTGCAGCTTTCATTTTACAAACACAGATTGAATGCTACAATAATTTTTCTTTGTAACATAGGCTATTGGCAAGTATATTTCTCTTTTTAATTGTGCACAACTTGAGAAGTAGTGCTAAAAGATGTTTTTAAGGATTTTTGATAAAAATCCACTAAGCCAGGTCTATGTCACATCATATGTGCTCAGAACATCTGCATGGTGAGGAGAGGCTCACAACAGCTCTGTCACAATTTACATTGCAGCTTAATACTACCAGAAAGTGTTCATATAGAATGACTGCCTCACTAAAGAACCAGATGTGGTGAGCTGTACATAATAGAGAGGGTAGCACAGATTGGAAAGGGGTTGGAAAGAGCTCCTTCTTCTGGACCCACACTCTCAAAAGAAGCATGTGCTTCTTCTCCAAATCTTGAACTATTAAATGCCAAAAGAGAGGCATTGGTATCAGCACCAGCCACATGTTTTGTGGCAAAAAATAAGCAAAACTATAACTCCAGAATATGTTCGAAATTACATTCTCTCCTCAATCTGAATTGCATTCCTCTCTGCAGGCTGGAGAGAGAGGAGTGGGATGTAAATCACACGCCAACAGATTTAATATAATTTGTTTTATTAATAGGTAAGGTATTGGCACGGGTAATTTTCGTATCAATTTTCTTACAACACACATTTCAGTACAAACCTGCAGTAATTCTGTTTCAGTAACTGGCATTGTACTAGTGGAGAACAGCTGTTATTTAGTGAGGATTCAGACATTTATCTAGCTACACATTCACAGTTCACTCAGCTGGGTCACGAGTGTAAACCAGAGTGTCTGACAGAAAACCTGCAGGGTGCTAAGGCTTTGCCCCAAAGAAACAGTGGAGAAAATATATTCCAGAAGGGTCAAGAGAGAAGACAAAAAAGATAAGAAAACAATCACACATATAAAGTGGATGTTTAAATCTTTTTCCCTCCTGGAAATGTAAAATGACAGTTCTGGTGAATGGCTCTCACATGATGCTGTCACCCTTCATTCTGCAACTCTGGCTGAATGACGTCTAACAGAAAGCTCTTTCCACCTCACCTTCAGGGATTAGATTCTTGGAGCATACTTAGGTAACTCCTAGATAAATGTTCAAGGCATTCAAATCTGTAAAGCAAGGAATAGTCTGACAAAGACCTCATGGTTTATTCCTGTATACAGTTAATTCACTGTAGTGAAGAGTAATAACTATTGGCTTGTACAACCTCATTACATCAATAGGTAATAAATCACTGTCCTTTCTTTCCAGTAAGAATATATAGAAATGAAAAGCATGACATTTAATATGCTGGTATTTACAATATTATCTGTGTACAGCCCATCCCCCATATGTACGAACACCATTAAGTGCCTTCCTCAGCACAGTTTTCAGGACTGGACTCCTATGTAGCAAGGTCCCAGGCAAAAAGATTGTATTATAGGTACACAGAATAATCTATTTTTGTTTGCTGGAAGTTCTGTTAATTTAAAAAGTCATTGTGCTTCCATCGTGCATTGAACCACATTCTTTAAGAAACCCTACAAATCAGTGTATGCTAGATCAACCTTTTGTTATGCATCATGATCACATCTCATATAGAGACTATTCTATGCTAGTCAGATGAACACTGGAAAGCCGAAGCAAAGCAATGCAGCACCACCCAGAGACACCAAACCAAAGCTAAATGATCTAAAACTGATCTGAGTGTGTGCACCCTAATTGGATTAGCAGGACTTCAGGATCTCCAAGCTCACACAGCTGTGCTCCTTCAGGTACTTGGGTCATTCTCTACATACACTGTGTGGGGACTCCTGACCTGATGAGTCCACACGCTGTAAAAACAAAGTCATAAATGGAAAATGGGAAGCAAAGGAGGCAACATCCTCAAGCCCATGAAGCCTGACATAAGCATATAAGCATGTGCTAGACCATGAGGGCTAATGAAATGACCAGGGTAATAGCAGGAACAGGTTTTGCTCAGCTCGTGCAGTTTGTTGGGATTTGTGATTACTTTCTGTATTGATTGCTAGGCAAAGGACACCGATGAAGGCTGCAATGGTAGCAATAGTATTAAAAAGTAACTTAAGCTAACACAAGGAGTACTACCAAGAAATATCATCACTAGATTATAAAAGTTGTCTCTCTCTGTCCTACATAAAACTGTTCGGCAAAACTATTTCAGATATTTATTTCCATACTAGTCAGATTCTTCAGTAAAAATATTATTTATTTAACATGTCTTATAGCACAATGAAAAGCAGAAGTTACAGATGGGTGCACAGACGATCCTCCAAAAGGTCAGACAAGTCAAGGCTAGCATCTTAAGGAGGAGGATAGTCAGATTCCATGGCAGGAATGTAAATGTATCAGTTACCTGATGTAAGTTAAGCAGTAGTTTAGCAAATTTTAATCTCAATAGTGTCTGAAGGCTGCAATTTCATTTCTACAGCAAAAATAAGCATTCAAGTCCCTCTGTTGATGAGCCTTGTTATCTGCTGCCAGTTAAGGGGATTAACATTGTAGAAGACAAACCTTCTACAGATGGTTTGTGTGGATGCCAGTATCTACTCTCTAACATCAAAAAGAAGTTTTATTTTGTTTATTTGTTTCCTTCCCTAGAAATACCTCTATGTGTTTTTTAGCTATTACAGTGCTAAGATTATTACTTCATGATAGAATTGATGTATTATCTTGAAATTTAGGACATGTGATGGCTGGTGAAAAGACCTTTGCAGAGGTCTTAAAATTCCACTACTCTAAAACCCCCAGAATTATGGAAATATTCTAAATGGAGGCTCTTTGAAAGGCTAGGTATAGAGGAATGCACTGAGTGCATGAGAAAGGTCTTTTTCCAGCCAGCAGAGTGAGACTGAAAGCCTAATTTATCACTCACATTAATACAGCAGATTAGCATGCTATGTGGCATACATTTCTCAAGCCCTGAAAGTCACTGTAAATTACCAAGACAGCCACTCAGGTAAGCCAGTTAATGTATATGGACATAACTATATGTGGGAAGAGGAGGATGGCTCCCTTCTGAGCATGGTGCCAGCCTGGGGAGAGGGGGCTCACACAGAGAGAAGCATGACCTTGCCAAACTTCCCCAAAACCCAGGGGAAGGGGGAAGGTCCCAGCACAGGACTACCCTGGCTCTGCCAACCATCAGACCTGGTGATGGCTGTGTCCATTTCCTGCGCTGCACAAGGCTCCTTGCCAGCAAAGGAACAGGGAAGGGGGTTTGGGGTCAGCTCTCTCATGCAATAAGTGGAAATGGGAACAGAAGATACATTCAGAAGAAAAAAGGGTGTAGAAAGCTCTTGGCAATTATAATCATCCAAATTGATATCCAGTGCCCATAAGAATTCTTTATCTTTGCTTCAGAGATATTATTCCACCATACTAGGAATGTTGCTCAAAGTATACCTCTAAATATTATAAACCTATTTACATCATGCACAATTAATCTACTGGTTATCTGTCAAAAATATACTACAATTATTTTGGTTACTTCCAAGTAAAAGTTTTCTTGTCTTTTTTTTTTTCCTGAGTTACTGCACTGAAAATAATAGGTCTTTCTTTTCTGTTTGGTGATTCAAAATATTGGATCTGTACAGAAAACACAGTATAAACCTCAGATGAGCATTCAAAGGGAGGATAGTATCAATCAAAAATAAAAGAATTTACTAAAAATTTCACAAAACATTTTAGCTAGATTAGCAAAGAGTTTTGACTAAACCCAGTCTACAAGTTTTGGCAAATGACCACTGAAAAAAATTTGCCTGCATCTGTGTCTTGTATTAATTTTTATCCTGTAAAACCTAGCTACACTTCTGCCCAGCAATTGTATTTGCATGTCTACCTGATTTACACCACAGCTGCTTATCAGAGCCCTATCTTGCAATCTGATCCCGACTATTGACATGTAGGCTTCCTCAACTCCTCCTGCTGTGTTAATGCTACACAAGAAGGAGTTTTCTGCACAACCAAAACATCCGCTTTTGCTTATGCTTCAGGAGAGGTCTTGGGCTGGAATAACAACTGCTGACTCCCTGTAACCTTGGGCAGATTGCCTCACCCTTGCATGGCTCATTTTAATCTTCTGTTCAACATGAATAATAACACTGGAGAGCGCTTTTATGTCTTTGGATGAAAGACTTAATATAGTACAAAGTATTTTTATTTAATATCAGAATATAGCTTTCACAGTAACATCTTATATGGAGTGGAAAATGATGATCTTATATAATCTGTTGTATACGGACACTGACAGCTTATCCTTGAGGGTCTGGCAAGAAATAACTATGAGAAGGTAATGGCTGTGAAGAATATTTTTCTCTGTCCGTGACATATCCCCTAGGACACAAAGGTCTCAGCAATTAGTTTTGTTCCTCTTTTGAGAAAAACACATTAAGCAGTATCAAGGAAATACTGCAGTCACTTGGGGAAACACATTGAAATCCCAAGTGCTGTTTTGCATGGGCAGATTTTTTTTTCCTCATTCCAGGCCCTAAGTAGCCATATGAGCCCCTTCCAAGATAAGCATAAGGAATGAGCCAATAAATAGGCACCATTTTATATAAATTTCCTCAAAGGCACAAAAAATTATTTCTGGTTGTATTTTGAACACAACCCAAGCAAGAGTTCAGAATCAGACTCAAATTGAAACAATACATCAGTGCAAGTCTACTCCCATTCACACACCCAGGGCAGCTCCTGCCTGTGGGTGAGGTGGAAGATTCACTCCCTCCCCCTGGATAGGAGATGCTCACAGTCTGGCCCATACACCTCTGGACATCATGTGGCTCTACAGAGAACATACCAGGAGGGTCTTATGAGGTATGTCACAAAAGCAGCAGGAGTTTCTACCCTGTCAGCTTTACACTACAGTCATTTTAAAGTGCATGTGCTTGCAAAGCACCAACCTACCAGCATCCTTCAAATATATAGAACATCTATTTGGGGGCCAAGAAATTCTCCATATCTAGACCTCCAGCTAATGCATAATGAAGCAAGCCCTAAGTCAGATTCCATCAGCATGGAGCGTGTTGAAGGGAGTTCAGGCTGGAAACCCCAACTGAACATTTATGGAAATGCTTCACCCTACAATGGGGAGAAAACAGAGCAACTCATAGATGGATACCAAGCAAATATTTGCAGACTAGGGGCTTTGTTTCAGTCTTCCAAATCTTCCCTTCAGAATATGTCTCCAAAGAGAAGACAGTTTAAAACAGAAGACAGAATAATCTCTGGATTTTGATGCATAAAAAGCAGACCTGATGACAACAAAAGCATAAGGAATGTACAACTAAGTGCAAACCCTTCTAAACTAATAACACTTTCAAGCTGAGACTGTGCTCTAGTGTATTTCTAGACACATTAAAGTGTCTTGGTGAAAAATCATGCAAAATAAAATCAGCACTTTTCTCTAATTTTGTAATAAGAAATTGGGATAGAATAATAGAAAACCAGTTAAGAGATGTGTTAATTTAAAAAAAGGCAACAGAATCTTAGAAACAACAATTCTGGTTTTATCTGGTTTTTTAGTGGTTGTCTTGGTAGTATTTTGGTTATTTACTTTTCACCATTGGATGACCAAGTCAATAAACTGTGTAGGTCACACATGGGAGACCTGATAAATAAACAACTAGAAGAATTTAAGGGAAATGTCGGCTTCTCTGTTAAGGAAATATTCAAAGTATCAGAATACAGAAATACTGAAAGAGGACTCGGAAGTATAGTGACACAGCTGGTGTTCCACAAATAAATAACCTTAGGAAATTTGTATCTACTCAAATGGAGAAGAGATAGTAAATAAATATTACCTGTAAATAAATCTCCAGCAAATGCTTCTGTAAAACAAACAAACTTCTCCAACACAGTAAATACAGATGTTTGTTTGCGTGCTGCTGAAGCCAAAAATCTTGAATAATTTTGGCCATTAGAGTGTACTTACTCTACTTCTATTTGTCCTTTCCTTTAAATAGAAATCTAATACTCCATTCTCCCTTGAAGGCTTATTAGAAGATAAAATGCCAAAGGATAAAACAAACACAAATTAAATGATGTTAGGAATCCCAAGAGAAGAGTAATTCAGTTTACATTTTGGGGGGTTTTAATTGCTGGTAAATTACACTTCTGAAATCATGTTCAGAGGATAAAATGATTTCTGCTCTGTTTTGTAAACCATTTTCACAATTTTCAGGCACGAAGCCAACTGACTAAAATGACACATAGAAGTCCGGAGCTCATAGGATCTCCACTGCCCCACTACACTACCACTACAGCAAAAAGTTCAAAGCATGCAGTATATTTGTTATATTTGTTAGCTTACCTGCTAATTATCTACTCAATTACACACTAGTTTCCAAACAAGAGAAAAAAAAATGATAAGCTGATGATAAGCAAAAAGAAGCAAAGAAATTAAATGAAAACCTGACCATACCTCACCACATACTTCTAAACAAAATATAAACAAATATTTTAAAATTTTTAAATATTATTGTTTCTTGTGTAGCCTCATCCCTAACAGCAAAGTACAGCAAAGTCTGTAGTTGGTGAAAGGCAATTTTCCAGGAGACAGCCCTACCTCCTTACTTGGCTGCACTCATAACTGACACCTGACATTTTAGAACAGGACTTCATCATTGCTAAGGTCAGCCTTCAAGTACCAAACACCCACAGTGGAGTACAGGTATTTTATTAAGAGCCCAACAAAGCACAACATGTAATGGCTACAAAAGCTGGCAGTGAGAGAGATGGAGTTGTTATTATTATATGTTTGGCAGCTCATCTTATGAGCAACTAACAATAATGAAAGGGAAACAAATACTTTGGTGTTCAGAAATGCGGATTATTCCTTAAACATTTGTGCATCTGTCTGTGTATTGCAGTACCTTAACTACGGGATGGGCTGGCATGCACTGCATATTAATAGAGGTCAGGTAAAAGAGATCTTTCACCATGCTTAATGTTCTTAGCTCTTAAGGGCCTAACTCTAATCCTTGGAGACACAAATGTCCTAAATGAGGACTGTTCATAGAGGATCCATCCCCTCAGTCTTAAAAGTAAAATTCCTACCAAGGTGAATCTTGTACTAAGGTTTTGTCTTCAGTATTTTTCTTTATAATTGTTAACAATCAAACTGTTGTTAGACAGCAGGACTCAATCATGTGAGTACTTAAAAATATAATGAGTCATCCCACTAACAGCAGTGAAGTTAAATAAATCCAAGTCACAGGTGCCATGCTGAAAACAGACATGGTTAAAAGGTAAAAATGTCTCATCCATGGGATCTATTAAAGCTCCATTTCCACAGTTTCCCAGACGTCTAGGGATACAAGCAGGGAACAAATGTTTTTAAGTTAACTTATTTTCTCTCTTGATATAGTCATTTGGCTCCTAAGACCTCACTAACTTTGGTTTGTTCATAAGCAATTGTTCAGCCAATTTACAGACTTTCACAGCCATTAAAAACAAGCAATGCAAACTTCCTCACCCAAAGAACAGGTTTTTTTATTTTTTAATTATCTAAATTAAAGAAATCAGGAAAAAAATAATACAGCAGTGGATTAAATTCATTGTCCTTTAACCGTATAAGAATTCTTTTCATGCCAAAGCAGTGTTTTCTAATTCACTGGCACTATGAAGGGATAGCTATGTTTATGCTAATTTACAATGCACAGAAGAAAAGGTCTTTTGATCAGACATTTTATTTTCATCACTTTGATTGACTGTGAGCCATACTAATTATCATAGAACCATTGATCATCATTTGTTGCTAACTAGAAAATGTTGACATGTTTTCTATGGCATTATTTAGTATGCAAATTTAAGAAGAAATGGTGCTAGACCTAATAGGCAGAATTTTCGTGCCCACTTCATTTAGGGAAGTCAATGTCTATTTAAGAATGAAATGAAGTTCAACAAGAAAAATCCCTCAAAAAAACATACAGAGTAAAGAAATGGAACTGTATACATTACAGAAATGCTTTCTATTTATTTTTACTCATATTCTCTTTACACCTTTCTTGATGAAATCCATTCCTTACCCAAATCCAGCTCCTGAAGCAAAAAAATCCTTGAGAATTTGATTTAAAAAAAAAAATTAAGGGCATTTCAAAGCTAAGAATAAAGGACAAGTTCAGCATAACTTTCTCAAACATATTTTTGATTTAAAAACTACATTTAAAAATCATACCATATTTTTATCTAAAAAGTAAGTTTTTCTCCTTTATCGAGTAATTCAATATATGGAATGAAAGGAAAATATTATGATACATCTCAGAAAATGAACAATGAACAATATTTATTAACAGTTCAAATCAGTTCACTGTAGACTGTGGAGCTCTAATATATTAATTAATAAATAATAAATTGTAGTAATAATAATACATAATGTATTGTAAAAATAATAATACATAATTATACATAATAATAATACATAATGTATTGTAAAAATATATTAATTAATGGATAATAGATAAAAATGAGTTAGAATATCTTCTACTTGCTCCATTGTGTAATCTCACAGAATCAACACAGTAAAATCTTGTTTACTTCTTTATTATGATCAATACAGAAAAAAACAGGCACAGTTCCTGTTCAGGAGCAACACAATTTAAACTTGTAAATGTTCGAACAACAATAATTTTCTATTCAAATGTCCTCTAGTAACCACAAGAATCCTGCAGTTACCTAATCATCATGACAGCATTGTATAGGCACTGCATAACTCAGAGCAGGACCTCACAGGTTCCTGTGATGAATGCGGTGCCCATGGTGCTTCTGTAGCACTGAGAAACCACAGTAGTGCCATGGAAGATCTCGAGGATCATCTGCATGGAGGTTCACTGTCATTCATTAGAAATGCTGTCCAGATATGAAAGCTGTCAGCTGGGTTAATAGAAGAGGTTGTGTACAATTTTTATGACCAGGATGAGAAAGCTATTTTATATCTGGCCAATGGGATACTCTGGGGGTGGATCTAGAGGTTTGCAGACAGTATCTCCCTTCCTGAAAAGTCCTCCTTGCAACTGGCTATGGGGCTTTTTTCAGTATATTCTACCCAAGCCAAAGTTATTGGTTTGAACCCCTGCTCAGGAATGGGTGAGAAGACACAAGGCATACAAGTTGATACTGTGTACAATCATTTAACAATACACGGTCTTTATTTTTAAAAAACCTCATAGTTCTAAAAATGACATCTTGTCTTTTTGGAAATATACCTGTATTATTGGTATTATGAGGGACAAATGATTCCTTGGGTGGGAAGAGTTCTCTGATGCATCCTATAGCCCATGCTTCCACTCTAAGTTGCAAAAGTTTAGGGGCCACAATTGCATCCCTGTTTGGTCAGCAGCCCTAGCTGTCCTTACCCTTCTCTGTCAATTCAGAGAGAAGACAGATGCTAATTTTCAGCTGCATATTGTAATCTGCCTTTAACAATGTTAAGAGAAACAACTCATATTACCAGCATGTTTTATCAAATTATATTCTTCCCTCAAAGAAAAGCATTTTTTCTGATAACTTTGAAATCAGCATTGAAGATGACTCTTTGTGATTACTGTCAACACTGAAATGTCTTGTGTGGTTCTGTGGCTATACTAGCTTTGAAATCTGGATTGTTTTTTAATTCCTATGACTTCCCTCAAATAATTTTCATTAAAAGCAGTAGAGGCTTTTTTAAAGTCAATGGGAAAAATAATGTAGAAGTGGCTTTCTTCTCCTACTTGTATTTTAGAATAACCTCATTCTCTGTTTTTAGGTAAAAAGCCCCACAGAACCCTAAAATTACCTGAGACCACAATCACTTTTACTCCGTACTTAATAAAAAAGGACTGCATTTTTTTTCTTTTTTTTTTTTCCTTTTAGTGGATGAAAGTCTTTTTAAAACCCTATTGACAATAGGCAGGTATAACAAAGTTTGTTGAGCCTTAACTTTGAAGTATCTAGGGCTTTGAAATAAAAGGTTTTTGCAGTTAAATGTTGACTTGATATTGCATGCAAGTTTGAATGTAAATATTACAGGTAAAAATAGCCTGAACATTTTCCTGTAGCTGTGAACCTGGATTTGCCAGTGGTCTGTATTTATACAGTAAAATTTCCAGAAACCAGTATGGTTCAGCTAAGGAGACTGAGGGAGAGAGAATGGGATGAGACACAAGGAGAAGAAAAAGTCAACTTGTAGATTAAACTTATGAAAATGCCACATTCTTAATCAATGTTTTATTCAATCACTTTATTCATAATTGTAAATTATGAGAAGGGGCATTAACTATTAAGGTATTTGTCTTCTGAAGCAATCACTACATGTACGAGATTTTAGGTGGAATCACCTGCTGATGGAAAGCCAAGATTAAATCCCCACTAAATTGCCTTTATCTCAACCCATGCGTTTTTGATCCTATTTTTTTCCCCCTCCATCCCACTGAGGAAGAGAAGTGAGAGAGTGGCTTGGTGGGCACCTAGCCTGGACCTAGGTCCACCCACAATAACACATAAATACAGATAAAGTAGAATATATACATCAACTGAATAATGAAACTTTCCTTGGCTTATCATCAGAACTTGTTTATGCTGGTATAGATAAATAGAGAATGGCAAAGTTTGATGAAGAATCTTTGTTTTAGGGAGTTCTCCAATAAGAAATCTCTTTGAAGGTGGTTAGACTACACAACTGTATTTAGTAATCTGCATATATTCATGGGGTAATAATTTTAATTATAGAATGAATAATATTGATTTGGAAACCACTGAGTGACAGCAACTATAATTGGATTCTGTTTAATTTCAGCAGTCAATTTTTAGTATTGACAGATATTTTAAACACAAAGGTGTTCTTTTGAAACATTAAAATTTATTCTGTTGAACTCTTAAGGGACACATAACATGTTTATGAAGTAGAGCCAGTGTTATATTTCTCTATCAAGCTGCAATAATATTTGTTCAAATATCTTTATTCTTAGTAACATACCATATCAAGTAATGTGATATTATTGATGCAATTTCTCATTCAGGAACATTGGGCATAGGCAGATTTCATATCCTTAAATAGCAGAATTTATTCCGCAGTTTGTGCCAAATAACAGAGTCCTTATAGCCAACCTTGCTGGTTCTAGAAGGGACTTAACAAATAATTTTTCAGGTACATTTTGCTGCTACAGACATTACTGTCTCCCATTTTTAAGTATGTCTAACAGCTAAAATGTGCAATTTACTTTTATATTCTTTATGCCATTACATATTTTTTCTGACATCAAGATGTCTGAATAGGCTATTTAATCCCTTCAGAATCCTTCAGAGAAACCTTGGTATTGCCTGTGTAGAGGCTGTATTTTATGTAACGTGTTTTACCAGGCAGAAGGACAGGCACAGTGAACTTGCAGTGTTCATTGCTGCAGCAACTAACCTCCTTTCTCCTGTGGGTTACCCCTTCTTTGCCTTCCTAACTCTGACCTTTCACATGAACCTTGATCACACACCCTATTGTTAATATTTATTTTTGCAAAATTGTTACAAAGGGTAAATAATCAGGAATATTATATATGATGTCTTCCAAGATATTTAAACACCATTAGGGATAGAAAGAGATTAGGTTCCACCCCGCATACTCAATAATTAGGTGTAAAATTTGATAATCAAGAAAGAAGAGGAAGAATTTGGAAGAAGAACACATTTCCCCTGCTTGTTCTGCCTGAGCAGTACAGAAAATGATTGTACTGTAGCCTCCAGCTTCAAGGCCCGTGTCTCCCCTGCACTTGATAGGAGAAGAAAAGGCAGAGTTACGGCATCTTGTACAGGCCATCTGCCTTTCAGCAACACAACTGCACAGCTGATGGCTTCTGGGCAGCTTAAGACTCCCAATCCTCTCCTGGCAGAGATAGGCTAAATCACAAGCTGAAAGCAGATCTAAGCTCACTGACTTGTTCCTGCTTTGGATTTGTGTTGGTCTGTGTGAGAGTACCAGACTGGTGTGACAATGGGTAGCATGGAAAGGATTGGCTGTAAAAAGTTGTAGCTGCCGTTTGATTTTTCCAAAAAAACTGATATTCATCAAAAGTTAAGTTTTCTGACTGAGCTGCAACCTCCCCAAAAACTGTGTTTTTTTAACATCAGATGCTGCATTACCTTAAACAATAATAGGTAATAGCCAATATTAAATAGTAATAATATTTATAAGCTGGACATTTTTGAAATCTGAATACAGTTTATAGTTTCTGAATACTTTTCAAAGTCAACTTTTCCAACCCCTCCTTATGCGTGGTACAATGTCACTATTGATTTGTAACACCTCCTCACCAAGAAATACCAACCAAAACCAGGGTTCTCACAAGACAGCCCCTGTATGAAGAGTCTCTACTCAAGGAGGTTCAGGCTAAATCAACAAAATTAAGTGTGGATGGAAGTAGAAGGGGAAAACCAAGGGGGAATGAATTAAAACTGAAAGACAGTTTAGATTAGACACTGGGAAAAAAAATCTTTACTGTGAGGGTGGTGAGGAACAGGTTGCCCAGAGAATTTGTGGATGCCCCATTCCTGGAAGTGTTCAAGGCCAGGTTGGATGGAGCTCTGATCCAATGAAAGGTGTCCCTGCCCATGGTGGTAGGGTTTGAACTAGATGAGCTTTAAGGTCCCTTCCAACCCAAAGCATTCTATGACTCTATGATGATTCTATGAACTCAGATTTGAGTAACATCTTAGCAGACTGAAATATATATTCTCCTAAAGAGAAATCTCACCTCTGAATACCACACAACCTGAGCTGGAATCACAAAATGGAATTCCATTATCTTTCATATGTAAGTAGATAGCCAGAGCCAGTACAGTCTCTTGCCTTGCTTCTACATAGTGTTTTTATGTGAGAGTCAACATTCCTTTTCTACATAGGCATTTTCACATTTCTTAGCATGATAGAGAGGGTTTAAGTGATTTTCTCCACCCACAGCTCATTTCTTACTCTTATGGTAGTTTGTTTTCTGCTGAGTTGTGACAGTATGGCTGTTTATGGGCTGTTCCACAAACAGTGTCACAAAACTCAGCCAGAGCGAACCCAACCTTGCTTTAACAACTGCAACTAAGAAGGGGTTCAGGAGAGATATAATATATATAATAATAATAATAATATAATATATATATTATAATAATATATTTATATAATAATATATATAAAATAAACTTGCTGAATAAACACAGGTGCTGAGAGAACTTCTAATGTGCTTTTAGAGAAGCTGTCATTATTCTGTATATTGATAATACTCTATCTGAATCTCTGAAGTTGACTCAAAGAGCAATTTCAGTATTTAATCTGAGGGATTTTCAGGATCATCTACATGACAGGGTAGTATGACTTCCTGGGTATTACTTACAAATCCTGTCTGTGCTAATGAAATTGCTGTTTTACTGAACAATTCTGGGTAAATAGAATTGACACAAGGTTGCATCGTGTCTCTCTCTAGCTAGGAATAAGGGAAGGTCCCCTGCTAGAAAGACCTATTTAAGTGGAAGCACCCCATAATAATGAGATACTTCAGAAAATCTCCCTTGGAGAGCTTCTTTGAAGGAATTGGGCTAGAAGGAGTGGAATTTCCTCAAAAGCAAAACAAAACCCAGACATATTCCTGGGTTTCAGAGGCCTCAAAGCGTGAACAACTTGAAAGGAACTGACATTCTCAATGTCACAGGAAAAGAAAAGACGACAGCTCTGCTGCCTTTACACAAGTGTCTACTGTAATTATCAGACCATGGATGAGGTAAAGTGGCTATACAGAGGAATGAGAAAGTGTCCTTTTACTCTAAAGAGAATAATGAGGGGATCAGTCAGAGATCTCACTCCTGACTCTCATTAATACTACTTATATTCAAAAAAAGGTGAAGAAAATAAGGAAAATACATATGGATCTGCTTCTCTTCAAAGGTATACACTCCCTTTATCAGTTTATCAGAAGGTTTCCCTTCCTCTCTGCTCAAAGGTTTTCTTTCTGGTCAGATGTCCTTTGGCCAACTGATTTACAAGCATTAAAATGATCACATTCGCAGGGCTCTGGGGGATGTTCAGTGTTTGCTTCCTTTGGGGTTTTGACTTCAATCAGTGGCATGTTTCTAAAGCAAACCCCACAGCTGTTCTCATTTACTTTAAGAAGGCACATTATCTTTTGGTCACAAAGAGATCTCAGGGCATGCAACCACTCTTCTTTTGGACATAAAAAACCCCAAAGCCATGACACAGAGTGTACTTAACCCACTTGAATTTTTAGTGAGCTAGTCCAAAGAAAAACAAGGGAAATTCTGGCAGCATGGACATGAGGACTTCAGCCAGTTTCACTTCAGAGTACCATGCCAGCTACTGCAAGTACGTCCTTACACATTTCCACAGCCAGATATTCCAGGACTGATTACTGATGCTTTTATTTCAGCATCAGGGTAATGCTGGGGATTGTGTCTGACAAGCTTCACAAGACTCCAGCAAACTTAAAAGCCTCCAGTGCAGCAACCTGGCATGTGGCAGCTGACAACACGTCCATGCAATTTCTTCTAATTTTTGCAGCTAATGCCTTCTAGTTTTAAATTTATGCATTTTAAAAATTTCACTGCCATGTTTATATCTCTCTTGATTGAAATAACACTCTACCGTTTTAGATTTAATCATAATCTCCAAAATAATGCAATTTCTATTAAAATACACATATCCTGGAGACTATCAGAAACTGACATTGAGTATTTGCTAAAACTACACAAGGGAGCTCTTCTGTGGACTAAGAAGAAAGAATGACTGAAACAATCCATCAACATAAATTTAAGCTGTATAAATATTTTTATCTTGCAAACTAATTTGCCAGGAATTAAGTGTTCTTCTGCACCAGGCATGACAGCACATTTTATTCAGAGTTTTGCGAGGTTAACTCCATTCATTTAAAAATTTTCTTTCAGAAACCAACAGCTAACTTGTTAAAGGAAATATGATTAATCTTAAGTAAGCTTTTTATTTCACTACAATTCAGTATTAATGGGAATAACATAAAGGATAATGGAATTAGAGAACTCAGTAACAGCTTAGACAACATCCTCTTACATCAAATTCCAGTGTGTTTTTGTAGTAATCTGTTCTGCACCACTCCAGTGTGCTTATGCAATCAGAGCAGAGAGCTGTTACCAAGGAAACCAATCAACCCAAGACCCCTCGTGTGTGGAAAATGCAGATATTTAACACCAAAAAATCCCATAGAAAATAACTTCAAACGGCAACCCAGACTGGACCTACCTCTGACATTTATAAGCTCATGCAAATCTGGCCATTGTTCTAACCTTTCAGTTAATCATTTTGCAACTGTGGACTGAATAAGAAGGTTTCTGTCAAAAAAATTTTAAAAAATAAAAAGTATATTGGCCCAATAGACAGAAAAGTTTATCCAGTGTTATTAATTATTAATTATCCAGTGTTATTAATTACAACAAAAATGCAAACAGCTTTCCACAATTATTTCTCCATTGGTGCTATTAAGCCTATAGCCAAAACACCCAGGTCTGCTCTCAATATTGGTCAGAGGAATGATCATTCTATTGCATAGCATGAATTGATATAAAGCATTGCTATCAATGAACAGGTTAAGCATAAAAGAAAGGCTTGACTTTATCCTTTGATACCTTGTAGTAAGAAACTTCTTTCCAAAGGTGCTAATCACAGTTAGCTACTTAGCAAACGATAATGCCCAAATTCCTGAAATACATATTTCCTGTAAATGGCTACAGAACTGGATACCAAGTAAGCTGCATTCTCTAGCAAAGTACAGACCTGGATTCTACACAGAGAGAAGCAGAAATGCAAAGCCCCTTCTTCATTAAGGTTTGAGTCTTTAAAATTACCAACTAATTTTGTTAATAGAGGTAGGTAACTTCAGATGCTCAGTAACACTGAGCATAGATGAAATTTAAATAATTTTTTTTAATTTTCATTTCAAGATTGTTTTTGGAGAGATTGCTTGCAACAATAGGGGCTAAAATTCAAAGCAGAAATTTTCTAAGATGTACAGTTCACATAACTGGAGATTTGAGAACTTTGTGCTAAGAGAGAGAAATTGCTGCCCACAGACAACGAGAGTTCTTAACTGACAATTAAGTCCTCTAGATGTAATTTATGAAAGCATGGAAATACTACTTAAAATATGTGTGTAGATGGCACAGAGCTACTTTTCATTGTAGTCCATTATCTTTGTGGCACATGCTCTTGAAAATGAGCCTGTATTTTAATATGCATAGCACAATTTACTGTCTCTAACAAGCATTGATACTTATTGTTGGACTGTACCTGTAAAGGACACACTGTAGATAGAAAGATTAAATTGGAAATTAATTCCTTACTGAACAACAGACGGCCAAAAATGAAAAGATTTTGAACATATGGAACTAACAAATACTAATCAAGCTTAACAAAAATTTGCATGCTTCAGAGGATTTAACAATAGCTCTAAATCATTTGTGTTACTAAATACGCACACACTGCTTTAGAAAGATCAAACCTTCCAGTTAACTTCATCTGTGCTCATAAAAGTCAGAAGAGATATGGTTGTCCTGCTTCCCTGGTAGAAAGCAACATTGGAGTTAGGAGGCAATCACACAAAGCCCCTGATCACCTTTATTATTAATACTGCAGGACTGAAATTGTTTTTACAGAGGTATCTGTCACTTTTAGGAGAGACATTACATAAGGAAACTTATCTATGTTTCTTGAACAGCTTAACTGTAGCCATTGTTGTATATGATAAGGTTTTATAATTGTTAAATTTAGTGTAGGCAAATACAAAGAGAGCATCTGTCTTAAGGTTTCCTTGAAGCTATGTTAACCCCAACTGCTTATCTGCTGCCTTCATCAACTCTGAGAGCTTAAGTGGTTATCTAGCAGTAAAAGATAAATAAAACCCATTTTGAGGGTTGCTTTTATCTCAGCTAATCTCTGTCAGACAAAGCAAAAAAATTCTTTTCCTTTTAAAAGCAATAATTTTGAGCATTTCTAGAGCATTGCTAAATGCCTAGCATGGAATCTCTGTGAAGCGCATTTGCCAGACTCATTTGGATGTTCCTCTTCTTCTTGTGGCCAAGTTGAGAGGAGCTAACTGGTAGTTAGGGGTTTCAGCAGATAACTCTATTATGTATCATAGGAATGTTAAATAAAGGGCCTTTCCTTCTGGTGCACACAGTACTCCTTTTTTCCCTTCCTTTTTGAGCAAAATAACTGTTGCCATATGATAAATTGAACATCACATTTCTTGTAAGAGTCACTTGTTTTGTTACAGATATAAGTTTCATTTTTTTTTTTCCCATAGGGAAAGATGATTGCAATGAGTTAAATGCTAAGTGTCTCCAGATAAGTTGTGTGGAAGTTAACACTGGAAAAACTCTGGCCTTTGAAAGTTAGTTTGTGTTTAGAAAGTCAAATTTAGTGTTTTCTGGTGGCAACATCCTCCCTGTTTTCTTTTAGGTTTACAGTCCAGTCTGCAGGATAGTCTTTAAGATGCCCAGGCTGGATGTGCAGTGAAGTGCCTGGGGTACCAAGCTAACTTGGGGTAATGGCACAGCAGGGTCAAATTCACCATGCTCTAGAGCAGACTATCCAACAAAAGGAGTAAACTCTCATTCATTGTGCAGGTGTGGCCTTTGTGTATTTTCCTTATTTATTTATTTAGTTAGTTAGTTGTTTGGGTTTTTTTGTTAGTTAAATTGCTAGTTAATTGCTAGTTAATTTAGTTCAAGTACCTCAACACTGCAATGAAGCATAGCTATGTGCATCTAGCAGCAAAGTAGTTAACAAAGCTGTTTATGCTACTTGAGCTATAAAAGAATTCAATACACTCTCTTGTAGTTTAATCAGCACTTTGATGCTAGGACAAACTGTAGTAACAAATTTATTTCAGTAACATAAGCAGATGAGTCCTGGCAGCATTGCAAGTAGCAAGTCTACTAACTAGTCTTTACCATATTTTATACTTATGCCCATTCTTTCATCTTTTTTCAAGGAAAAAAACAAAGGCAGCACTACTGTAGAAGGCATCCTCAAACAAAAGAGAATCACCAAAAACTAACTACCTTGCATTTGTGCTCTAACAAGTCCACATGTTCACACAACACACCCTCAGAGCCACTGGGCAGTTTTTCATCTTATCCATCTCCTCTCAACACAAATAGGAACAGATTCTCATCAGCAGTCAGGCTCCAAGAACCCAAGTCACACTATGCAGTGCCTTATTACGTGGAAAAAGATAACTGCTTAAGTGTGAAAACATTATCAAAAAAAGCATCTCCCTCTGTTAGCAGGAACATAACTACTGCTGACCTGTGTTCAGTGAAGGTGTTAATGGAAGACATAACTACAGGATGTTTTTTGATCTTACTATGTTTAATAGCACGCACATTTTGGTCTTACGCAAAAAGAAGACTATTAGTTTCCAGCATGTTGGAAAGGAAATTCTGAAGGCTGAAAATTTGCTGCTTTTCACAGAAAAAGCCTTCTCCAGCCAGAATTATCACTGAGATATTTTACAGCAATACTTGCAAAATAAAACCAAATATTGTTTTCATATTAATGACCATTAACTAACTAAACCCTAGTTTAGCAAATGACAATTTATTAAAAGTAGAGAATGAAGATGGGCTAAAGAGGAAGTTTCAAATAAAATGCCTTGTCATTAATATATTTGTTCTTCTGTGACCAACTGGATTATTAAATGCACTGAAATCATTAACTGACTTGTAAATTAAGTTCTGAGGCTTTTGAGAGCAGGCTTGACAGATGTTTCTAATTTCAGTAAAAGCTCAAGTTGAAATCATAAGACAATACACAGTAAGAATGGCTATATAGTATATGCACTTCATATAAGGAGAGATTGATTCACAAAAAAATATTGGAAGTGTTGTTACTTCCCATCCACAAAATTTAAGGTACGTATATATGACTAAATGCAGCACTCAGTAAAAGGGATTGTTAAACTGGTAAAGGCTCACTTATTTAGAGTTGAATTCAGATGGGCAAATGTTTATATGGCTTGCTGAATTACGGAACAGAATAGTGAATTGTAAAAGTGACATCAGAGGGCAAGGCTTGCTTTATGTATGAAATGCCAGTAATTACTGTATAAAGCTAATATGTACTAGCCTTATATGGAAGAACCAATATATTTTGATAACTGTATTTGAACTGTGATTCCCACTAGTTGGTCAAAAGCTTGAGCAAATTATTTTTGGTAGCATTTTTTAAAATATGCAAAACTCAGTCATAAAAATTGATTATTATTTAATGGAGAAAATCAACAGAAATTAAAGACTGATAATGAATTCCTGTGTATTTGAAAGAGGATTTTAATACACACCTGCTCATTACAAGGACTAATGGTGGCTATAGCAACACACAGGGAAAACAGGACATTTTATCAGGATAGTAAATATTTTTGTTGGGATTTCAAAGAAATTGCATTAAGTAACTTAATAAATTTTTTTATGTCAACTTTTACATTAATCTAGGCAGAATAAGCAAACAGATGGGCTTACTAATAGCCTTTTCAGGTTTAAGTATTCACTCAGGAATTTATATTTTGTTTTCATCACTCTAGGAAAGCTTTCTTTGGCATTAGCCTAGTTTTTACACTGTATTGCTTCAAAACGCTAAGTCAAATTAATAAAAAAAGTAATAGGTTTAGAATATTTTGTCCATATGGATTTTTCCACTCTCATATCAAGGTATGCAATTTATGTAAACCAGACTTCCAGTCTTAATTGGTAAAGGAAAGACGAATCCCTACAACCTTTAAAAATTATGAACTGCATTTTCAAGAGAATAACATTCACTTTACCTTATGTTGCTTCTGCCTTAGCAAATGAATCGTAGGTGCTCTTTTTGAATTAAGTCTTGAGATTACTGTTTTGGCTTTTTTAAAATGCTCTTATTTTTTAAAGTGGGTCATAATTTATATAGCAACTACTTTAGTCAACACTGAGATAAAAGTTATTAACCCAAATATTTATACACATACAAGTATATATGAAAATACATGAAAAGACCTGAGAAATCAGGTGGAAATAAAAGATGCATCCGAATTCCCTGAAGCTTGTTTTGACTTCAGAACATGTGAAAACTTGTTCTTAGTGAGGGCTTCTCTAATTTAAAAATATAGTCATGCTACTTAACTGACTGCTGCCACTTCTGATTCGGGCCTTTGTTTTGACCAGGAAGCAAAGAGCTGAAGCATCACTGGAGTCAGCAAAAGACTGCAGGAACAGCAATCAAATGACTCAGCATTTAATAGCAGATGACTGCTAAGCCATTGCATTGGATCACAAGGCAAGTTATAGTTTATGTATGAGAAAAAGGAATATTCTATATGCAGGGGAAAAACTGTTCCTTTTGGCACAATATAGTGTGCAATTAGCTAATAAGTAGAGAAATCACAGTGAGACCAGTCTGACTCTTATAATGAGAAGGCATAAATGCTATTTACCCATTCTCTTTGCAATATACAAATAATAAAGTGACAGTCTCTGAAAGCCTATAATTGCAGCAGCAAAAGAATCTGATTTAGCCATAATATCAGGGTTGCCTATGCAATGACACTAAAACCTTTACAATATCAGTATTTTGCTTTCACCATTTACCATGAGTACTCATGACCTTGGATCAGAGGCCTGCCTAGCACCAAGAATCTTTTTCATCTCTGGCTTCTTTGCAACAGTCTTAATCATTCCTTCACTGCTAATTGCCACGTGGACACCTGTCCACTTGGAGCTCTATTAAGAATATTGGGTTTGTTTCATAAGTGATTGCAAATTAGTAAAGATTCTGGCTACTGTCAACCTGGGTGGCTTCAAACCAAGAACCAAAATATAGTGAAAACCTTGACCTCCTTCCATTATGTAGGGCCACTAAATTAAACTTAATCCATTATCTGTGGAGCTACATGGCAGCTGCTGGGATAACATCCAAGTTACACAAGTCCTGGAAAGATGACAGCACCAGGGTCATGCAACTGCAAGAAACAGCCTTCTATACTCAAAACTCACATCCTGACTCTGGCATAATAAGTACTGACAAGGAAGAATTTCCCCAGTTAAAAAAGGGGCAATTTCCAGTGGCAGGGAAAGAGAGGAAGAAAGAAGAAAGTGGTACCTCTGCATTTCTTTTAACACATTGTGACTAATCCAACTACATGACATACAACTGTCCAACAAAGGAAATAAGATAGAACAGTACATTTTTTTCATTGTGTTGCACAGGGATTTAATTATACAACTCCCGTAAATGTTAATGGGAATCACATGATCCCATCCTTGTACGGTGCAATTAAAATGCACCCAAGAATATCAATCACTTCTCAGACCAGAAAAGGTATCTTAACATAGCTGAATGCTGAGATTTAAAAAGGGTGTGCAGAGCAGAGAGAACATTGGATGTGAAGGCTGGTTTGGGAACAGACCCAGGAGGATATGAGAAACTCAAATTCTGTCATAATCTATAAAGGGCTGAGATGAGAACAAAAAAGAAAGAGACAACAGATTGTTTACAGATAAGAAATGCTGGTGCTAACAGTCTCTGCAGATACAAATTCAATTTGGTTTAAGAATATTATAGCTAGGAGAATAGTTGCAGTGAAAATAGAAAGCGGTATCCTAAAGCCTGTAATCCTTATACTTTCCCTGGGTTTACCCAAAGTAAATGGGTATTGTAGATGAAAAAATAGCTAAATAGCTTGGCCTGTGGACACTAACAGGCAGCTGGTAAATGAATGCGCGGCACTTTGCAGGGTATGAGTGTCCAAGACTGAACTTCTGAGTCCTGAAGCAGAAGCCTACTCTTGCTAACTATAACTGGTACAAGCTGGGAGGAAATTTCCGTAACACCTGTGCTAAACAGAACTGGCATGTCCTGAATCCTTCTATTAATAGGAAGACATGAGACAGAGCCACCAATTAGGAGGTTGGCTCCACCTTGTACTTGTGCACAGAGACTATATAGTCTGGGAAATTGAGGGTTTGGGTTCTGAAAAAAAAACAGGTGCTGTCAGAAAGGGTTGCTGAACAGAGGAGGTGGTCTCAGAAAGAAGAATCATATAATCATAGAATGTTTGTATTGGAAGGAACCTTAAAGATCGTGTAGTTTCACCCCCCACCCCTTCCATTGGCAGGGACAGTCTCCAGTCTGGAAAGCAGTTAAAGTTCTTGGCTGGAGGAGAGATCCTGGAAGCCAGAGAAGATCCCAGAGATTTGTGTCAAGGTGATGGATACTGTGAGATGCTTAGGGACCTTGGCTAGGAATGTTTGTGAGGCATTTTCCAGATGCCTCATCATCCTGTCTGGGGTGCCAGACACTTATAACTTGGGAAGGCTGACTTGGAACAGAGACTGGACAGAGCTAGAGCAAAAACTAGACATTTATTAAAAGACCTTTAAGGGTACACCTTGGGCAGTACAACAGCCTGACAAGGGCTACACCCAAGATGGACTTAAAATGGTCACATAATGGACACTGGTCACAAGGTTTCACACTTTTATAAGTTTTGGTACATTTGCATTATAGGTTTAATTGTTCAATTACAGCTTCAGATTATGAAGACCCATCCTTCTTGTTTTCTCTCTTCAGTCCCCCATGGTTTATGCTTTTGGCCCTGGAACTTGTAACCGTTGTCCTCGGTCTTCAGAAGGAAAAGGATTTGTTTTGCCTGCCTACTCTGTGAAGAGAGCTGACTAACACTTAATATGAGGCTCAGAACTACACCCCTAGGCAGCACAGAACCTGAAAAACAGGAAAGCTAAAACTCAAGGCATCATATGGAGATGGGTGACTGCAACCAGTAATATGACATGAACCAGCATGACTTTCCTTTCCATGGGCAGCAGTGATCCCTCTGTGGATAATTCAAGCTCAATGAAATCAAGGGTGTAAGCTAATCAGACAGGGTTAAAGCCCTGCTCTCCTTGGCTCTTGAATAAGTCCCTCTATAAAGGTTTGCCACCAGTTGCTATTTATTCTGTTTCACCCAGAACAGGCTACTACACATTTTGAATCCCATGTTAATAACATTTCAGAGTTTGCTTCAGCTATGCTGCCCTCTAGTATTCAGTCTAAAAGACAAGTTTTATTACATGTTAATGGAAATTCTATTTGATTTCCAGTGATAAGTGCCTGTGGTTTTTCGTTAAAAATGATCTTGAATTTTATCCCAACCTATGATCCAAAAGTCCAAGGCCCTGCTGTGTATTGCCTGAAAGAAGAAAATCATTGGAGCCAAACCACTGTGAAATCAAAGACAGTGAAGACTTGGGAAACAGAAACACTTTTCTCAGCTTTCCAGTTAAAAAAAAAAAGGAAACTATACAAGAAAATATTTGTTATTACTTATCACAAAGGTATAAAGTTAAAATTTTTCCTTTCTGTAAATCACCTAAAGAGCTCAAAGACAGAATGTGTTATAAAAGTACTATATTAAAATTAATTATGAAATATATTTCTTGGAAGTGATCCTTAGGAAAAAACATTAAAGGAATGAAATAAACTTGGTACTATTTTTATTGTGATTCAGTAAAATATGCAAGAAGACATGCATTTCATTGTCATCTTAAAACCTAAAACTCCACGGTAAAAAAAAGTCCATAAAAATACAAGGCTTCAGAAATTATATTTATCCCACTCCTATATACAATCAAAACATGCTAAATAACAGATGCACAAGGGGTGGCAGGAAAAGGGAGTAGGTACACAGGATAATGAAAGCGAGGGATCTCCCTGAAGCTTGACTTGATACCAAATAAACTTCTCCTAGTCACACTTATTGGAACCATTTGATTTCATGCTACTGAATTAACATTTCAGCGGGCCAAAAATAAGCACATAGGATCTTCCAACCACTCCTAGAATCAGCCTGCTTTTTTCCAGCCTCTATGGGAAGCAAGAGAACTCTGATGGGGAAAAAAAAACGAGAGAGAGACTTATTCTACAATGTGAGGGAGACCCAAATTCATGCCTATACTCTGCTCAGTTCTTTAATTGGGGAAACATATATGAACCATTTCTGCGTCTGCCATAAGCCAGACTGTTGAACACAGATCTCCAAAGCAAATCTGGATCACTTTACTACTACTGCTACTGGCTTTTCCTGCTGTTCAACAAAAATTTCATTCTGGATTTCATAAAAAGTCACTAAGAATTATTTTTTAAACAAAAAGAAACAAGAAAACGTTCCAGCTTTTATCAAAACAGCATCTCAGATCAAAATCTTTTGGGAAGTGTTTCCTAGAAAGGTTTATTAAAAAATTAGCACATAACCAAAGAACAGAATGGAGGATAATATATACAAAGCAATCTAATGCAACAGATTTTTTTTTCCATTTTGTAGCTCTTAGTTCCCTTCCTGTGACAGAAAAAAAAAGCAAATTGGGTTAATTTGATCACTTTGTATTCTCTCCTTCCCTTGTCACAGTAGCCAAGGACCACCTGACTGCTCTTCTGACCATGACTGACTCTGGGGCTGCTCATGGAATGCTGTAAGTATCAGAAATCTGATGGAGGAAGAGCACGGCCACTTTCAAAACTCAAAGAACTAAGAAAAGGAAGGGGATCCTGCATTAAAACAAAACAGCAAAACAAACAACAAACAAACAAAACCCCTGCAAAAACAAAAATGAAAAAAATTTACCCGTTTCCATCAGGAACTAAGAATTTCTGTAAGGTGCTGAGTACTTTCATATTCTATTTTGTTGACCAGGAGTTGATGGAATTCAGTGATACACACAACAAACAAAACAAATACCCACATGCTTGGAAGTCCTATGTGGAAAACTCTATCGTGTCATCTGATATTGTTACACTAAGCAGAATGCAGAGCTTTGCATGGGGGAGAGCTTTTGTGAATCTGTGAGGAGGTGGCAACGTTGCCAACATGCATATGTGATGGTGATCTATTTTAACTTCCTCTATTGTATCCCGTAAAGACACCAGAAATCTTTAACTGTGAGCATAATCCACCCTCGCAGTCTCCAGCTATTGTTTTCAGTACAACTAAAGGCTCTCTGGCTCCAGAAGATCACCACTTCTTTTTGGATTCATGAAGGACCACAGCTAGGATTTAATTCATCCCTCATAGCATTTGTGTGACTAACAGCAACAAATAAGAATACAAATGAAGGAAGTAAAAGTTGTCAGGCCATTATTAGTTTCATTGTACCACCATGGCATTCTATACTGGGGGAAGAAGTGACAGCATCCCTCATAAGAACAGCACTGCAATTCCATCCTCAGACAACATTAAAAGCCACAAGGGGCAGCCATTAATTAGGAGATTATTATGATTTGGGGCTTCATACTTTTTTATAAAATAAAACTAAATTGCTTCTATATTTAAATGTTTGTTTGGGGGTCAGAAATCACTGTAACTGACATTATGTAGGGATTTCTTTTCCCCTCCTGTTTTTATTACCTCTGAAAAATACATGAACAGGTTGGATGGGGTTTTGAGCCACTTGGTCTAGTGGAAGGTGTCCCTGTCCATGGAAGGGCGTTAGAACTAGATGATCTTTACAGGTCCCTTCAAATGCAAAGCATTCTATGATTTTTAAAGTTGTCCCAAATCCATCTTTCTTGAAAATAATTGGTTGTTTTCAACCACTGGCAGAACTTTGCAAATACAGGTGATGATAAGAAAAGTATTTCGACCCCTATTTAGTCCAAAATGCTATGTATTCTCTATTTCCTGAGCATAAAGGAGAAAAAATATTTTTAGAAGTGCCAAGACAGCAAAAAAAAAAAAAAAA